>LKNJ01000676.1:125290-247328 GCA_002120245.1 Maccullochella peelii
GGAGGGGGTGGTCTGGGTGGGTGTGTGTGTGTGGTAGTGGTGGTGGTGGGGGGGGTGCTGAAGGCAACAGAAGAGGCTTGATTCATAGCTTGTGAGCAAGGTTCATGAAAAGGGTTAGGTAAAGAAAAGTGAGTAACGCAACTCATGAAGATCAAATACCTGGAGGTTGATTTGGAATATGGCCGATTGTCTCATCTTTGTTACACAAATCACAGCATGACAGAGGATTTGCAAGGAGGGAGACAGGGGGGAGATGATGCCCTTTCTTGTAACTAAGCAACCATACACAAAATGAATCATGTGATCATTAATTACCCTGAATCTATATATGGAGGCTGAAAGTGTTTCTTGTGTTAATCATTGGCTAAAATGTGCCATTAACTTGCCATATTTAGTTTATAGTTAAGTAAGTAAATAAATACACATTTTTGTACATGTAACAGTGGTGGAAAGTAACAAAGTATATTCACTCAAGTACTGAGTAATTTTGAAATACTTTGTGTTTTACAGTGCTATTATATACTTCAACTCCACCACATTTCGAAGACAAATATTGCATTTTTTACATCACAACATTTAGCTTACAGCTGTTTTCGGATTAAGTTTTTGCACTTATAAAATACATTGTAAAGCAGCTATAATTTATGTTTTTATAATAACAATGTACAATGTGAAAGTGGTCTTTCGTAATGAACAAAAGAATCATGACCCGAAAAGCTTTACCCAGCTTTATAGCGAATTTCGGCTCATTGTTCAGCTTTCGGCCACAGCAGCCAGCAGTTTTCAGTCAAAAAGCTTCAAAATCCCACTGTACACTACCTGCTCAGCACCAAACAGCAGCCAGACAGACACAGTTAGCGACTAGCTTGTGAACATAGTGGAGCATTTAGCAGCTAAAGAGACAGATATTTCTCTCAGGAGTTGGTAGAGACCAAAAACAGAGCTAAGAGAGTGAATATTGGACTTACATTCGCCAGGTGGCCAGAAACACAACTCCAAATGAATGATAACGTTGCTCCGTAACTGCTGCATGTGTAAATAAGCAACTGTTTGGTAACAAGTTCACCATATCAACTTAAAAGGTGATGATATGTCAATGCTGTGTTCGTACTCTTTTCTGCTGCCCCCAGGTGGCCAAAAAATCAATTATTCTCAATGACTGTTTTGGCTTATGAGCCCTGAAGGAAAATAAGGCCCCTTGTCATGTTTCTGATGTCTATGACTTTGTTAGTTTGACCAAAGAGACTTTTTCCCTTTAAACTGTTGAAATGGTTTCAATTAAATAACTGTTTGGGGCCCAAATAGTTAAAATTATCCAGTATTTCACCAAAAGGCAATGTTAAGAGAAAAGTAAAAAAAAAAAAAATAATACACATATGTATAAGACCTTTCTTTTTCTGCTTTCATATGCCAGTAATCATTTCATGACACCTCGGATTCATCTTGTGATCCTTTGGAGGGGGGCAGAACCCAAATGAATCCTTCTTCCACCACTGCATTGTAGTACAACAAAATGTGTTCCCAGTTCTCCTCTACCTGCAGCTGTAATTATTGGATATTGTGTATGTTTGGCTTTGAAAGAGACAAACAGAGACAAAGGCATTTTAAATCCTCCTAAAATGTTTTATTTCTTATTTTTAAAAATGGCCATTGGTATCCCAATTCCCCAGCATGCTGTGCAGCCCAGATCACCTCTGAGCTTGTTGGGTGTCTGCATTAAGGTTGATACAGCGACTGTATTTACTACTGGGGGATATCATATGAGTCGGGCTAAGCTGGTCAGGATGATATCAGCTTTTGTTTGAGCCTCCGCTACGTGGAGAGACAGTCGTAAGTACTGTACACCTGTCTCATTAGGAGAACCATGCTGTTGACCCAGTGTATTAGCCTGGGCCTAATCCTGGCGGATCTGAACAGGCTTCCCTAAGCCTCTCATATGGATAAGTCTTCCCCTGAGCCACCATGACAAGGCTGCAGCACAATGGAAAACCGGGCCACGCTAAAACATCATTATGCTCTCCCAAACAGATACAGATTATGACAGAGGCTGGGTTTTGTTTGTTTATTGGCAACGTTACTGTCAAATTATTGCTCTTACTGGCAGGCACTGCAAGAGGCTATTCACACCACAGACACACACATATACACACTCACACAGTTACGCAGATACACATCCATGCACATACACATGCCAGTCATCATAAAACCACATCCACAAATGGCAAATTGGACTTATTGAAGCTGCTTTTTTGAATCATAACAGGCATTTAGACACGTTCTATGGTAGATCCTCGCCTTGTAAATCATAATTCATTTGTCACTTAAAGGAGGAGTTAAACATTTTTGGGAAATACGCTTATTTGGTTTCTTGCTGAGAGTTAGATAGAAAGATCAATACCACTCTCTGTACGGTAAATATGTTGCCAGTACCAGTAGCCTGTTAGCTTAAATTAGCATAAATTCTGGAAACAGGGAGAAAACGATAGCTTAGCTTAACAGCCTGGCTCTAACCAAAGGTAAGAAAATCTGCCTACCAGCACCTCTAAAGCTAAATCATTAAAACAATCCCTTTATTAATCCGTATTAATACTGAAATGTAAAAACGACACAGGAGTTTACATGACAAACTATTTCTTGGCAGGGCAAAGTAACTTCCTGCAGTCTCCGCTGGTTGCCTGATGCACGGTGACGACACTTCAGGAATGAGCCTGGCCGAGAACAGTCATTTTTACACTTAAGTGTTTGTACGTATTAAACAAATGAGATATAACGTGTTAATTAGGGGTGCTGGGATTATGCTACTTTAAGACAGAGCCAGGCTAGCTGTTTCCCTGTTTGCAGTCTTTATGCTAAGATAAGCTAACTGGCTGTAGTTTTATATTCACCATACAAACATGAGCGAGGTATCAATCTTGTCATCTAACTCTCCTTAAGACGGCAAATAATAACAGTAATCATTTTATTTCCTAAAGCATCAAACTGTTCCAAAGACATTTTGAATTTTAAAGCTACATTAGAGCTACGCGTTTTTATGTCAAAATACACCCATTTTACCAGTCCGAAAGGCTGAAAGGCTGCAAAGAAAGAGTGCCTTCACGATTCAATTGATTAAAGCTATTTTCCCAAATTAGTTCTGTTGCTGGTTTTGAACACTTCTGCACACAGGAGGTGACAATTCTTAATTTCTCCTAAACAGTAGAAAGTGAGTGAGCCTCACATCCAAATTCTTTTGGCCCAACAGGATTTCTGGGTGCTGTAGTTCTTTCAACTTCAAACCTGCTACCATTTGGTGCCGTCAACACACTACTGAGGCTTTACAATACTAAGGTCAGTCTTGTATACAGTGTTTGACAGCAGTAAAGGAATGCCTGTTTCGTCGATGTGGATGGCCTTCGTTCTTACGTGCGCTGTCATCAATGTCATATCGAGAGTGAGGAAGAGACAGAGACAATAATGTCTGATTTGGACTGGAAGTAGAAATCAAAGCCAATCACAAAGCTCCCTATCCACTTATTGACTCTTTTTTTGTAAACATCAAGAGGAGGAGATTGATTATTTAGAGAAGTTAAAGCAGTGTTGACTGCTTCTTTTCACGTCCTTGTCATTTCTCTCCGTTGTTGTGCTACACATTTTCTTTTGCCACTGCTAGCAGGAGTATGCCTTTTATTATATATTAAAGCTTAAAGTTTGGGTGCATGAAAGCCTGAACTGGTGTGTTTTACACATTTCCCTTCACATCCTTGTGTGGTTTCTTAGTTTAAACCCTGGTGGTTTCTTAGTTTAAAATGTTGCTAGCCGTTCTGTACTGTAGAAAACAAAAAACCCAGAACGTATACCCTGTCTCGTCATCGGCAATCTGCTACAGCGACCCTCTTGGAGATGAGAGCTGGTGATTGAAAAAAGCGCTCAGTGGAAGGAAGCTGTCGAACCTCTGAGCGCCGTGTGCATCGCAGGTCCGCCTGGCAAAATGCAAATGTCAAGTGACACTCGACAAGTCTGTGATTAAGATTTAATAGAGAAAAATGTGAGGCGAGGATATTGCCCTAACTAAGACACATCAGCTGGCTCTCCTCAGGGTGCCCCACCCCGTCTCCTCACATCCCTTATTGCAGCAGGGGGCCACTAGGACCAGGACGCAAAATCGGAGGTGTTTTTATGTGTATGCAAAACATTTTAATTATTCATCTTTTGAGCCATTTGCAAATAAAGCAAGACTAGCATGTGTAAGAGGTATTTAGGTATTTTTAATATGCATTCATATGGTGATTAAGTGTTGGGTCCCTTTGGGTTTGTGGTTTGAAATTGAAGGTTTGCCGGTTTTCTAGGAACTTTTGGTTGTTGTTTTAAAATAGCAAAACAGTAGTCTTAGTATCTCCAAAGTGCACTTCACCCAGATACAACAACCTTGTAACTCCAAGCTCAGGATTTGTCACCAGCAACTGCTCAGGAGGTCAAACAACACAGGGAGTGAACATGCTCCCATGAGCACGCGCACAGGCGAAGGTCAGCACTGCTCCACCAGCACTTAGCGAGCCACCATCGTCACCAACCAATCTCTCTAGCTGCAAATCTCCTCTGAAATTCAAAAAATTTAATTTGTCAACATGTTTCTATCATATGCTCCATCACTGTCCAAGCCGGTGGCAGGGGCCGGAGGCACGGGTGGAGGAGGGTGATGGGGGTTGGTGACGTGGTGCGGGGCCAAGGCAGCTGCTTTCAGATGGGAAGACGGCGCTGTGATTAGGCCCTCACGTTGGCTGGAATTGTCCTGGACAGCCTAGAAATCAGATTATTAACTCTGATACCAGACACTCTGGCTCCTGGCTGGGATTAGCATGAAAATTTTGTTATGGATCGATAAGCAATCTTTCCCCCCTTCTTCACAATCTCCTATGGCTTCATTAATCTGTGTGTATGTTTATGTCAAGGAATTAAGACATCCCTGTTACCCCGTCATCCCTTTCCCCAACACACACTCACACCCCTCCCGCCCCCCCGGCTCTGTGCTCTCAGGATGCTAGATTGGAGCATCTCATAGAGATTTATTAAATCAAGTACTGACTCTACTTACCTCAAAGAAAATTGCTTCCTGTTCCTCCATACGGCCTCTCAGCAATCTACATAAGTCTGAAGGTCACTCTTCTGCTCTTCAATAAAATTCAAAGTATTATATTGTAGCATTGCTTGACAATATTTGACATCTGACTGATGTACAGTAGACACACTATTCCCCAAATGGATATTTGAGAGACTGCAGAGCAAATTGCTTTTCATGAGTCTGTGCGTAATCCTACTGTATTCATATCAGTGCAATGGTCATATTACAGAGCATTTAAAAACACTTTTTTTTCTCACAAAAAGGCAACTAGAGAAAGACTAACAAGTATTTTGCACATTGGCTGTAAGACTATACCCCAATATGACTTTAAAGATGTCTTAATCTTATAAGTTCCTTGTGACAAAGATAAACAGTACTGCATGTGGAGAAATAATAAAGAGGAAAGAAAATTAAAACACAAAAGTTAATTTAAAAATGAGGTTTTAACGTAATTGAACTTTAGACGCCTCTTCAACAAGAGCAGGGGGACATGGAATATATGAATATGTAATTTTTTTGGCCATTGTCCTGTTTTTTGTCATTGTACAATGGCCATGTGTACAGTAGATGGTTTGCCAAGTTTTACCTTTTCCTAAAAGCTTCAAAATCTTGTGAAAACGTTCAAAGTCGCTGCTTGTTTTCTTGTGACAGATTGTTGGAACAAATGCAGAGGAGGAGCTGTCACTACCAAAGCAGTCAGAGCTGTGTAACCCTGTTCACGGTCTTTAAGGTGCCAGGGAGTCATCATTCAGCGTCTTAAGAAAATAACAGTTACATCCAAGTATTCATCCCCTTCTAATTTGTTCATCCCACAGAGTAAAATTTGACTGGTTTCATCCTTGTGGATCAGCATGACTAAATTAATCATTTAAAGACATTTGCAGTTCATGAAATTGTTTCATGAACACCAAATATGGCCAGAAATGTTCATCTTAAGGTGTCATTAACTCTGGCATTTGCTCCCAAAATTAGTTCAAAACTGGGTCAACTCAATCCACATGTTTCCCATTATCTAAGCTGACCGCTTCCACTTTATTTCAAGATATAACACACAAGAAATGTATGAAAACTGCATTTGAAACAAGGAATTTGCAATTTGCTTCACTTGTCTTAAAATAGTAAATAGAGATGCACACTAAATTATACTTTTAATAGCATTCTGTAGGATGATATCATAACTACAGAGTTTAATTCCCTCTCATCCAACTCATAACATGACAGTGAGCGATGTTATGCGCTTGCTCTGCGGGATCTAATATCCCCTCTTACTTTCCGAATGTCAAACATAAAGAAATAAATATATAACCGTAATAAATAAATAACACGCACAATGAAAGGAATATGTGAATGTGTTGATGGATTATCTGAAACTCAAGGCATGGGCGCAGAGTGCCCGAGCAGAGCCGGTGGAAAGGATCAGTGCTCGTATAATTATGACCCATACACAGAGCATAATTAATCTCGCCTGCATCATTAGGAAACACGAGTCCAGCCATGTCATTAAAGTGCTTTTAGTCGTCCTACTGTCCTCTCTTTGCCCCGATGCACTCTTTGTTTTACCAGCCCACTGCTGGTCATTTACAGAAAGAGCACTCATCTACGCGGCGGCATGACTCCTCACATATTGTCTTTATGTCCAATCATGGTTAATAATGAAGAGCTTTAGAAGGAAGGAAATGAATAAATTAAAGTCTGGGGGGAAAATACGGAGTCCAGTTTGACAGTGATAAAGGATTTCTTTTAAGTTGAACTCGGGCTATTTTATGATTTGATGAACTGCGTCGGTCAGCAATCTGATTAAAACTCTCCTCGACTCCTTGACATGCAAGGAAAAAAGTCAGACTTCATTTAGAGCTGCAGACTCACTATTTCAGAGGAAATTCGAACGTGCGTGTGTGTCAACTTTAACATGTCGTTTTATTTCAGGTGCCAAATCTTTAAAAAAGGGTTATATGCAACATAATTAGCGTGTTTTCCTTTGTGGCTTCCAACTATACTATTAGTAGAGTCATATTATTTACTAAAGTGCTAATACTATTCTCCTATATCCATTAACAAAGTGAGGTATGTGTATAGGTAAGTGGATCCAATTGGCTAAGAGCTTGTGGTTTCAGCAGAGAGTGCTTTCAAAGTCTGCACACTCCAAAGTATTGGACTAGGGGTCAGGTTCAAATTAATTAAAGGGCTATAAATGAAAGAGCCTGCTAATGACTGCAATCTTACCTACCCAATATTTAATATTTCATCATTAAACAATAAAATGACCCGATATGATCCTAATACAGTCCCAATTATGCAGCATTGATCAAAGTGACCTTTTCATACGGAGGAGTGGAAAAAAATCAATCCAGCACCTCCTCCTCTTTTCCTGCATTCTGCCTTACTATTCCCTGCATGCTAAAGTTCCACTGGCTATAGCTGCAGCCTGTAAATATGTCTATACAATACACAGCAAGCAAAATGCTGTCTGTCAAATCAACTGACCCCAGCACAGAAAGCAATCACTCCATGCCCATACGTCTAATTCTTTTGTTCACAAGCATGTTGTATTTCTCTTTGTGTTTGTTTGTTTTTGCCTCCCACCTGTGTCTCCCCTCCACACACACACACACACACACACACACACACACACACACACACTCCCCCCTCCGCCTCGCCTTGTCTGCCTGCCAGACACCCAGCCATGTTAAATCCCAGAAGCAGAGACAGGTGACGAAAACGGGGCCAGACTTCTCTGCCCATCAGTCGAGGCGCCGGGCTAGGAGCCCATCATAATGGCTAATTCCTCCCCGCCTGGCCCAGGGAGCAGGAAAAGAAGCGAGACGGGAAAAGTGAAATCGGTACAATGCCTAAACACATTTCGCTGCAGGATCTGTCTTGATTTGGTGTACTGCTTGACACTCTCCATTTTCTGTTTGACTGGTAACTGCTGATGTGCTTTTCCCTTGTCAACTCACCATGAAACAAGTTCAATGTATTTTCTAAAGATTGCCAAGTTTGGCTGCTGTTTAGCTCAAGAACAATGGACCAGATCTACTTGACTAAAGTTTCAATGACTAAAAAGACATTCTCCTAAGGAAAAACAGTTTTATACACATTCTGCAAAAAATATGTTAGCATGAGGGAGAGGAGATCATGGTTTGTTTTTTTAAATGTTTACAAGGTTTACGGTGGTTTTAACTAGGGTATGCGCATTTTTGCAGCATGGCCAATATTCAGTTGTGAATGTGTGCACTTACTCTTTTTCTTTTCATGTGCGCGCTAATATACATGTACACACACAAATAGCCTAACCCTGCAAAACGTTCACTTCACTAATATGCATTTGCTTGTCTAAAATTTTTCTCTGATTTGAAACTTGCATTTTACATTTCATTTTAGTAATATAAATCAGAGGCTGAGATTTAGATATGACAGATTTACACAAAAAATGTTACCAGAAAATAACTTAATGTGCTACTCTGTTAGGACCAACTATCTGCTGTTCAAACCTCACCTGAGATTCTCTTTCAGTGTGTTGATTGAAACACAACTCAAAAGTTTCAGAAGTTAATCTAATGCTGATTTACGACAGAGACACCACAATACCCAAACATTAACCTGTATTTAAACCATCTCAGTAATGTCCATATGTTTTTATTTTTCAATGAGCTTAACATCAGAGCTCACCTGAGAGCCTGTCTGTGTGAATCTCTGTGGTCAGGCTGCTGCTGCTGCGACCAGGATTTATGTGATAAAATGATGACAATGTAGAACACAAGATGTCTATAACCTCAACATGAAAACAAAAACTGTAACCACTCATCTTATCCCTGCTGAATGAATCACACCCAGCCAAATGTGAGGCACGTCATAAACTAATCTCCCACTTCCGTGTTCACCACCCTGCTTATGAATCACGCTGCTTATGAACAGGCTTATATGAATCATAGCCTGTTAAAACTGTATGGGCTTTAGCAGAAAGGTGAAAGATTGCTTTTATTCTTTATGACTTGCCTGAGGAACAGCAGCTTATAATCCACTAAGCACATCTTAATCAATGTTCCCCTCTGCCACGCTGTGGCCTGTAAGGAGCAGAACAGAACATGATGGATATAATCTGTGTAAAACCTCTCTCCCTGGAGCAGATTAATTATGATCTTTGTAAGTCATAAACACATCCTTTTAATTATTGATGGCTAACCCTTTGAAATGAAATTGAAATTAAATCCGTCTGATTTACAGCGGCAGCGTTATGAGCTGCCTTGCTCTCGGCTGCTTTATAGAGACCAAGGAGGTAAGTCAGCAATTGCATAAAACATTTCAGTGGTTAAATGGAGAGGGATCATACGCTCACATCAGAATTAGTTCGTTTTCATTGGCACAAATCGCAGGGTTTCAAGGTGAGCAGGATGATGTGTGTGTGTGTGTGTGTGTGTGTGTGTGTGTGCAGGGGGAGGGACTCCTTGGTTTGCCACGACAGCTCTGCTTGAATCAAGTGTGGCACCCTCATATGAGTGAAAATAATGGAATCCTATATGTCTTTGAGCATGTCAGCATTTCACAGCAGGCCCAAATGGAAAGTGACGGCCGGTCGCGGCAGAGGAGGAGGACAGAGACGTTGAAATGGGAATCAGGCGACCACGAGGCCATCTCTGTGGCTGACCCCCAGTCAGCCAGAGCTGGGACTCGCTGTCATCAAACATCAAGCAGCTAAAAAGCTCCATCCTCTCATTTTCTGTCTTTGTTTACCTGTCTGTTTGTGGGACATAGCAGTGAAGCAAACAGGGATACAGAGGAGTTTACATCTGATATTACTATGATATGTGTTATAAAGTAAGTTATAGTAAGTACCATTAAAGGATCAGTTCACCCTGATTACAAAATATATACATATTTATTTTCTCACTAATCTCTAGGTATCTAAGCATGCAGCCAGTTTGGGTTTTTTTGGCAGTGGTGGAACGTAACTGAGTACATTCACACAAGTACTGTACATAAATACAGTTCTGAAGTACGTTATACTTCTTCACTACATTTTAGAGGCAAATATTGAACTTTTTATTCCCCTAGATTTATTCGATTGTTAGTAGTTGCTTTGCAGGTTAAGATTTTTACGTACAAAAACATTAGATCACCCTCCAAAATACGATGATTTGTTTTTTACAAACAAATCACACTGTATGTAAAGTAGTAAATATTGGGTCCACCTTGATCAGCTCCAAAACCAAAATGCTGTTTGTTCCATGTTAATTCACTGGTAATAATAATCTCTCTGAAAGGCACAATTCTACATAATGAGTACTTTTGATGCTTTAAACATATTTTACTTAAGTAACATTGTCACTGCAGGACTTTTCTTATAATGGAGTATTTTTACACCATGGTATTAGTACTTTTTACTTAAATAAAGGATCTGATGACGTCTTTATTTGGCCAGATTTCGAAATATCTGTCACCAAGATTTCACCCCCCACGAGGTACAGTTAAGGTGAATGGAATTTTATTTCTGGTGCTTAAAGCATTGAATGATTATATTTGTAAAAATTCAATAATAACATCTCTTTCTAGAAACAATGTCAATGATAGTCTAGATGATCCAAACAATACACAGTTTTTATAGGAACTATTTCCTTGGTAGAAAGTAGTTCAATTTCGAAGTTCCAAAATGTATCTATTATAGCACTGTAAGGGAAAAAAATGCTTTTTTGTTATGTGGGTTATATTAATGGTCATAAAGGTATATGTGTCTTCTGAGGAGACACTGAATCATGCTTTTTTAAGAAAAGACATGGCATGAATTTATGACACACACAACTTTAAATTAGTTTTACTATAATGATGACAGACTTCAGTGCTCTTTCTGAGAATACATTGTATGTCTCATATTGGTGGTTGTTTGATCACCATCTCACCATTTATCATTACTTCTTAACTGGACTTAATGAGCATGTAATGGGCAATGAGCTGGATTATAGAAACACACACTGTCACATCTCTATTTCATCCTCTGGTCTTATTTACAAAACCGCCAAAAATATAATTAGAAACCTCCAGCCTGAGATAAGAGGCAGTGGTGTACGCGTGATTTAAAGCGTTGTAGGAGTTTCTTGAGTTTGTGGCTGAGGGTAACATGCTCAAGTAAGTATGGGGGTCGGATAACCTGGAACCACTTACAACAGAGGATGTCCTTTTTCTTTCCTATCACCGGTTTCCTTCCACTATACTGTAACACACGTTAAAAAACAACAACACCTCCCTCCCCCCAACCTTCAAACAGAGATCCCCCAACCTGCTTTCACATGACTAAGCCATTATCCCCTCCCACCACCCCCAGCACCACCCATCCTAATCAAAGATACAGAGATGAAAAGACTTTATTAATAAACGTTTCCCTTCAGGAAGATGGGAACTAAATGATTGCTCGAATGTGCCCAATTTGAGGCAGATCTGCTGGCAGACTGGGCATCTGGACTGGGCGGGGCCAGCAGGAAACTCTTGCATCTGGAAGCTGTTTACTCGGCAGAAATTAAGAGACGCACCACGCACAGATATACCACCCGCAGTCACTAACTTGGAGTGTAAGTGAGTGTGTGTCTACGTAAGTAACACATGTTGTTGATTTTTTTCCTTTCTTTCCATTTTCCTACTCATTTTTGGTGTCTGTCTTCCCAATATTCTTCATTCTTGTAACAAAACTGTATGAGTCTGCTTTTACTGCATCTCTAATATGAAGGAGGAGCTGTATCTTTGTGTGACAGTCAGTCATGTGGCGGAAACACTTCTTAGCATCCAGATGTAGTGCACCATACTGTAGCTTCAGCTAGTTTAATGGGTGCAACAGATGCAGCTGTGATGCTTCATAAAAATCCATTTGTGCACAACAAGCCATTACACTTCTGCACCAGCGAAGGACATCCTAAAACACTTTACAGAAGATGCGGAATCTGTTCCTGTACAGCACAGCAGTGTTTTTCTTTCTATTTTTTTTTTTTTTTACATATTACTTTTCTGCTGCTCAGAGGCTTTTCTCTGGTTGCTGTGGTGATGGAGGAATGTCACATTAGTCTGTGATTATCTCTGTGAGGTCTGCATTCGGTTTCCTCCAACTTGAGTAATTGCATTTTTCGTCTTCCTTCTCCTTTTTTTTTTTTTTTTAATCAAACTCACAAACAATAAGCGGGCAGGCGCTGACAGAAAGTCAATGTGGCTCGGACAGCCGTGTGGTCTGAGAAGAAGGCCCGACACAGACGCCTTTTATGCTCGGGATGACGAGGCCAAGTGGGCCCCATCACATGGCCGCCAGGTTAAACAAAAAGCCTCTGAGCGATCGGCCTCGGAGGGCTGAGGCGAAATCCAGTGCAGCAGCGCAGACAGCCACCACTGTGCAATTCTAGTCGTCAGACAAAAGACTGATGCTATCTAATAAAGAGGGCTGCATCCATCTCAAGCACACAAACATCACCGACAACACAGAAAGGCAGAAAGAGGAAGAGAATGGGGGTGTGTAAGGAGAGACAGACGTGACAGTTGTCGACTCTCTAGCACCATAAATAGTAGCTGTAGTCTGTCAGTGAGAAATGAACTAAATAATGAAGACTAGGATAGTGGATTGCAGATGCAGTGCAATAACATGAGGTCATTCTCAAAATCATTGGTGCTCAAAACAGGGCCTGGGGACTCTGAAGGGCCCTTTAAGGAGTTTAGAGGAGTCCACAGCAAAATGAAGAGTAAGTTACAGTAGTTTCATGCTAAATCAATCTAGCAGAAATAGCCCAAATTATAGAATGTATAACTGTAGACTAGTATCTCCTCAGATGTACATGTACAGTGTGGACAGTTTAATATAAAATTTAAAATATTTTTTAGGCATGCAAGTGGAATGGCTCTATGGATGGCAATGTTGGTCTTTTTTTGATCCACACTGAAATACCTCAACAACTATCAAATGGATGCCATGAAATTTGGTAAAGACATTCATTCCCCTTAGGATGAATTGATGAATTGTAATAACCTTGGTGATCCTCTGACTTTTCAATTAGGGCCACTGTCAAGTAAAACACTTCAGTTTGTCCAGTTCTTTGGTTTATGACCAAATACCTGCAAAGCTTAAGATATTTCCATTAGCCTCAGCCGTACTTTGTGTTTAGTGCAAATTAGCAAATGTTAGCATGCTAACATGCTAAATCAACAAGTCCTCTAAATTAAACAGCAAAAAATGAAACACACAAGTCTTTTCTGATCTGACGCCCCTATCGTCAGGCCAACGTCAATTTTCAGTGTCTCCCAAAAACCTTCTTCTGATGTGACAACGCTATGATTAAGGTTTGGTTGAGGCGCAGTCACGACTTGTTTAGGGTTAGGGAAAGATGGTTTGGGTTAAAATGGGGGGGGGTTAGGGGTTAGGGTTCCAATAATAACCACATGGTTGTGGTGAGGAAACGACTGCCGTCATGATTAAAATAAACCAACATTGACTGTCACTAGGAAACAGAAAATTAACAGTGGCAAAGTCCCAAGTTTTTTTGAACCATCCACACTGACCTCCCTCCTCTGCGACATTTGTCGCTCTATAATAATGTCACCCAACTTTCTCCTGTGCTCTCGGTGAATAATTCCAGTAGCCTAGAGGGCTTTGGCACTTGGGGCACTTGCTGAAAGGACTGATAGTGTCGTATTTCTGGGAGGACAGTCTCCACTGAACTCAGATGGTGAACATGCTAAACATTATACCTGCTTGGCGTCAGCATTTTAGCGCTGTCATTGTGAGCATGTTAGCATGCTGACATTGACATTTAGCTCAAAGCATCACGGTGCCTACGTACACCCTCTCAGAGCTGCTAGCATGGCTGTAGAGTCTCAGTCTTGCTTTCCATATAATTTCTCAAGAAAGTCTTACAATCTTACCAAATTAGATTCAGCAGCCAAAAATGTGGCAGTATGCAAGTATGTGAGATGACAATATTACCCAATACAGCCAGTCAGGATGCTGCCATTGTGATACTAATGATAAATATGATCAAGATGTGACACGTGCAGATAACATTTGCATGGTGATTAGGGGTGAAAGGGTGCAGACAAGACTGGAAGAGGATGAGACATGACTGCTGTTAAAATTGAATACTTGGTGAGAGTGCACTTTCATGGAACCGCAAGGCTCATGTCAGCCTGCATGCGATCACCACTAACATATGCATGACAGCAGCCGCATTGAGATGTTTGCTAATTTCCCCCCATTTTTAAAATTCCATTTTATTTGTACTCATTGATTTTGTGTGAGGATGGGAATGGGTGGCCATCAGAGCTCCAGAAATAAAATGCTGGCACTGACCTGTGCATAGATAATTTGCCATGAAAGACAATCAATAAATAACAAACACTCCCTAATCAGCCAAGGAGCTGACAGAATGACATTCCATTATCCCCATCTGGCCCAGTGCAGTCAGAATAGCCAAACCTCTGAGGGCCAGGTTTCCCCCAACACACACTTTCTTACCAAAGCCTGTCCACCCCCTGATGACACATCACAACACACACAGGAACAGGCAAATAATTGCCTTACAGACACATGTGTCACTGCTAGCCCCCCTACCAAAAGCATCTCATCTCATGTTGCAAAATGAGCACATACTCTGAAATGCAGATAATGTTTTATAGAGACCAATTATGTGAGCATTATGCTGCTCCACAACAAACAGATTTATGTGACAGTTGGAGATAACAAACATTCCCTTGTGTGTTACATGAAAAGGGTAGCTAACATTTGAGTTGAAATAATTAAACAACTATGTTATTAACGAGCATGGACCAAAATTCTTTGGGGATTTCCTCCAGGTGCTCTGGTTTCAGCCAACTACAAAATACTCTCCTTCTAGATATTAGGTGTTGGGTTTAAGGAATATGCCTATCATTGCACTTGACCAAGGCACTGGCACTGGATCAGCCCTTAACCAACCAGGACAACTCGGGTCCCAGGTCAGGTTTCAGTTACTAAGAACCGAGCAGACCCATGAAGACCTTTAAGTCAGATAACAACTGTCCTCTCTCAGAAGCAAAGGCGGAAAGAGTATGATGTTGCCACAACACTGTAGACTACGGTTTGCAGCTTGTCTCTTACCAGCAGTCAAAGATGTTTTCTTTCAGCCATGACTACAATCTTTTCCTAACCGTAACAAAGTTTTAGTTGCCTAATCTTAGGCTGTATTCAGACCAAATCAGGCATTGCGGCAATTAGCGCAGGGAGTGTCACTACATGGCCACGCTAATTGTGGCACCAGTAGAAATACTTATGAGCAATCCCAACTTGATGAGCGATACAACGCCAAGCGACTGCACAGCGATTAACGTCTTTGTACTCCCTCGTGGCAGGGTTGAACAGCTGATGTACGGTCATCACGGTGGCGATCGATCAGTCTCTCTTCCATCTTCACAGCTGTTCTGTAAAGAGCGGAATGCTACATTGTAAACAAGGTTCATCTTCACCTGGGTGTCTTCCGGCCTGATCGCTGGTGCAGTGCAGCTTAACCAGTTCACAGACGCAGCAAGTCGACTGCTGGTTCAAACAAAAAATATATTGCTGCTCATCATCGTCATAATCTAAACCACTTCCCATAGCTCCCCAGTCTCCACTTAACACACATCACTTGGGTGAGTCATGCAAATGAGGGGTTGTCTCCATATGGTTCTCAGACCACAGCTACCTCTGATTTAACAGTCTACGGTATGTAGTTTGAAGTGGTGTGAGAGTTTTATGGTCTTACATGGTACGTTTTGTAGGATCATTTCCAGAGTACATTATGCACTCTTTTGGGGAGTGTATGAGTGTAGGCCACAAGGCCAGGTATTGTTAGAAAAAGGAAGAATATAGACAACAACATAGACAAAAAGCTCAAAAACATCACTAATAGCTGTTTTTCAGAAGTAGGATATGTTTTTTTTTATTTTGGTGAAAAACCTGGTGCTATAGCAATCATTGTTCTTTCTTTTTTGCCTATTACACCAAACAAACCCCTATTGTTGCTGCTGGAAAAATAAATGCATTTTCAGCGTGGGTTTTTCCTAGGAAAGACCTAATTGACACTGGATGTTTAGAACAGCAAAATAAAGCTTTCATGAACTAATGCGTGTACATTTGTGAGTGTGTGTATGTGTACCCAGTCTCCCTTGCTGACTTAGGGGAGTGAGGCTATAAAGGCAGTAAAGCTCTCTAAGCGGTTTACAGTGCACCCCGACTGGGAGGTAACAATACCAGTGGTGGATGTATACACATATTGTCTCAGAGGTGTGTGTGCAGACATTTGACAAGGTAACAGTGCAGCCTACAGTGGTAATCTCTCATTGGTGTGAATCACTCCCATTCAAAACATGAAAATCAGTATGATAGACATGGAAGAATTAAGATTCTAGGTTTTGTAAAGGATGAATTTAGCAGCATAAACAAAGCCTCGTAACATGTAGCTGAATACATCCACTAGAACATTTTGAGGTGATTACGCCTGAATAAAGGATGAATAGCAATATAGGTACATTGTGTGTCAACACTCATGATTCTGCAGATTATGTGTAATCTTCTGTTTTGTGTGTGTGTGTGTCTGTGAATGTGTGTGCGTGCACTCTCAGTGGAGGCTCCTATTTCAAAGAGCCACCTCATCATTCATGCTCCTCAACACGAGCAGCTAGTTTTCATAAAGTGCCAATACATAGCAGGCACTGAAAATTAGCACGGTATCATGTTGCCTCTGTGCATGCCAAACCATTAAGTAGGTTTCCCTTTTTTTTAATTTAAAGATAGGACGGAAATGGCAAGCTGTGAGTCATGTCTCTCTCGCATGCTCCATTTTAGAAATTAAACATTCTTAATTAATCTAATGGAGCTAATGTGGCGATACTTCCTACATCCTCTGCCTGGAATCCTTCTGTAACCTGAGAGGCACCTCACAACACCGAGAGGTGCCAGAGGGCGAAGCGCTACAAGCCACCACAGGCCTTTGGACTTGTTCCTTGCTGACATCATAGCCCTGGCTAGATGGGCTGTCTCAGTGGCTGATGAAGCATGGAAACAGACAATTTGGTATCGCTAGCCGGCCGCTGCCACAATGCTAATTACTCAAACATGTATTGAAGTTCACAAATAAACAGCCGCAAGATAAAACAACGTTTCTGTCCAAGAAAAACACAGTCTACACGCAAACGGTATCTAGTGACGGCCCAAAGTTTTCCGATGAATAGTTTTAAGGAGTTGAGGTTTAATTATTCAAATGGCTCAATAGTAAGTACTCTGAGTTTTTTCTGCTCAGCGCTACCATCTCTCACTTCTTCTCAACTGCATGTCACACATTTTCTCTGAGCACTCAGGGCCAAAATGAGTTTCAGTCATGGATCATGGCAAGTAATGAAATAATCCCAAAATGACACTGTGAAATTGCTGGATGAGAGAAGGTGCCGCTTGTCAGGCAGCTGATTCTATTCCCCATCTATCTCTGATCTGTTGAAGTCACACACTATCAAGGAGAAGTGCCGCTGCTGTATATATTTGTTTGAGATGTGCCGGCTGGTGACAGAGGGTGAAATCAGCCATGTGGGAGTTATCGGATGTTCCAGCTTGTGCCCCCATAACATCGACATGAGACACCTCCTGCTTCTCCCACCTCTCATTCCCACCAGATGGTTAAAGGTGGGGAGTTGAAAGAGCAAACAAGAAGGCGACGGCCACTCACTGACTTAACCTCTGTCATCAGAGTGCTCCAGTGTCAGCACGCGAATCAAATCAAGATGAATGGGGCCTATCCCGGCCACTGGAGGCTCGCCTCATTGGGCCCAATTTCATCAGCGCCAGTAACTGTTCATATAGAAAGATTAATAGAGCGTCCGACCATGCCGCTCTGCGAGGAGGAAACACAGACGCATACAAATAGGTTCCCAGTCAACGAGCGAGGGGGAGTTATTACGGTGTTGCACGACAAGAAGAATAGGTGGAAGCACCTCAGAGGGGGCCTCCACTTTGATGCCTAATTGATAAGGTTCCACAGTGACATGTTCATTTGTGAGACTTTATTGTTTTAATTGTGTTACACTTTGTCACTGAGCTACTGTCTGCTTTGTCCATCTCTCTTTTATCCTCGCTGTAATCGTACAGTGCTTTACATGGTTATTTGTGTGGCACTGAGGACCAGGACACTTTACGAGCGCCTGGATTGGCTCGCTGCCCCGGTGCATTAAAAATACTGACATATTTTCCAATTAAACATAAACATAAAAGTCATGTGCTGAGCCTGTGCGTCTAGATTGAATTGATCTCTGTAAATGATGCACCAGTATATAAAAATGTGCATGTATTTATATTACAAAACGGAGGTTGAACACTTCAAAGCATCAACAATACAATCAGTGATTTCAAAGCAGCCAGCTCATAGTAAGTTTAGTATAGGTTAAACCGCTGCTTTCCCTCAAGCTATTATCCTGCCACGGCCATGTCGACAAGCTTATGTTTATGCTGTTACAACATCCCTTTATGGTTTAGGATGTAATCTTGTTAATGTTGTAAGCTGTTTTGTGCATTATTGTTTTTGAGTATTTGTGTGTGCAATTGTGGGTCCTCATTCATTCTCCTTCTCTCTCTCTGTTTGTCTTTTTTTTTTTGGTTCACTTTGGTCCAGCAGCACAATGCAAGGTCTGTAAATACAATTGTGGCCTGGTTAAGAGGCTCCATTTTTCCATTTGCAGGGTAAATTTCTTGTTTTCTTCCTCTCCTTAACATGATTAGAAAGAAGTTGGTTGCTTGTTACTTCTCTCAGCTACTGTGTTAAACATGGCTCTTATTTAAGACACAACATAACCCCAGAGAGCCGCTCCACTCCACTCCACCAAAATGCAATTTATTATATCATGACAAAACATAAAAATGCAGAAATGAATGATGGAAGCATCCAGGTGATTATTGATTTAAGGGTACCACAGAACTGCCTTGTTGCCCTTGTTTCCCACTCAAAAGTAAACTGTACTGCATAGTTATGAAAGAACAAATAGTAAACATGGAAGAAATATGAGATGATGGGCCCCTGGAACTGCAACTGAACTTCAGTATTTTGTCCGCTCTGGAGATAAAGAGAGGCTGTCTACCTCCCGTCCAAAGCTTCCTAATACAATATATTATAAGAAACCCTCTTAAAGAAGAGGAATTCTGCTCTCAAACATATTTTACATGCTTTAAATAATTTTAATGTAGGCTCGCTGTAGCTTCTGTATGCAAGGTGCAGTTGTATTGTATTGAACAAAATAATAATACAAATAAATATCAGATTGTACAAGAAAATGTGATCGGGACATCCCTGCTTTGAATAAGCTTTTAGACTTTTCACCAAACACCCCCCTGATTCCTTGGCCTGTTTAGTAATCAGATCCATCCATGACAGAAAAAACGATATCAAATATGTTTTTCAAAAAGGTTGAACTAAATCAGTGCAAATCTCATTTTGTCTTTCTCTGCTTCTCCTTCCTTTCTATTTGCGTGCACGCTTGCTGTATTTACAGTATACTGTACTATACAGTATGTGGGTGTACCACAGGTTGATACCACTGTAGCTGTTTTACCTCTGCTCTTGGTATTGCACACAAATCGCTGTTTCATAACCAGACTTCCTCTCTCTCTCTCTTTCTCTCTCTCTCTCTCTCTCGCACGCCCCTGGCCACTGGCACCACTCTTGTCCCGAGGCTTGCATTAATGAATTCAATAAATAAAGTGCCACACCAACCCATCCATTACGTGCATTCATTTCAGAACAAAACATTAATCAATTCCACTGTATGTACTAATGCAGCGGCCCCAATCAATTTGAACTTCTTATGACAATTAACAAAGCTTTAGCGGCCGCTCTGAAACATGCTGACCCATCAATTACTGTCTCCATTGAACTGGCTGGCACTAATGGCAGCTCACTCCTGACTCTCCCTCTACCCAACTTCACTGCGCGTATGCAAACGCTCACACACACACACATAGCAATAGAGGGTTTGTGGAGTGCAGACAAGGATCAATTCATATCAATTATACATGCTTAGCAAGATGTGTTAATTCACATGCTTGATTACACTTCTCCATACTCATATGAGACTTATCATCTCTTATGCATTGTCTCTCTAAAGGCACGTTCACACCAAGCATGTTTTTAATAATCAAAATGATTGGGATATTTAATGCTTAGTTGGTCTGTTGGTTTTTGGACTGAACAGGTGAGGACAACCCTGTATGGATGCACATGTCAATCTTCTTGAAATTGAAGAAACTCCAATAAACTCCAATAAAAGTTGATGTGCAATTACATCCCTTAGTTAGCTTGTTCAGTAAGTGGACGTGTGTAGAGTAAAATAAACCTAATACCAAAAAAAAGACTACATATTTGGTTAAAATTGAGTTAAAAACTGAATTTTACTATATGCGTATTCATTATGCCATAGAAGTGTGTAATTTCATGAAAACAGCTTTTTAAATTTGAAGTAACTACAAAACCAAACTGTAACTGCACTCTCTCTAATCTGTGGACCATTGAAGCTGCTGTCACACTTACTGCATGCATTGTTGTTAAGAGACAGTAAACTAAAAGGGTAAAAGAAGAGGACTATATTGAGCGAAAGCTAGCCGGTGAGAGACAGCTAGCCTTAGCTACAACTAAAACTAAATTTACTTATTGAGTTTTCCCTTACTGTTACCCGTAAATGAAAAGTATCTTTTTTGATGAACTGACACGTTTTTAATTAAGATAGTTATTCCACATAACTAAATGAGGCAGTGGCTTCTGTAAATTAAATCATGATGGAGTAAAAACACACCAGCTAAGCTCTTGCTAAAGGTAACTAGCTTAACGTTAGCAGATCTCGGTAACTGCCATCTCAGCTTTTGACTCTATAGTGGAATTCATGTAATATGGTGTGGTTATACCTTTAAATCACATACTGAATTTATGACATTTTGAATTCATTTTTATATTGGTTTCAAGATAAACATTAATAGTAGGCTAGTCAGACAGACAGGCACCTAGCAAAACAGAGATATATTTAATTCCTATAAGCTATGGACATAAATATTCAAAATACATTTTATATTCTTAAAGAAACTAGTTAAAATGGACAAGAAAGCTAAAAGAACACACTGTATTTTCCACTTGCATTCTGTGAAGATGATCTACTGTAAGTCAGAGTGCAGTATCTGCATTTTTAGGTACTTTGTAGGTTCTATGGCAATAATGTTTTGGGGTGAAATAATGAGCCTAATAAGGCTTTTATGTGTTACTCAGTTTGCCAGTCAGCCTAAAAACTAAACCCTTCGTCTTAACTTCACTTTTTATTTAGTTTCGGGCAGTAGGTCAGTGAAAAAAAATATAGGTGCTAATTTCCATTACAACAGTTGTCCCTCCTTATTCATTTGTGTGCAATTTACCTCTTCATCCTGGGCTGTCTCTCTGAATGCCCCCACCCTCCACCCCACCTTCCTAACCCCCCTATCCTCCAGCGGGCCTCTGCGGCGGCCCTGGGGCCCTGATCCCATGTCAGAGGCAGCATGTTGGTACCAGAGTTCACCCCAGAGCATGTCTGCCTGCATAATTAGAGAAGTGAATCTAGCCATTCTGTTCGGTAGAACAAGCGTAGCCCTCCTCTTCCCCCACCCCTCTCTCTCCAGCCTGCCTGCCTGCCTGCTGTACACGGCTTAAAGCGAGCGTGTCATGACTATAACAAAGGTGAGCGGAAGATGGTAATTAAAAATTAAAGTGGACAAGGGGTGGCTGGATACACCTCTTTTAACAGCAGGCAATCGGGGTGGAGAAAAAAGGAAAAGGTGTGCTGGTGGCAAACTAAATGAGTCTGCAGGTACTGCTGCTGATACCTCTCTGCTTCTGGATGATTTGGGTATGATCAAAGAGAAACTATCAAAGCCAGCTGTTCTAATATTTACATCTGTTTCTCATAAATGTACAGTCCTTGTGTTAAAGCCTCCAACATGTAGCAGAGCGCATTGTCTCATTTTACAGTCTGATAAGTTACATAGTTGAATTTTAGACATTTAGCTAAAAGCTCATATGTATGTTGTTAGATGTCAAGGTGACTTGAATGCAACAAATGCAGCAGTAGGATAAGCTTCAGGTGCATGATAACCAACAATTATAGGGACCAAAAGTAAGGAGTGCATTGATCAGATAAGAGCAAAGCGTTAACGACAGACATTATAAGGGCATTAAAATAATACAATTTACAAACATGCAATAATTGATTTTTGGCCACTTGGGGGCAGTGAAAACAAGGTGTGAACACAACACTGACATACCATCATCTTTTAAGCTGATATGGCCACGTGTTAGCAAACATTAGCATTCATTTACTGTCATGTTTCTGGACATCTTGCAAATGTAAGTCCAATATTTGCTCTCCTTTTAGCTCTGTTTTGTTCTCCACCAACTTCTGAGCAAAACTGAAATGTAATTAAACACTTTGCTATCACCACCAGCTTTGTTAACTTTGTGTGTCTACTGTTTGGTGTTGGGGTGTTGTGGAGTACTGTTATAATAATGTAACAACTAATAATCAACGTGTTCAAATATATCACTTAAAGTTTTACTTATTTACTTACTTACTTACTTGTATTCATATCAAATGTTAAGTGTTGCATGTAGAGACACACAGAGACACTGTGTGTGTGTTAAAGGAAGGAGGGGGCCCCTGCTGATGCGGTGGAATCAAAGCTTATATCATTAGGGAGATTCCAAGCCATAACTTGTGTTATCCCACGGTTTAGGCCTCACAAATGGGAGTATATCGTCAGCTTTAACTTATGCCGTGCGTGCAACTGCTCAGCCTTGCTGATACTACAGCTCTTGATAAGCTATGCCACAACTGTAGTCGCTATCCGACTACATCCGTAGTATCCCGCATTGAAAATGATTTGTGGTCCCACTGCTGCATTGCTGGTGTACTCCCCCAGCCACCTGCGTGCAGCAGCGTGCAGCTTTTCCTTCATCTCCCATCTCCCTCGCATGTTCCCTACCATCGACGAGGACAGGCAGCGGCCGAGATGGGCTCTACGTACCTTCTCATGCCAGCTCCTGTCATAATTTGTGATGAATGACCATTTATGTGAGCTAGACATCAGCGGGGTCATGCGCTGCAGAGCTGTCCCACAGGCACAGGTGTTAGTTCTTGCCCCTGTAAAAGAAATACACAGTCAGGCTGTTTTTTAATTGCTTTCCAGAGATCAACTTGGGTTTATCTCTGTCAAAAGAATAAACTCTAAATTGCATGAAACTCTGATCCTCTCTAATGAATTTCTTTGAACCTGTTAGACTTCAGCAGCGAAGCAGGTGCACTGAAGACTTAGTGTCAGGTCCGATCCACCACTGACCCGGCAGGTAGTGCACAGCGGGGCTTAAGAACTTTTATGCTGAAAATAGCTGCCTGCTGCAGGCGAAAACAGTAAAATTGCCAAAACAAATAAAACAAAAACAAAACAAGGAGCTGAAAGACTCTTAAATGCTCCATAGAGCTGAATGGAATAGGAAAGTCCAGTGATAATTATCTGTCAGTTTGTGTGAGCGACCTCTGAGCGACCTCTTTCACATTACTCATAGTCATTTGATCCATTGCCATTATAAGAATATTGATCAGTATCCTTTTCTTTAGAAAAATCATTTGCCACACAGGAAGTGATGTGTTTAATGCAATGGTTTGTTTGAATTAAAACCCTCACGCAATCCTTAAAGTAACTATGTGGAGTAAAATTCGAAGCATATATCATGCTACATCATACATTTATCTTGACAGAATGTTTTATTTATCCCTTGTAACCTGCCTCATGGCTTATCACGGGACTTGAGGTGCACATTGGCAAATCACACAATCAAATTCTCCAAGTGGACATCTAGATTATACAAAGATGGACATCTGAAAGAAAGAACTCCAGTGGCACATTTAGTTCAGTCGTTTTCCAAGTGCTTCTTGTTAAGTCTGTGTAGAAATGCAGTGAGAAAGAGCACGGAAAGCTGCAACCTGGAAGTCTGTGCCAGCCAGCACACTGGAGTCTATTAAAGTGATCGCTGCAAGTAGTCCTAAATCATTCAAATGATGTAAACACTTTGTTGTTATTTGCTCTCTCCGTTTGGCCACCAGTGCAGTGTTTTAAAGAATTACCTGAACCATTTACATAGCAGCAGGTCACAGTTGGACTATTGGATTTTATGTGGCCTAAATATAATTTAGGTCTCCAAAGCGTGAAAAAGCTGCATAGTGTTTTAGGAGTGATAACAACCTCTTGCATTTACATATACATTTACTTTGTCTCTTGTCACAATGTCTTAACCTCTCTGTCCCTGTTCCAGCCGTAAATGAACCTGTCTGAGATGCCTTTCCTACCCTCCCTACACACACACACACATGCACACACACACACACACACACACACACACACTCTCTCTCTCTCTCTCTCTCTTCTCATTCTCCTCTTCTTCCTCTTCTTCTCATCCTCCTTCTAAATTGCAACCCTATATTTCTGGACCTCTGATGCAATTATGCCACCTCGATTGCCTTGACGTGGAAGCGGGAGGAAGAAAAAAAAAAAAAAAAACTACCGCACACAAAGCCTGCCTTTTGTGTATCAAGAAAATAAAGGCTTGAAATTGCCTCAGACCACTGCTCTGTCTCTCGTATTCTCTGCCTCTCCCTCTCATGCACACAAACGCATTCTCATCCCCTGTCTTGGTCACATACACAAACACGTTCACCAGACAGCTAGGCTTCCCTGAGATGGGACAGGATAAAAGTCGACAGTTTCTATTATCAATAACAAGATAAAATACAGAGGTCTTTTATCTCTTAAAATGTAAATTTATACAAGGCTCCATACCTCCATGCTGTAAATATCTAACATCTCTTAAGACCACAGTACTAGTCTCAATTGATTTTTCTCCCCTCCTCCTGGTTGCAACCATCTGCAAAATCTCCAAGTCTGGCATAATATCAATGATGAAATTAAAAATCCTCCATTTGTCTAACCCATGAGGGAGATCACCTCGGTTCAAGCCGTTTACTCTTTAAATTATATGATTGATTTCCTTTAAGGTTATTTGTTTATTTCAATGTTCATATCTGCTCTATCTAAATCATTTCTCAAGTTTATTCTATTGATTTCTCGGGGACACTGGCCTTCTCTCTTTCTTTCTGTAACCTTGCCTTAACCATATCAGTTTCCTTCAGAGCTCATTTGCATGAAATAAGCTGGGAAAATGCATTGATTTCCTCCTTTACACTTTGGTGCCCAGTCCCTGGTTATTCGTGATGAATGCGCCCGGCATTTCATGCTACTAAGTCTCAAGCATAATCAGCTCACAGTGTTGCTTGAATTTGAGTACATTTGCATTTACTCATATCCCTGCAAACCTGCAGGTTTAGCAGCTCAATAATACAGAGAGTTAATATGTCTTTTACGGTAATTACTTTGAAAGGAGAATGTGATTAGTTCCTGTAATTTCATTTGATGCAGTGGTGCAGAGATTATACAGTACATGTGGTGGAAAATAAGATAAAGATAACAACTATAATAGCATGATATGCTTGTTTTGCTCTGTACAAATGTTCTCAAAGACTCTATGCATAGTGCAAGACATAAATCCAGATTTACAAGTTATTTCTAGTATTCTGTACATTTCTTCTAATGTAGTTCTAATTTTACTTTCTCATGTTTCAGTTTTATTTTAAACCGACATGACATGACAAAGAGCATTCCTCTCTTGAACTTGATTTCTTATTGAAATTTTTTTTTTTCCAATTTTGTCAAGAACAAATTACTTTAAAGGATAAGGCTGGCATTATTCTATAGTTTTCTTACTGTCCACAAATCCATTAAAAGAGCAAAACCAACAATGCGTCATTCTGTCTAGTACTTTGTGACTTTCCTCCCCTGTCTGTGGCTCTCAGCCACAAGTACATTTGTTCCCACTGAAGATCTGAAAATCTTTAAAAACTATAAAATTTTATTTCTTTTAAAAGGCTCAGTAATTTTCTAAGCAGCTGGCACTGTAGTTTCTAGCAGACGTTACTCAAATAGAAGAAACGTTTGCATTTGTTGGGGACTATTTTGAGCCGTGGATTAGCACACAGATTGATGTAAACCGCAGTGTCCATGTTCTTCGCAATGAAGGAACATGTCATCCAGTGCACTGATGTGTTTTTAATACTTTTTTGGACAATGGAGGTCTTTGGCTCAGAGGAGTCAACTTATTAATAGGATCAACTTATTGTTGGTTTTGGTCTTTTCATAGGTTGACAGTACAGAAAATATTGAATATTGCCATCAAGACTTAAATACTAGATTCAATTCCTTTTTTGTTTTGCCATGTTGTTGTTTCTTGCATGTTCTGCTGCCATTCTGTTGACAACAGACTACACACTATTAAGAACTTCCTTAACCAAAGTGGCTGTTTTACCCTCAACTTCACCTACCAACGGTAACCTCAGCCACTCAGACCGGGCTGTATCGAGACAGCTCCACCGCCCGCGCAGACAGATCCACAGTCACACATACTAAACACCACTTCCAGTGCACTCAATACCAACAGCTTGGATTTATGCAATGACACAAAAAGCCACACAATATCATGTGAGATTCTCCCATATAACCAGTGACCCAAGAACTGGGCCGATCAAAGCCACCCTGTTTATGTCCCTTTGATTTTTTTTTTCTTCTTCTTTCAGCCTTGTCGTTGATCCCGTTGCAGCTTTTAGATAATGCTAATAGATCACAGGCCAACGGGACGGAGCAGGATAATGGAGCTTTCATTGCAGCCTGATTAACTTGGCTGTAGGGTTCCACCTCACCCCTTTCGGCATGATGGCCCTAATTAATAACGATTGCTCCCCAAAATGTGCAAATGGAACGATAAACGAAGGACCAACTAATTAACTGCAACCATTTCTACTAATCATTAGTTAACATCCCGTTTTGTCATCATTACACTGATGCGTGTGCAAGGGCAGATAAAACAGGTCAGCCCTTTTTTTGTCTGGCCCCCATAAACCCTGACAGCCATATTTTCTTCCCCTATAAAAAGACTAACAAGTAATTAAAGTGAGGACTGAAGTTTGGAAAGTTCTATCACTTAAATATTCCACTGTAAGCCAGGCGTCGCCATTTTTCTAAAGAAATTGCTGAAATCATTGCATCCAGCTGGGTGAGATTTTGTTTCACTGCTGTCAACAGCAGATAGGGAGAGAAATAAAGCAACAAAAAAAAATACACCAAAACTAGTTTGAGAAAAGCTGACAGCACTCAGCGTCTTCTCTGCTGCAGAGTGTTCCAAGTCATTTATTTTCTGTGACTTTTTGCCAGCGAGGAAATCAGAGTCAGTGAAATGCTGCTGTTTTTCTTTATGGCCATGTGATGCAGCCCTTTCACAGGATGCTGAGATGCACTGTTCATACTCGGGCCTTTGAATTTATGTGCTGTTTCCAGATGCTGAGGAATCGACAGGGCTCAATGATGAACAGGCAGCGTCAGCCCTGCTGCCAATCAAAAAGTTAATAGTCTGTCCATCGCGGAAGGGAAATGACCCCCTGGGCTTCAGCCTGCACAACTCTCGCGCGCACAGCTACTCAAATGCAACTGCTTTTGACTTTGTCTGCGTGCATACAGAACACCAGCGTTTTTGTGTCAGCCTGCTCTTCATGTCTCTGTCAATTCCAATTCTCTCATTCAATGCCTTCCTTTACCCACGGATAACTTCGTTGGAGAACTTCTGCAGCCCTCTTTGACACTTGAAACAGAGATCCGATCAAATTTTGTCAGGGGAAAAGGTTACAGAGCATAATCATGTGTTTTTTCTTGCCCTTAGCAATGTGTCTTTGCATTTGTTTTTCTGTCCACACCTCTCTGCACACCTTCATAATGTGCATTTCTCAGCTGAAAGCTTAAGGCAGTCTTTGTCAACGCTAAATTGGAAAGTAATCCTGTTATGACCCCACTGAGGTTATATGTGCGACTGGGTGATTAAAATTACCTCCAAATATTCCAAAGGAGCCATTATTTATTGGTGCATGAAAGACACAAAGGAGAAAGCTGCTCTCTTATTGCTAATAATCAAAAACGCTTTAGAGAACACTATGTATGGTAATGAAAAAACTGTCGATAGGCCTCTCAAATGGCCTGATTTACTAAAACTTTTATGAAGACAGTAAATTTTATGTCTTATTTTCTTGATCCTTCCAAAGAGGGAACATGGGGAAATCAATAGCTCTCCAACCTGGCCCTGAGTTTTGTCAACCTCTAATTATTATCTGGCTTGTGGCGATGATCAGCGAGTAATTGCAACTACTGGGCTTCTGATGCCAGCGACAGGTCCAATAGAGAATGTCTACATGCAAAGCACTTACCTGGCTTAGTAAAATCTATACAAGAAGGTCACAGTCCCTGCAGAGATTCTGCCTGAACGTGGCGCTTTGGGTTTGGATGAAACGCCTTTCACATGTGCAAAAAAAAAAAATCATTTTGTTGAACTGCATTTGACAATTGCCAACAACAGATGAATTACTTCACTTTCTTTTTCATTTCAGTGCCTCAGCCAGTGTTGCATCCTCTGCTTTTGTGCTCAAAGTGTGCATGTTTGCATTATGGATCTCATCCAATGTGTCCATTGTTAATGGCTTCTGTGGTCATTGAATTTGATGCAGCTCATTTACAACCAAACAAAAGAGCAGTGTGCAAAAACTCCAACAGCCCCATCCAGTACTATTGATATTTCAGTGGCTGCATCATAAAGCTCAATAATCCCCTTTGACTGGAAGTTAAGTGGCGAAATTCATTTCAATGGTCCCAACTTAATCATAAACAAAAAGCATTTTGATGTTTATGCATTTTTGAAGCGTCCCCTGATTGCTACAATGCAATTATAACTGCTGCACATGAAATTTCAGTTCAGACGGATGTTACACTCTGGGTTCCTTGTACATGTCTTGGTACATTAATACTCCAGTGTTCTGTGCTTTGATTACAATGAATGGCCCTTTACTAAAGAGGTTGCTCCCCAGTGTTTATTTTACTATAGCTATATTTACTTGTTACTTTGCATATATAAGATTTTAAAAACCTATAAAATATGTTGCGTTAAGATTAACCTACACAACCGTCTATGCTTAAAATGAACTCCACCTCCACCAGCTACAATATTAAAATACTGATTACACCTTAATGCATTGATTTTAATAAACCAATTAGACAATATATACAGTTTAATGATATAACATGTAGAAAGAGAGTACTTTTACTTTTGATACTGCATTTTGTTAATGATAATTAAGTACCTTTACTTGAGTACCTTTTGAATGTCAGTAAAATACTGCTATTCATGATATGATTATATGATTATAAGGTCACTTTTAAAGGAATCAAACTGTAACTTTAGTGTGCAGTGGTAGTTGTGTGTTCTATGATGATCACTGATTAGTGGTCAAACTTGACCCTCCTTATTCATCACTACTTGATAAGCAATAATATTGAACAGAATAAACATTGACTTTGAAGCGAGCCTTCATGAAAAAAGGACGACAAGGTAAACACGAGTTCTCTGAGGGAGATGGAGAGCTGTCTGTGGGACTTCCTGTAGTCTGATGACACTGACGAGCCCTGACATTGACACAAGCATCAGACAGAGGGGAGGGATGAGGGGGTGACAAATAATAGGGGAATTAGAAATTAATGATTCTGCCAGTATGTAAATGGCAATTAAAGGACGAGCAGTGCTCCAGGCTCTATGGCCCGACCCGCCTCCATTTGTTTGGATAGGGACTGACGCACACATACACACATTGCTTGCGATGCATATTGAGGCTGTGACACACATTTATATGGGCATAAAAGAAAATAAATCCACAGCGCCCTGGACCAGATCAAATCAATCGGCCATAATGGCAGGGCTGATCATTATGTGCTGCTTTTGTTTGTTTAAATGAAGAGTGAGTGTGTCTGCCATATTGAGTTGGATTAGGCGGTGGAAAACTGTTGCCTGCAGCTTCAAACGCTGGATGAGAGCTGCCACATCAGGCTCTACAGTAAAACACCATGATGGCCTATTTAGAAATCATTGTCAAAGTTTCATTAGTAAGGTCAACAATTTACATATATTGTCTAATCGCTGTGGGTCAACAAGGCATGAGAAGAAGCTAAAGGAGGGATGGGGCTTCCCTGGGGTTCCAATGCGGCAGGAAAGATTTAAAGTTATGGATCCTAAATTCAATCATCTCTATGGACCGTTAAGTTCGGAGGGAATATAGACACGTCTGTCAAAAATGTGCAGCATCTGACATTTTGTTTTTTTTGAGCTGGTTTCAGTAAAAAGGCCTGAGCTCAGAACAATCCAGCTGGCAGGCTCATTGACAAGTAAAAGGCCCGTGTCCTGTCATCTGATGATGAATGTTCAGCTGCAGAGACTGATGGAGGGTCTCCCTCAAAGAGCTGGTCAGCGCTGACCTAAACTGTCATCGACAAGCTAATTCTGCTTCTGCTGTCTTGGTTAAAAAAGACGCTAATGAGAATGCAGTCACACATGAGGGAAGATATTGAGATGATATTATCTGAAAGAGGAACACACTGTAGAGGTGCTGTTGTTAAGATGATGCCAGTGTTTTTGCACCTACAGTATATTAGAACTTTTTAGAGTTTTGGATACCCATATCAGCTTCATCAGCTCCATCAGTCAACACAAAATAATCCAGAAAATCCAACAAAATAAAAAAAAGCAGATAAAGAATGAAAACTGAGATTGAAGGTGAGCACAGAGAAACTTTCTCCCTTCAGTAGATGAATGTGAAACTCTGCACATGCATCATCAGTCAAACATCCAAGTGAAGTAAAACACATTTTTGAGTGTGTGTGTGTGTGTGTGTGTGTGTGTGTATATATATACATATATATATATATATATATATATAGAGAGAGAGAGAGAGAGAGAGAAGAAATAAATAAAACCAGCATTTATATTGGGATGCTATCAGTGCCACAAACCAACTTGTTTACCACAGTACTAGCATTACACTGTCTTAATATGGCAACTCTGTCTCCTAGAAATTATGTTTATATTGGAGTAGATTGTTTCTCAATTACGCTGTGGTTGTTGATGATGGGCATTCAAGGCACTGGACTTTGACACCAGAGATCAGGGTTCGCATTCTGAGTCCTGTCTGTAGGTTTAGTGCAAATTTTGGTTAAGGTTAGGAAATTTCATGATTTCTGTAAAATGTTAATAATCACATTGTGTTTCGTGATTAAGTCACTGCGGACTTTTTCTGTATTAAACCAGGATCTTTCCCTAACCTTGACCAAGTGCTGCCAGTGGCTAAACATAACCATAAAAAGTTTAATAGTGCTGTAGTCACTTCATGCATTTACTGTCTTGCAAGAGCGGATATTTTGCGACTTGCTAGATATTGTAATTAACAACATTTTCTATTAACATTTGTTAGTAGAAAACATAGTCCAGGTGGCATTACGTTTCTTTCAGAACGTATCGGCTGTTGCAAATTAGTTAATAAACATAATTTCGACGGAGACAGGGTGGCTTATGGACAAAGATAATAACAGCACATTGGTGATTTGGGAGTTAAATGTGCGAACGGCCTTGCTTCTAATACTTTTCAGACATTTCAAAGAAGAGAGAAGTTAAAAAGGTGTCATTTTGTCTATAGCATAATTGTGTTAAATCTCAGCAAGGCATGGCAGCTCCTGGCCAATGATTTTTGATGCAGTTTGCACCATTTTGTCCAGACGCTTCCTGTCTTGTACTGAGGTGTTCCCATACCACACAGTTATCCCTTAGGAGAGGATGCTCTCAATGCCAGCATGAAAAAATTGCATCATATCTTCTCATGACATGTAAATCTTTTTCATCTGTCTTAAAAACAAAAGTCCTTCCGTTCATCTTGCTCTTTTTTTGCAAAATGAATAAGTGTAAAGATAAATAAATAAATAAATCTGGGAATAAAAAAAAACAATTGTGACATGGGGGAAAAGGATACAGATACCTGAATTGTTTCTTACATTTCAACCAATGAGGGCATTTTTATGCGATTCATATTTTGAACAGCAACTGTTTACAAAACACATGCATGCTCTTGGATTCACCCCCATTACTGAACTGAAAATCCTCCTCTGATCATCCCTCATCATATCCGACCACCCAGGGCATTAAAATGACAGAGTGTTAATTAATCCATCATGCTGGTTAATTGAAATGATGTATGATAGTCATTTGTTTTCTTTGATCCCTGAGCTATTAGCGCTGTGTAACTGTATGACTAATTAGTATGAGAACACTTCTGAAATAATTGGGTGTAATTAATCTGTCAGTAGCGTGGAAAAATGACTGTGTCTGACAGTTATGACAAATAGCACTGTTGATATAATTATGTAATGATGAAGACCACTCAGTCTAACGAACCCCCACATCTTGGATGTGGTGTAAATCCAGTTTGTTCTAGTTTATTTGTTACCTTTTTCTGCCACCAAGGCTTTTTTTATTGTTCGACTGTGAGTATTGGATGAGCAGCTGAAATGATGCTATCTGACTCTCTTCTTGTTCTTTTTCAACGGTTTCTATGGTAACCGTGTCAAGTGAATGAGGTCATGGGTCAAACTGACCAATAGTGAGTAAATTACATTTCTCTGAATGATTCCCCCTGAGCTGCTATTGAAATTGAGCTCCAGCCCTCTGATGGATACATCTTGTCATTCACAGTTTCGAAGGCAAGAGGGGAAAGTACAAACATGACACCGGGGGGCTCGCCTTGCTCAAACAAAGAGGCTACTGGATGAATAAACACACAAACACACCTACGACAGAGCTGTGACTTTAAATGGTACACTAGTTTGCATGCTCTGGGCACCAGTCCAGCCATATCTTTAGGTCTAGTATGGGAACTGTACTTCAATTTTAAGAGTAAAAATTGCACAATGAGCTCATGAAGTGATCCAGTTCAAGTCTACATGTCACCCATTCCTGGCTGTTTATTAAGGCCACACAAAGAGCACTAAATAACAAAAACACAAAGTTCCCTCCTCTACCAACACCAGGCCTGAAGGTCATTGGTTTGTCTGAACCAAAGCTCACTCAATCCCTCAGCCAGAGTTCAAGTGCTGACGCTCGCCCTCCTCTTCCTCCTTCCTCCCCTAGTCCTCGGAGACCAGCCCAACGCTGGGGTGTCGGACAAGCAACAGAGGAAAGGAGGAGATAAAAACACAAACGATTGTGATTTATTGCTTATTGTGTACCACAGAGTGGAGAAGAGGCTGGGGAAAAAAACTGAACGAAATCCATTGCAAATTGAACTGTCTTTGTTTGAACCGGGTCTGCTTCAAAAACATACAAATTCTATGACAGAGGTTATAAATGACAATGGCACAATAATCTACAGTGACCTGTCCAAGCGGTTGATAAGCCATCACTAAGGGGGCTGATCGAAACTAACTATTCATTTCTGAAATTATCTCCACATTGATCCGGGGACAAGTGCCAGCAAGGCAGGGGTACACTGGCCTTAATACAATAATTATATAAAGGGTTACAAGCTCATCCTCCCAACCAATAAAGCCTGTCAGCAGCACCAGGAATGGTCAAACCCCATAATCCATCAGCACATTTGCCCCTGACATCTGGGCTCGGAGGCTTTTCTGTGAGCCTCTATAATAGTTGCTTACGAAAGGACACAATTGCCAGATATACCTCAATGGGCTGAGGTGGGAAACCAGATCTGTGGAGCTGATGTAATGATGTGGTGTCAGTTGACCTGTTATTTGGCCTGGTTATTGCATGAACCTCCTCTCGTAACACTGGGAAGAGCAAAACTCACTTTTCCTCTATCAGGTGTCCTTCAGCAACCCTGTGTCAACAGTGTATCAACAAATTGTAATAATTATCAGCTGCAAAAGGAAACTTTGTATGCACGAAGCATGAAATGGCAGTGATCATAATGACATCAGGCATAAATTTGGGCAAATTGAGTGAATCCTCAGGGACACTCTTCTCTCTGTTCCTAACCCCACTTTGTGATTCAGGCTGATAAGGCAAGAGGTATTTGTACATATAAATCTTGCCGGGTGAAGCTTTAAGATTGCTTGGAGTAATCTGTGGAATTATCAAAATGAAATGAATATTCGTGCCACCTGGCATGGCTCAAGATGAAGAAGAAACACTCGCATACAAAATAATAAGAGACCTGCCATCTGTCTGTATCACAAAGCATTTATGCACGATTGGGGACATATATACCAATTAAAAAGGTAAAACTTAATCCCTAAGCCTGGATGTTCCTTCATTTCATTTTGATAATAACAGATACATGTACAATACATACAAATATATTTAAGATGGCTAATTATAATATTTCAATAAGCAATCTACTAGTATATGCAAATACAGGTCAAGTCTAACAAAGTGGCTATTTTTTTGAAGAACAGTGACTACATCATTGGACCCTTTTCAAATAGGAGCCAGGGTAGAGGACCTATGTGCCTGGTTATCTTAATAGACTAATTGATCTGCTATTGAAGAGCCACGTTCCTCTGAGCATCACTGAGACAGCCCGGCTCCAATCAGACAGGCATGTGTTATCAAACTGGGAAGTCAATTAAGAGAGAGGGGAAGAGAGAGGGGAAGAGAGAGGGGAAGAGAGAGCGGGGGGGGGGGCAAAGACAAAGCAGAGAGATTGGGGGGGGCCGGCGGGGGCAGAGGGACTGGCTCCAAGCTGTCAGCAGACTGGTTCTCACAGAGGGAAGTAGGTTTCAGAGACTTAGTCCAGGCTACAGACATACAGGAGTCAATGTTTCAATGCTGGATGATGGAATATGCCCTGCAATGTAACCTTGCCTTTGTGAAATGCCAACTAGTTGTCTGCTAGCTGGCTCAAAGTCACAGTCTCCAGCAGACTGATGTCTCTTTTGCTACACTTCATTTCAAACACTTTATCCAACCTATGATATGGTCAGATTAAGCTTTTATGGGAGCTGGTGGAAATATCAGTGTGTTGTGCAAAAGTACACAAAACACATCAACATGTGTATCCTTATCAACAGAGTTGGGCAAGTTACTTGAAAAATGTCATCAATTACTTATTATTAATTGAAAAAATAGTTACGTTACTTTATCACTTGACAGCAAAAGCTATTAATTACATTATTCATTTCTTTACTTTTGCTTCTCAGCACAGCTCCATCAAAAGAGGCTTTAAACAACCCCAAATCCTCTACACCCACATGTTACATATTCTGTATTGAACACAAGTAGAAACAGAAAATGAGACATTGTGGTTTAACGCAACCAGCCTACAGTTAGGAGGTAGGCTACTTTCTGAACATCAAGAGCTAACTCAATGTTAGCCCTGGTGGCGGCACGCAGCACTCCAGAAGTCCTGTCCTCACAGCGAAGTCACACGGAACAAAACCAGGTGGTTAAATGTAGACTTACCTGTGATTAACATTAACAAGCCAACAAAGAAACACACAACATTTAAATAAGACAACTTGGGCGTTGCATTTCTCCTCTTTTAGCAGAAGTTAGCGGCCTCCCCACACCTACAGCCTCTGTGCCAAGCTAACATGTAGCCTACCAGACCAGTCTCTGCTAAACTCAGAGATCAAAGTGAAATCAATTGTAGGTTACATCAAACTCCAAGTAACAAAGCGAACAAACTGAGGGATTAGTAACTGTAATGTAACCCGTTACTGCCCAACACTGCGTCTCAAACACACATGTATGGAGACAACTATTTTGAACCATTGAGAGGTTGATGACAGCATTCACTGCTTACTTGCCCGCAAGCTTTCATACCAAAACCCAACTTCCTCCTGCCCCTGTGATTTTACCATCCAGAGTACAACCACACTGTTGTGTTCATCTTTGTGAGGAAAACTTTGATCACATTAAACTTACAGTAGCTGTATCACCTCAACTGTGAACAAGGCAAAGGCCACACACTCTTATGTTTTGCTTATCTGTTGTCCAGATTTATGGAAAAGTTTTATCCCGCAAATGTTGTTAATTTTTCCACAAACACAGCACACATCTACTGTACTGTATGGGTTTTAATTAAGTCTTTTGTGGCTATCTAGTTAACTACATCTGTTGTAACCCAAGGCTTGATGTTGACAAGAGCACTTTCCTGTTTGAAACACCACTCCTATTTTGAGCTCTACTTTCATGAGGCTTAAGTTTAAACATTTCAAACTCTTTACTATCTCATCACACAAGCCAAACTTCCTGACAGTTGACCCGCAACATATATCAAGTCTTGTGTTTCAGATTTGTTTGAAATACAGAGAAAAGGAGCAGGAGAGTTTCAGCCAGCATGTCTGGACTGACAAAGAAAAGAAAGCGCCACGTAGAAAAACTCAAAGATCAGCAACACAAAGTCTAATGAAAAAGTTGTCACAGTACTGCTCATGCTGTCTGATGGACAAGTGATGAGCGGAAGGTGTAGTGCAGACATACACCACAATGAGCTTCAACATCATGGAGACAAAATGTAAAAAAAACAAAACAAATACATAATCATGTATTACCACTTTAAAGATAACAAGAAATGCTGATCCGGACCAGCCTCAACATGCATTTTTGCTTCAAATAGTAGATATAGTGGATGTATTCTTTGTTATTCACAGACATGTAACATTCTTTGTAACTTTCATCTGTTATCTTCTCTTGTTGGAGCATTGGGGTCCTCTCTAAGGGGCGAAGATTACCCTTAATGTATTCTAAATGCACTTGTAATTGCATTAGCGATCATTTTAGATACAGCGACTAAATAGCTCTTTTCACAAAGAGGATGTAATAAATATTGAAAGGACGCACCGAGGCTTTATCCACCATTTTACTTAATTGCTTCAGACTGTGTGACAATGGCGGGTTACTGGACTGTGGCGGACGAGTGTTTCACCACAAGACAAACCGAGGATGTATCTATTATCTGAGGCGCATGGAGGTCGTCGACCTACGACAAGCGGAGGGCCGGAGACATTAGAGATCATGTGCAATTTAATCTTCACACAAAATAAAAGGAAGAGGATGGACAGAGAGGCAGCGCCACAAAAGGGGCCAGAAGAATGGACGGCCGTCTCGGACAGGCCCGTCCCCAAAGGATCCTGGGCATTTTCTTCTCAAGCCACTCAAAGCCATCGCGCTGTGCCTGATTCCACTCACTCCTCTGACACTTGTATTAATGGTATTTTGGCCTGGGACTGTAGATGCTGAAAAGCGATTGTGCAGAAGCAGCTGTGTCTCTCTTACTCCCTCTTTCTCTCTCTCTCTCATACTTTACTAGTGTCTCTTCTACTGACTCCTCCATCCTTTCTTAGCCCTTCTCTGTCCACCCCCCACCCCCACCCCCATCCCCCTCCATACACATACACACGCACACACACCTTCTCTATTCTCTATCCATTCGTTCAGTCATTACTGGTCAGTGTCAGCACTTGAAAACTGTTGTGCTTGCCGAGCCGGTGTCATCACAAGTGGAATTAACCATTTTCCCTGTGCCTGATTGCAAGAAGCCCGACTCATTCCAGCACTCCTATACACTCCATCAAGATCCACTGACAGAGAGAAAGCCTACTGGCTATTAAAGCATGATATAACAATAAATGTTTGCAGCTCTTCGATCGCGTCACAAAGGCAAAAAAACAGAATATCATAAATTTAAAAATCACATGAAGATCCTGCACAGAAAACACAACCATTGTCACCTTGAGGGATCAAAATATTGGTGTTATATGTAAGAAAATATCATTTTTAGCCACTCATAGGCCCACTGAGAATATCCGCAATCATTCTTTTTGATAAATTATGACTAAGGAGCAAAGCTTTCATGTTAATCCCAGTTGGGCACAGTTAAATAACATGTAATCAGTCGTCCTCAGGTACAAGCGAGATAGGTCGGATGCAGAGAGGCATAAGGCCAATGATAGCATCTACCAGATTTGTCTTGATCTGAAGGGATAACATGCAAAACTATCCATGGGCCACCTCAAATAAACACAGCTTACTATGTGAAGTGTTAAGATGATGAATGTAATTCCTTGCAGAAAAAAAAAAAAAATCATAATCGCGGGGGGGATTACGTCTAAAATCTTAATATCTTGTATTTAAGCCTTCAGTGGGAGTAATCTGTTGTCTGATCTGCCTGCTACATTTCTTGAGAGGTTTGCAGAAGATCATGAAATTGCATGAGTGATACAATACAAATCTGCTTCTTTTTTTTATTCATGTCTCTCCAGAAGATTACAAGATTTGCAGAGATTTGATCTGACCCTCTCGCACTGTTGTAGGTGGCCTTGACATAAAGTCAAAACGAGAACTTTAAATAACCATTACCACCCCCACCCCACCCCGGATCAGCTTTTTTTTTTTCACAGCAAGTGCTTCAGAATAGATGTAATGTTCATATAGTCCGACACAAGAGAGAAAAAAACAGGAATACAAGGGTCTCTCAGTTAATGTATCATCATCTGAGTGGGTTTGGATTGGAGTTATTAGAGTATTTCACTTCATTGCATGACCTCCTGTTCCTCCTCAGATCATGAATCCTATTCATTACCCAGTCCTTCTGGAGTGCCCGCCTTTATAATATTACTCAATTTATATTCTGAAGCGGGCTCCTGGGAGAGCGATCAGCGCTCCGAAACAGCGACCCCCCTATAACCCAATCACAATATTTAAAGGGCAGCAAAGAGCTTTTTAATGCGCGTCGTAGATAACCATTTAAAGTGGATTGCTTTGGTTTAATATGACCTTAACAGGCTGGCAGTCACATGTGAAGAATGAATAAGCTAATAGGAGAGACGACAGGGAGAAAGAATGAAATCAAAAAGCAGAATATGAGAGATTTGTTTCAATGCAAGCTGGCCTCCTGACGGCTGCTGAGAGGAGCATGATAGAGAATCACAAGCGTGTGAATGAAACAGGACAGGCGATGAATGAAGCTACTGCTTGCATTTCTCTTTTCCCTTTTCCCAGAGTATGAACTGCTTTATCATGATAAAAGACAAGACAGGTATAAATGACACATTTACATTCTCCCATCAAAGAGAAACTTGACTCAATCTCGATGAAAGCAGCTGTGGATCTGGGTTTTTCACTGTGTACTCTGCAGGGGGAAAGGCAGTTACAGGATGATATAGAGGCAACACACAATGTTTGTTTAGATACATCATGAAAAATATAGATATATAGAACCCACGCTCTGTGTAATCTAATGCATGCATTTTTAAGCTTTCACAACATCTCTATGTCAAGACAATTAATCTAATATATATGCTATATATCACATTATTTTGTCAGAATTCAGCTGAAATGTCATTTCTTACTTGTTAACTATTAAATTAGTTCAAGATTTGGAACAATTTTTTTTAACATCTGTAAGTAGTGGTGGAAGGTAACTAAGTACATTTACTCAAGTACTGTACTTAAGTACAATTTTGAGGTATTTTACGTGACTATTTGCACTTTTTGCTGCTTCATACTTCTACCCCACTACATTTCAGAGGGAAATATTGCTTCTTTCTACTCATTCAATTTATTTAACAGCTATATATATGAGTTACTATTTTAAATTAAGTTGTTACACACTAAACATGATCAGTATATAAAATATGAGGCATTGTTATAGAATAAACTACACAACATATAGTGTATATAAAGCAACATTAACAAATACAGCATTAAAGTTCTTCTTACTGGATCATCACTAATAATGATCCAATAATATGATAATATAAGAGTGACAGGGGCCATTCTGCATAATGATTACTTTTACTTTTGGTACTTTAGATATATTTGTTGGTGTTACTTTTAAGTAACATTTTGAATGCAGGACTTTTGCTTGTAGTGGGGTATGTTTATAATGTGCTTCCTTTTCTAAGGTAAATGATCTGAATACTTCTTCCACCACTGCCTATATGCGTTCATCCTGTGGACCAGAGAAGGGATCACATGGACCTGATCTGAGGACAGTGGCCTATTCTGACCCACAAAGCCAAAATGCACATATTTGTAAAAACTCAGAATCTGACTTTTTGACGTGTTTTACCACATACAAATTATTATGCCATAGAAATGTGTACTTTTGGGGGGAAAACAGCATGTAAAATTTACAAAACATAGAACACAGAGGTATAAATCTCAGGTAACATGTAACATCAGATAAACTAATGCTAAAAGGTAACTAGCCTAGCTTAGCAGAGTAGCAGTACCTGTCGTCTCTGCAGCCTCTGACTCCAGAGGAATGTACTTGTTTTGATGTGGTTGAGCTACCTTTAAGTCACATGTTTAAATGTATTCATTTGAAGATCAATTATTAAAGTAGCTTATTAGCTCAAATGGACAAGAAGCTGACAAGAGCAAGAACAAATGTTTTTTTCTTGATAGTGGGTTTTCCCTTTGCCCTTTAGATCCAAACATAAAACTCAGTAACTAAATGTCCTTTTAGATTTTATGTAAAGTCTATGACACAAATTAATAACCAGCCTAAAAAGGCATGAAATCAAGGTTTTACAAATTATATCTGTTACACACTTTAGCTAAGAACCTTCAAACTTCAACCCTTTTTTCTCAAGTTCACTGTTTCTGGAGTTACTCCTCTCTGCCTTTGTAAGGCAGTGTTGATCTTGTGCCTCTTATCAGTCCCTATCAAGCCAGATACTTCACGTTTGTGTTACTTCTTTGTATGTTATTATTGGCACTGGGTTGATATTTATCTGTGTGTGATCTCTGCAGGGTGCAGACTCAGCATCGCTGAAGGCACATGCAGATCATCTATATTTAGATGAACTCTGATGTCCTTGACATTAATCACCGCCCGTAACCAAAGGCATCATTTCATCTTAAATCTGGCTGAACAGAGCATTTTCAGCCAAATGAAAGAGTGTTGTGCCCTCCGCCTCTTTCATTAGAATAAAGCACATGGACCCTTTGAAACTGACAGGCATCAACATTGACAAGCAAGGAAAAATAAGCAGGCATGTAATTTATTGATATCCACTCAGGTCTGAACTTTTTTTTCATCTGATGTGCTTTGTCATCACAGGGGGAAGAGAAGCAGCGAGTCATCCGCTATGCAATACAATCTGAATGATTGAATACATTGTGCTAAGAGGGGGAATTAAAGGCAAAATAAATGATGTTGGTGATCAGACAAAAAAGGCCGGTTCATAAAAGCTATTTGCATGGGCCTGATTGATATCTCGCCATAGATTGTATTGTCAGTTGCTGGTCAAAACTTGCGATTAAGAATTTAGTGCTTAGTCAATTTTGCTCTCTTTTTAAAGATTTTAATTAGTAAATGAACTTCTCTTATGGCACGAATGATTGATGCCCCAAATCACTGTCTCCCCTCAGTGTGAGTGAATGAGTGTGGGAACACTGTGTGTATGTAAGCATGTGAATGATGCAGATGATATATAACGATCATCTGAAAAAGACGGGCCAAATGAGAAACAACCATTACATTAGTGTTCCAGAATGTGATATAGAGGGAAGGGTCACTGTGTCTAACCAGTATTAAATTCTAATTGGACATATTATGTACTGGTAGCTTGTCAAAATATAGGCATTTGATTTAAGTGATAGCTAAAGTGCCTTTAGCTAATGTCAAAATACATTTTAAGCCTCACTAATGTGTTTTTTTAACAATGGCTAGTTCATGAATTCCATTTTTTTACCATAGTAAGAAGAGAAAATACACATTAGGGCTAAGAATATCTGTCATACATCTTCCATTTCTGTAATAACATGAAGGTTTTAAATAGTTGTATTTCAAACTGTTAAGTATTTCAAATGGCTAGCGGTAGGACATGAAGAAAAAAGGGAGATTTTTTTCCGTTTTTGTCCGTTTAGGAACATTGAATGTGCAACCCAGCTTTCCTAGATGCTGATTGTACATTGGATCAGTGCTTATAGGGATTGATACCCTCATAGTGGTATCCTATTGGTTGCAGAAGAGCCCGTATAAATCATCCACTGGACGCTGATATACAAACTGCATGATAAATGCAGAGTGACCTAATGATGAAAACAATTATTTGGGCTTTTAACTTTTTTTTTTTTATCTCTGTGCAAAATGGAGCCATTTTGGAGACAGAAATGGTGACAAATAATGGTAAGAGGCTGTGAAACGCTGCCGTTCACACTTTCCGAGATTAACGTCATTTGTATCAGTTTAGCGCCAGAGGGGCCAAACTGCATGATGAAGGAGATCTGAATTGGCCTTCGCTGAAACTGAGGAAGGAGGAGAGGAACTGTGGAGAAAGAGAGGGAAAGTGGGACGTAGTGGATATAAGGATGTGTTTGTCATGAGGGCTGGGGAGGGGAGGGACGATTCCAGGGTCAAAGGTGGATCTAAAGCAACAGAAACAGGGGAGCGTTACATTTCCTCTGGCCACCCTTAAATAATGTCCGCAGGCCCAAGTTATTAACCTCTTTAAAGCCCACAGAGCAGAGTAGCACAAGCCTCCAGTCAGGCCTGGTTGCGGTCAGGGGACAGATAGCAGAGATAATAGAAGTGCACATGGAGGAACAATGCACTGGTGTATCTAGGGATGGGGGAAAGAGTAGCACAAGTGAGGGAACAGGACCAAATAAAAAGAGAATAATCCCAGGCACAGATAATCAATGGGGAGATGAAGAGAGGAGAATGAGAAATGCTCTTGAATTTTCTGCCTTACTTTTTTGATTTTATTTGTAATAGAGTTTATGATGTGTTATTCCTGCCCTGCGTCGCGGCTGGGGCGGTGTGAGACGGTGTGCTGCTCTGAGGGGTGTTGTGGAGGCTAAGGATGCTGGTTCACAGAGGGTTCACCCATTACCCAGGCCCTGCAGCCAGCTGGGGGGCTAACCAGGATGATCAGCGCGAGCCTTAGCCTGCACAGGCCCCAATGATTTTCACATCAAGCCGCCTGATGTACAGCTCCACCGTCTACCAATCGCTCTCCCATATCGATCCCCCCTTAAATGAGCCTTCCCCGCTTTGTACCATGAGCAATAATTAAAAAAGCAGCACATTGATTTTAACTAATATTATGAGAGATCAGGATGTGCACATGCTTACAAAACAGCTAAGGCGCTTCAGCTACCATCGGCAGCAGAAAAACAAAGCANTAGTTGATTAAAATCAAGCAAAGAAAAGGATGCAAGCTTACAAAAATCACTTCAAAAGTGTTCAGTTTGTGATGTAAAACACAAAGACATCATGTCTTTTGTGGATACTTTCAAAATCCTCTGTGCAGCATTATGTCACATTGTTAGTGTTATTAAAGAGAAAATAAAACATCCCATGTGCCAAAAAGGATCATGGATCATGGATTTATGAGAAAGTGCTAATCTTGAAACTGAAGTTGTTCATTTGAAACGACTTTGAAACGACTCACACATCAGGTCAGGAATGTCATATGATTTGTTCAACATCGCTGTCCTGTGAAAAACATGTATTTATATAATGTCAGCTTTTGTTTTTAGCTTTTTTCATTTTTTTCAGATAATCCAATGGGGTTTTGTAAATGTAGATTTTTTGAAATAGACTTTTGAAATGTAGAATTTGAAGCCTTTATTAGAGATACAATAGAGAGATGACAGGAAATAAGGGGAGCAACGGGCACGTTGCAGTTTATGGTCATCATCTTAACCCCTTGGCCACCAGGGCGCCCCTTAATGTTTTAATTTAGCTTAAGAAGTAGGAGAATACCTTCAATCAATAAAGAAACATTTAATTCTTCAGTTTATCTGAAATAAATCAGAATCACCAAATTTGGAGATACAGTACATGGTTTTCATTGGACAGCAACAAAATGCAGCCTAAGGATAAAAGGTTTAACTTATTTAACATTGTATGAGAGAATATTCATTATTTTAATACTGAATGATGAAGCGCCGGTACATTTTTGACCGAAATAGGGAATGCAATCCAAATCCGAAACATCCATGATCAGATGTCTAATGGCAGTGATACATTTAGTTAGTTTGTCCTTAATTTTTTTCTAATATCTGGGCTTCATCACTTGTAAATCATACTTAAAGCAATACAGAAAGCTTTTTTTTTTAAATGAATATGTATGGCCACATGCCACATGTGCATGATGCTTGTTTTACAGTAGCGGTGCTAAAGCTCACAGGCCTTTACAGACTGCTTGTGGCAGCAGAAAACTCCACTTACTGTCGTATAATCTGACTTCTGTTGTACTATCTCCATCCTCAATGACACTTTGAAAGAAAGAAGCTAAACATAAAAATGCCCTCACCAGAGCACTCACTGCCCGCTCACTGCCCTCTGTTTCACTGTGCATTTGTGAATACCTCTGAAAATGTAAATGAGAGTCTTATGACATTAAAGCCTCAAACACAGAGAGTCGACATATGCTGTGACACCGCGGACGCTTTAATGCGATAAGTTAGTGTCACACAGGGGAGGGGTGGGATTCCCTGGCTGCTCCGTAGCCGAGGTTGATGGTAGCCCCCAGTGGACACTCTGCTGTACTTGCCCATTGTGGCTCTAACACTGGCAGCGAAGGCCGTTAAAGGCTCCTATAAAGTGACCAAGGCCCGGGGGCCCCCCCACACAAGCTCTGCAGTGCCTTACACACACTTATGCGGCACACAGGCATCCCATAATCCTTAGCATATGGCCCGTGAGTGTCGACAGGCATGAAATTACATCAAGGGCATTTTTTGATAACTGTCGATACTCTCACAAAGACGGTCAGCCTTATTGACGCCAAAGTCAAGGGCTGCTGTGTTTGTGTGTGTGTGTGTGTGTGTGTGTGATGAGGAGGGGGAGTGATGAGGGGCCTGCAATGTCAGACAGATGCCAGTGAGAACTGATCCAGAGGGAGCCTGATCTGTATTGATATGAGTAAATTGATATTGATAAGGATTTGGATTGCTATGGATTGTGTTAAGCAGCAGTATAATAGAGAGGTCCTCAAAAAGGATTGCGGTCAGACAGTCACTTTATTAGACAAGTTTTTGACTGCCTTATTTTTTAATTTCATTCATTCTAATCCAATGCGTCATTATGATTTCTTTCTCTTTTTTCCCTCTTTTTGTCAGTTTAAAAGAAGTTTAAAACATGCTGCTGTCAAAGTCCACCAGAATACATCATTGCTTGTGATTCCACTTTTTTCCGCACGGAAGAGTAAACAGTAGTCCCGTGTACAATATTTGTCGCTGTCCTGTGAAAACCATGTATCTGCAAAACAGCTTTGTCTTCAGTGTTTTAAAAGGGTTGTTTCGCTTAAGGAGTAGACACATGTGTTCAACCCATAAAGAAACACTTAATTCTTCGTTTTTTTGTTGTTGTTTTTTTCACCAAATTTGGAGCTACGTGGTTTTCACTGAATAATGAACATGCAAACAAACTGAAAGGACACATTTAGAAAACATTCAAATTAGTCAAAATATTTATTTAAGTGCAACAAATGCAAAGTTAAAGCAATATTGTGGGGAAAAAAAAACACTCCCGTATTTGGTGTTACAGTGATTCTTTATAATCTCTGCATGTGTGTAATGATGGCAGTGGGAAATATATCAATATTTTCTACAGTGAAGGTAAAGGTCCCATCACATCAGAGATCTCTCTGTGACTGAAGGACAAGTGTTGGAGTGGACCTTACATGGAGCAATATGCATATATGCATTTATAGTATACTATACTGCCACCTAGTGATCACTGAATATGTGAATATTATTTTGCGTCTCATGCATATTATCCTGCTCTGTGAACACAAATATTTCTAAATGATATCAAAGAATCGTATCTGAGTTTTGCATTTACTAAATATGCACCATGTTATGAAATTCAATTATAATTAATTGTGTTTTTCCGAGGATCATCAAAACTAATTATGAATTACAATTACAATATACAGTAAAAAATAAAAATAAAAACTGAGAATAGCTGATGTTTGTATTCATGACCACGCTTTTCATCCTAGATTTAATAATCAATACTTATGACGCCACAGGCATTATGTAAACCAGAGGCAATGTAAATGTCCTCAAAGCAGATTCCCATGGGAAAGATGGATTTGAACTGGGAGACATCTATAATGATTCCTGTCATGGCCTAAAGAGGAAGGCCACATTTCAGCTCAAATATAATCTCATTATTGGCTGTAAAAGTAAGAACAGACCTCGATTCAAGTTCTGGGAGACATGGTGCTCATGTCTCTTTCTGCTCTTAATTTCTCTCATAAAATAGTCTGGGCGGAAAAGCAGACTTAATGCTTTGCCAAATGTTTTAGTTAGACGGACAGCATCAGAAAAATGGACTTTTTCTTTCTTTCAACAAAATATATGTTCTGTATGTTATTATAGCTACAAATGTGATGTATCACTTTGCTTTAGGTGTAGATGACTGGAGAATTATTTTGCCCCATTTATCAAACTTTGGTGGTATTCTTGCAGTAAAGATTATTTTCTTATCAGATATGGAAGCCAAAGCTGCAAATTTTCCTTAATGATGTAGAACACTGCTCACTGTATGTGGGAAAAGAGAGATAAACACAATTTTTGTACAGTAACATTTGTGTAAGGAACTACAGTTATCACTTCCCCCTCCTAAAAAAACAAAAAATTCTGAGCTCATACAATACAATGGATGACAATCTAATCATTAAAAAGAATGTAACCATGTGTTTTTACTTCTGAATTCAAGGAAATGAAAATACACATTAGGCTTATCTGTGTGCTTTACAACACATGCAAACACATACATACAAAACACCTATTTAGTGAATGAACAGCAGCTACGTCACTGGGACAGGATGGCTCATTATTTGTGAATGAGCTCCTTCCTGTCCTGCCATACTGAAGCACTTTGAGCCAACCAACACCAGCCAAGGGAAATAAATAAGATACCTTCCTTTGATGCTGGCGGATAGGAACCATTTCCCCGTCGATAAAACTTTCTGAAACAGATCTTAAGAGCACTTTTTGACAATGTTGTGTTTCTTAAACTAATGTCATCTGCTAACAGAAGCTGTAAAGATGGAAAATGTAACATGTGTCTGAGATAGAAGTTGATATCCAGATCACCTGAGTCCAGATTCCTTGGATACACGTGCAGCCGATGTGACGCACTTAGCAGTGTGTCTAACTGCATGCTGGTCCAATTAGTTTCCATTACCAGCTGGTAGCATCCCCGTTACACTGTTGACACACATTTCCACACGTGCACACCCTCACTCATTCATTCACCCACTCTCTGTCACACACACACACACACACACACACACACACACTCTGTTTCTCTTTTTCTTACCCACCCACATGCACTTAGGCACACACACGCACACGCACAGCCTGTACTTTACAGATATCAGCTGTTATCCCCGTCTAGCATCAGTCCCCAGGCACTATGCTAACAGCCTCCTCTACAAGCCAATTTACAAGGATTCTGGTCATGTTTACATTAGCCCTCTCTCAGTGCATGAAAAGAGCAGGGCCGCGCCGTAGAATAGAAATGAGCAAATATGAATAATTCAGTCTTCCTCCTGGCCATTAACATGTTTCCCTTGAATAAAGTGATAATAGGTTATCATCTGTGAAATGGAAATTTCATAACAGAGACGGTGAGAAGAGCGTCTCCGGTTACACCAGAGGAAATTAATTTCACAGCACATCTGCTCCACAAAGCCCCGGCCCTCCAATGCTAAGTATGAGAAAATGTAGTCGTTCGGCTCTGCTAGCTTTCTAATTAGATTAGCATGCTTATTTGAAGGCGGGAATCTTTAGTCTAGTCAAAGGAATTAGTGTTCCCCATTACAGATACCTAATATTTATAATAATGAAATGACTTATCCAATTAGGGAGGGTTAAAAATGCATTACTTTAACTTATTATATTAGCCAGATGGTACGCTGAATAGTCCATGATGTGCTGTGCATCTGGATGAGGACTATGGTGGCCAATTCTACATAGCATGATGTAGTAATAGCCGTGGAAGGGCAGTTTGGTCCTCACCTTTCTGTCTCACTGCCTTCCTGAGGAAGCAGCTTTGGCTTGAGGAGCAATCAAAAGTTTAATGAAAAAAGCCGCAGCTTTCTCCCGCCTTCTTTGTCGAAAAGATAAACGCCCCTGAAACAAATCAATCTTGGAATTGAAAGCTTCTGGTGTGGGGATAAGGAAGTGACAGCAGTGTAAACAGTTATGATTTTGATGGCTATCATCATAAGGAGGTCAACAATGGTGTTGAGGGAGTGAAACCTCTAAAGCAGTAAAGGACTTTGTCCCTTTAACTTTCCTCCTCCCTTTCATCTATTTCTATCATTTTTTTGTTTTGTTTCATTTTGTTGTTTACTGGTGGACAGCTGTAAATGATAAGAGATTGAGGGCCATTATCTGAAATGGGGATCAGCAATCCCTCTGGTGCGTGGCTATGAGACTCAAAGCAGCAGACTTCACAGCCTGCTGAGTGTGGAGGAAGAGCAAGAGGAGGAGGAGGAGGAAGCTAGTTAGGACCTGAGGAGGACCAGTGATTCTCCCTGCTGCCTAACTGCTGTGGGGCACCTGTTTGACTCTTTGACTACAGATCAGGCAGCCCAAGGAATCCCAAGGAATTATGTCAATATTGAATGATTCTCCACTTCACAATTTATATCCAATGCCAACGTTCAGCGTCAGTGCAGGAAGTCGTGTGGCCTTTATGTAGCGAGGTGAAAAGTAAGGAGCATGGAGATCGGGGTGGTATTTGGGCGTGTAGCGTGACTTTCATGCAGGAGACCAGAAGTCATATCCTGTCAAAGACCTGCAATTAGGGTTAGGTTTAACGTTCACCTTTTTATTAACTGTAACCACAATCTTTCCCTGACATTAAAGTTATAACTATACAATTTCAGTCCTCATACGGTATTACAGCTCTGACACAGCAGTGGGAGAGTGAACAGTAAACAGTGAGGCTAATATCAATGAGTTAAAATATCAGCCAGTGACGCTGATTTACATGCTGCATTGTTTCCTGTTAATCCCTCATGTGTGCATTGAATGGCAGGCCATAGATGGTATCAAATACTGTGTTTAAATGAATGAAAATGAAGGATTATACCTTTAACCAAGTCAACTAAACCTAACCATACCTTAGCCATAGTTTATCTGCTATAACCACGATCTTTCTCTAACCTTAACCCTGCCATAGTTGCTATGTGCAGATGTTGTAGAACGCGATCATTTTAAATACATTGGCATTGGACATGGTGGAGGAAGTATTCAGATCTATTACTTAAATAAACGTAGCCATACCATACTGTAGAAATACTGTAGTAGTTCTTTACTGAAGTAAAATTACAGAAGTATTAGCCACAAAATGTACTTAAAGTATTAAAAGTAAAAGTACTCAGTAGGCAGCAGAGTGGCCCCTGTCAGTGTTATATTACTGTATTATTCCTGATGTATTAATATGTAAGCAGCATTTTAATGTTGTAGCTTGCTAAAGTTTGCTATTTTAACCAGTTTATATACTGGATAACTGTAGTTATCCATCAACAATGTATCATTTTTTATCAAGGTTTTCTGTGTAAAATCTGTATTTGAAAAGTAACTGTCAGTAACAGATAAAAGTAGAGGAGTAAAAAGTACAATATTTCACTCTAAAATGTAGTGGAGCAGCCATATAAAGCTGCATAAAAATGGTAATGCCAGAGTACCTCAAAATTGTACTTGAGTACAGTACTTGAGCTAATGTACTTAGTTACTCTCCAACACTGGGCACTGGGTGTTAAAAAAAAAAAAAGATTGTCATTGAACATAATCTGGGGTTTTGCAGAATCTTCCAATATCGACGTTCTTGTCAGGTGACAGGGTTGGATCAGGAGCCCCCAACACTTCCTCAGGTCAGCTCTTTAAACATCTGCAGCTATGATCAGGGGCCCCGTGTTAGCATTGCTGTTCACAATTTATTTACGATTATAACCTACTGTACTGAGCATGGGTTGAGTTTGTTACGTGCACACCTTCACTTCCCCACACTACACTCCCACTTTACAGACCTTGTCAAGGTTAAACTCCGGCAGTTGACACATTGTTTTCCATTGCAATTCCCCGCTACTCTTCTATCTTGCTCCAGTCTTTTACAGATTAAGGCAGTTGTATTATAAGACACAGAATTAAGCCTGCAGTGTCCTAAAGATATAGTCCAATTCACTGCTCTTAATTTTGCAATTCCATCACCCCGGTGCTGCAAAGCCCTGCTTCTCCATCAAAACCATTAAGGGCACTGAAGCCTGGAGTATCATCAACAATGACAGGTAAATATTTGGGCTGTCTCACTGGAGCAAATAAGCCACCCAAGGTCAAACGGCTGCGTTAGTCCATTCCAGCTTAGCTACATTGGTCTTTAGGTCTCAGCAGAAACGACAAATCCAAAGCAGAGCAGAAGACAGTGTTTGCAGCAGCTTGCATCGGGAGAATGTCGACTCTACAAAGACCAGGCGTGAGATAATGTAACATTTAGAATATTAAGATAAAGAAAATATCTAGAGATGTACTTCTTTTCACCATCACTTCATATCATTCCCTGCATCAAAAACAGTCACTGCATCAGGGGACCAAACAATTGCATCTCTGGAAAATAAAAAAAAGGTCAAGTTAGCCTATTTGCCACTCAAGAAATCATCACATCTTTCAACAGCAACTGACTTCCAAATGTGTCATTTATCATACAATCTGTCATACTGAGGCAATGCTTTGCCAGAAAAAAAAAAATCATAATTGGAGTTTTTATCTTTTCCATTATTTCCTTCCACAACCTCTGTCAACAAAATCAAAATGCCTTTTTGAGTCACGTAAGGAAGTGCAGCTCCGGGCCGAGCCGCGGTGGCCTCAGAGATAGACTGCGCTGGATAAGAAGTAAGTGAGTTCTTTGCTTTCGTGTCAACAAGAGACTTTATGGCTTTGAAGTAATAAATCATAAAAAACTACTCCGTTCCTAAACATTTATAGATAAGGGAGTTAGGAATCAAATCAATTTACGTTTCTGTACACAAGGTCCCAGTGAGGCCCGCAAACAGTTTGAGTATCGAGACCATCTCAACGTGAAGCCACTGTAAATGGATTAGTGTGGGGAGAGATGGGGGGTGACATCCTCCAAACACTGCTACAGTCAGACTGACGGAAATCATACGGGGTCAAAATATTCCTTCAGACAAAATAAATTGAATATCGCCACAGCTATCTTGAATCGCCTCATGTCGTCAGGAAAAATGGCACTTTGTTGTATTCTTGGAAATAACACAAAGTACTTTAAGTATTTCAGGGCCATTTCCATAAAATGATTTCATCTAAACAAAGTGAATTGTCTTTACTATCACATTTTCTTTTGTCAAAATTATGAGAGCAATAAACTGTAAAGATACGGCACAAAATGTGTTTTGAGTGTTACAAAAAATCTTCATCTGTGTATAATGACCAGGTACCAAGGCAAAACCGAAATCCGTATCCGTTACTCAGTCGTTATTATTGCAAGCAAATAGTGTACTTTGTCAGTATATGGCATTTAGTTCCCCTCGAGACATTCATTCCCAAAACATAAAAAGGCATTTATATGAGAAAAGAAAAAACTCTGTCTCCAGCTGCCTGACTCATTTTTTACTATTTTCCCTGAAGGAAGTCATAAGACTTCTCAAACTGTCTCTTAAATGGTGCAGTTGCTGTTTATCGGAAACTTTTCTTTGTCATTTTAATTTATTTAGGTGATACAGTAATTAAGACTATAGGAGGAAAAACGCTTCTGGCACATATAAATTGTTTTGACAAAACTATTAAAAAAAAGTTCGAAACATTTTATTTGACATATGACGACAGAGCTCTAAGCCAAGTTACAGTGTTTACGATGTCACTTCAAGGTCCTGTATATTATAATTTAATGTGGATTTTAATGTAGGTTTTGTGAGCATGCGTGTGACACCCATGCAGCCGGCTTTGAAGGATGTTGCTACAGCATGCAGAGAGGTCAGCTGTTTAGGTTTAGGATAGGGAACACTGGCACTTTTGGAACGACAGGTTAAACTCAGCTGCTTGTGACTTCTTTCCCCAGTGTGGCACTGGTTGGCAGGTGAATAGATGACATCTGACCCCTGCCTGCAGCCTGAACAGCATACCTTTAGTTGTGTTCGATGATGCCCACAGTCCCAAAACAATTGAGGGTGATTATAAAGTGGTCATAGCTGGAGCCTGGGGTTCACACAACTGTGCTTATTCTCCCAACATGGTGCTCCAACTTAAACTTACTTCCAAATTACAATCAAATGTGCCGATGCGAGTGTATTTTAATAATATTAGGACCACATTGCTACAGGCCTGTGTGCCATAAAGCAATATTCCTCTGCGCTGTAAAGTTGTTCCTGTGCAGAACCGAGAGAAAGAAACAACAAAATTGCATTACAGGGCAGTTTCCTGCTGTCTTAACCCTCATCCTACTGACTGGGGAACCTTTTTTGTCATATCTCATGCTTTATTCTATCATTCCAATTTTTCATGACTTTATCATTTGTTCCTAATGACTTCATATCATTGTTTTCTGTTTCGGTTTTAATTAGTGCTTTTTAAAAAAAAAATACCAATGTATTGGGGTCCTGGGAGACCCCAGTCAAAAGCACCCAGTTCCGCCTACGTAGTTTTTATAGATGGAAGTATTTACTGAGTTCATGTTTGCCATGGGTTCTAATTTAAAGTATCACATACTATCAGAGGGGCACAGATCTGCTCATGTGCTCTGTCGACAACCCTAAATGCTGCTCTTCCTAAGGTAAGATGATGTTCAAAGTCAGAAATAGAAATTAACTGCAACTTTCCTAAAATAATAATTATAATCTTATATTATTTTTTTCAGATTTACATTAATTACATAACATATCTTATTTTGAGAAGAAATAAGCTGACATTTTGCTATGATGGTTGCTTCTTACGGAAGTTTATTTCCCTGTCGGTAGTCCATGTATGTTAAATATGTTGGTAGGATGAGAGTTAAGGATAAAAAGAAAGGAGAAAGTTATCAAGGACAGCTTAAACATGAACCTACTTTGTAGGAATAAACACAAATAAATTTTTTCCATTGCAGGTCAGTTAAAGCCTTCTGCATCTGCGACTAAAACACAAAAAATACCTTGCAACTGACTATGAAATACATTTTTTGTAACCTTTAACAGTGCCTGCAACATAGTCTAGCTTGAGTAGAGGGTTTTGGATGTTTTCATTACGTTCACTGAAATGTCCAAGACCCAAAGAAAACAACAGCTGAGTCCTTCTTCATCCTTGATTGGTTTGGCTGATCGCTGCAGACTTTCCTAATGCCCGTTCCACCACATAGTCTCTGAATTTGGAATGAAATTAATATTTCAAAACTTGTGACGGGCTGCTTGACTTGGCCCCCGTGTTGGCGACAGGCCATTCATCACAGACTTAAGTGTCAGCATTAAATTATCCCTGCTATTATGACAGCAACATTACTCATCAGGATTAGGGCCAGCCAAACAGAGGCTCCTCAGCTACAGCCATCTCCTGCTCCCTATCGATCGCTGTTCCCTCCATTACCAACACAGGGGCTATCTGCATGACACCGGCACACCGCGCATGTTGATGATGCTCTTGTCTGCTACCAGGATGCTCGTATCATGAGGTGGAGAGAGGGAGAGAAGGAGGGAGCAAAACACGGGAGAAAAGAGGAGATAAAGAGAGACTGTACGCAGAGACTCTCCAGAGAGTGAAGGTATAATGAAGTGCTGGATAGGTTTAATACCAACAACAGAAGGGGCCACTGCCATAGTCAAGTGCTGTTAATATCTCCTCCATTCCTTAAGCAAATCAAGTTATCTGGCACTGCCTGTGTTTCGATAAGGAGCGGATGAGGTCCGTTGAGAACAGCTTGATTTAGATGTTTAAAGTGAATATCCAGATAGCTCAAACACATACTCTGTATGATCTGAATCTACTTGCATGTCTGCTTGTTTTTTTACTCTGCGGAGCGTGCACTCAGACTGAAGAAGAGAGATAAAACCGCAGTGGCGTCTGCATAAATCCCTCATTTCTTTGCCCTTGCCTCCAATGCCTCAAACGTGCCACAAGACATTACTTAAATAATGCCTGAAAGTGCAAACGCCACTGACGGTGTCCCCCTCCGTTCAATTTGAAACGCATCAAATCCTCTCTAATTCCACATTTCAGGCTTTTAAATTGCCCTGTGCTCTGAAACGTAACCAAAGGCTTCAACTTTGTTTCAAGACTTTTTTCCTTTTTATTTTCTATTAATGTCAACTTTGTGTTACTCTGAGAGGATGAGATAAGAGGGGGAATAAGGCCATTTTCTTTTTGTTGTAAATGTCCTCTGCTCGGTCACACCGGAGCGTCCAAGGGGATGGCAGAGCTGAGGATTTTCAATGCAGGCCAATTTTAGGAAGTGAAAGCTGACCTCTTCAGGGACTTCCACATGGCATGTGTCTCTCCAACAGAGGAATCTCTTTGGACATTGTTCTTAAGGTTGGGACAACTGTGGACCACATGGACAGTACTACCTGTCTCATTTTAGAAACCTCAATTGAGCAGACCACCACCTGCTCTGACTTCTTTGTTATAAATCACAACTGAAAGTGACTGAGACTTGCTTATTTACTTGTGTTTTGGAGCATTTTAATGTGCAGTTATTGGTAGAAAAATGAGCAAGAGGAACCAAAATATAAGTTTATATTGTCAGAATCTCCAGCACTTTTGATATGATTATAAAAATGTCGTGCAATAGCTAAACTAAGCCTAAATTCAGTGGAAGTATCAAAATAAGCCCCAATCAAGGTTCACTTACTAGCTTTTTGGGCTTTCAAGCTCATCCCACAGTCTTGGCGAATGATGATCATGTAAATTAGATTAAGAAATTATGTAATATCTGTATAACGTGTCATATTTGTATGAGTGTAAAATATGAGCCTGCAGAGTACAGTAACTATAGCTAAGAAATAAATGTTGCGCAGTAAAAAGTACAGTATTTCCCTCTGAATGGTAGAGTAAAAGTATAAAGTAGCATGAAATGGAAATAATCAAGTACAAGTACAGTCCTTCAAATTTATATATAGATTTGTAGTACTATGAAAATGTCACCTATGTCACTGCGGAATGAAATAAAATCACATGTGGACATTTTACCTATTTAAATCGAACAAAGTAACACAAGATTTTGGTTAATAACAAACATTTGACCATCATACCTAAAAAGAGAAAAAACACAAAGCAGTCTACCATTAATAACATAAAAGAAAAAAATCAACCCTAATCCACCATATTGTATTAGAAAGGTTTGAACAGGACACAATGTCACACGAACTGGTAATGGATTTCATGTCTTTTCTTCATAGAACCAAGTCACATAATAGTTCATCCGAATTGGAAAGGAAAATTTTGCATTGTTCATTTTCTCAAACTGTGTTAATCACATTTTTTCACCCCAAAATCCCTGAAGGACCAGGCATCAAGCTTCACAAACTGTCTCTTAAACATCCAAGAGTTCATTTAAGACACTTCTATTTATTGATTTAATATAAACAGAGGGTGAGTCGATCATAGCTTCCCTCCAACAGCCTGACTTGTATTGTACGCACTCCATTTGAAGTCTGTGAGACTGGAGAGTGACACTGAGGAAAGATGTTATATATCAGTAACACCAAATAAAAGCAGCCGCCAATGGGACGATGCAACTTGAGCCTGCATGGGTCAATGTATAGATCCAGTGGTCTAGAGCTCATAGCAGATCAGATAAGTCTCAATAAGTTGAATGTGTGCTCTAAGCTGTTTTGAAAAGATGAAAACAGAAAGACAGTGAGACCCTTAGAAACCGGATTGGATTACAAAGCAAAAAAAAAAAAAAGACCGTAGATGTTAAAATATGTCATTACATCACTGAATTGTTAATTTACAGTTATAGGTGGCTTAATTTTGAGACATGATTTTCTATTCTTGTACTGGGCCCCATTCAAGTTAAATGCTAATCCAAAATAGCAGCCCGAAATAGTCGCAGAACCAGTCACTTTTCTGGATGAAGAATGTTATCGAAGAAGTCAAGGAATGCAGAGAACCCTCACTCTTTGTTTCCCTACCCTCAGCTGGTCTTATCGCTCTATTACAAATCCTCCTGCTTGGACCGACGTCATTTTTCTCCCACATAGCTATCAAATGCCCCTGCCCCCATGTGTATCGACCACCCTCTTCCTGGAGATCAATGCAGGGCCTGCAACAAAAACTGTAATTACTCACAAAGCTACAAATTCCTCGGCGATAACAGTTCATTTCATTCATTATTGCAAGTAAGGAAAATACACACATGCACATGTACACGCACTTCAGAAAGTAGCAAGTGATAATCATGCAGAGCTTATTTTACCCTCAAGTCATTCTTATTTGGGTTAGGGTTAGAGTTGTTGGGGTTGGTGGTATAAAGGTAACTTCTATTCATGTTAATGCCATGCAACTGCAAAATATGTGCTGTGTCATTATATCTTAAAGTATAACTTTAGTTGTACATTTCATAATGCATTGGTAAATTTGTGCTCCCCATTCACCTTATCTTCATCATCCATATGACAAAAAAAATAATCAATTTTGAACCCCAACTGGGAAAGGTGAATTATTTTCCACCATGAGAAATAAGGTGAGCAATAAAACCTCTCATGATACAAAAGGGTGAAAAAGGATAACAAACAAGCTGCCTTTCAGCAACCCTCTTAAGTGGTAATGGGATAACCCTGGACACGTCAAGAGCCTATCAAACTGCCCCTCACATTCGACCCCTGGGTGAGACAGGAAGGGCCTGCTTTGTTTGTAGCAATTGGGTCCTGTGTGCAGGGCCGTAATGAAGTGACCTGAAATAATGGAAAGCCCTGGGCCCCGCGCGGATGATTTTTGCTGGGATAAGAGCAGGGATCCTGATTCGGAGTCACAGTTCATTTCATTTTTCGCCTCTGATGAGATCTCCTCTGTTATCTGATAAAATTGAACAGCCATTACCGGCAGGGGCTCAGGCCGGCCAAGCGGTAAAGCGCTGCCGACTGCTCCTAACAGAAATCCTATACACTCCACTTTGTCAGCAGTTTTGAATTCATCGTTTGCTGGGGGTTCAGCCAGATGATAGGAATAATCTTGGCCCAACCAAGATTGACACTTCATTTCAGAAATCAATATTTACAATTTACTTCTTTCAAAGTTCATTCTAGGAGACAATTCCATATTATCCTTTCCAAATAAGCTGATCATATCTCTCTCTAGTGCTGGAATGGGTTTTCCCAAAATGTGAATTTTTTGGTTTAGAAAAAAAATCAATGTCGCCATTGTGGGCTTTAATCTGCCCTTTGATGACAGTAAATCTTTTTCTTTTTATAGGCAAACGGCTATGGGCAGCTGACACCATTTCCTCCCAGAACAAAGCCCCTCGCCCCGTGTGGACGCTGGTAGATACATGGAGCCCTAATGTGGCTGGACACGCCACCGACGGGTCATTAATCAGACACTGTGACAGCCACTTCTTCCCAATCCAGCCCCGACTTCAACCCCTAGACAAGCCCACTCAACTCCTTACCCACAGGAGGCCACGCAGGGAGCAAAGAGACAGAGGGAGAAGAGGATTGAATGGGTATTGGGAAGACAGGATAGAAAGGGATGAGGAGGGATGCTACAAAGCCATGGTATAAAGGGACTCGAGCATGATGTGTAGGACTTAGAGATAAAAAATGGAAGAATCAGATGAAGGGTTGGTGCTTGGGATAAACTGTAGTGTGCTACCTATGGGGAAGGGGTATTATTTTCTTAAGATCATCATGGATGGATCATAAAGTGATGTATAAGACAAATGTATCCACTCAAGTGTGCACCACATAATGCTCTGAACCATATTTTAACAAGACTAAGGCCTGTTGCATGCCTCTGCACCAGGGTCCGTAAACACAAATGTGTACCTGCACCTGCAAACCTCCGCAACTATGGAATTGTTGATGATTTAACTGATTAGGACATACTTCATAATGCAGAACTTCTAAAAGCCAATTTCAGAGTTACACAGCAGTCCAATGGTGTGTTGCATGATGGTACAAGAGCAGTTACAGAGACAGGTCACCAAGGAAAAGAAAAGTCAGTGGATCAGCGAACCATTCTCGGTCTGCACTGCACTCCTAAGATAAAGATGTAGCTAATGCCATTCTCACTAAAACCTGTCTTAGTACCTGGCCGCTCTGCAGGTACCGAAAACATCAGGAGTAAGTCAACTGCCAACCTACCAAGTGAAAATGCTGCATTTTGGAGACCATGTCAAGATAGCAACCAATGATCAAAACCTTTTATTTGGAATTTCATTCCAAGTGCTCCCTCCCTCTACGTTTGTTTGTTTCCAGGCCTGTGTGTCTTTGAGCCATAGAAAAGCGATAAGAACACACATTAACACAGATCATCACAAGTAAACCCTCAGAGGTACAACTTGATGCAGTTAAAGGAGAAATAACCAATCACAACTTTGGCTTCACTGAAAACCTTAACATGATTTGCAGCTAAGTTAGAGCCCAGTGAGCATGTGTGTTATCCAATTTTCATTGTTCTTCAGGATTGAAGTGATGTTCCAAATCATCTTATAGGCACAGCTAATGTGGTTTCAATTGATCACAGGTTTGAAGGAGAACCATTCTCTCATTGTCTGTCAGGTGCCTGAGGACAGCACAGAGCAAATGTATATATCTCCCAGAAAACTGAATATGTGAACATGAATATATATACATCTGGGTTTTTCTAACTGCACCCAGGTGATAACCACGTTTCTCCCATTTACAGCAAGCCCCCTCTTCCTGAGCCACGTATACTCCATTAAAACCCCACTTCACCATAAGCCCCAGTGGATAACATAAAATACTGCACTTCTCCATATTGACTGAGTAAAATGAAATAATCTATGATGCATGAACAAGCTCTAAATGAAATAATAATGTCTTTAGTGGTGAAAAACGGATTGATGGTACAGTAATTGAGCAGATTTATTTCCACTCGTTGGAAAATGGGAGGAGAGGGAGGAGGCGGTAGTCTGCTGAAAACTGCCCTGCTATTTTATTTAATCTCATATTGGAGGAATTATTGGCTGGTAATCTATTGTTAAACATCATTTAGGGTGATGGATTGAGACCGTCAAGCTTTTCCCCACGCAATCAATTCATATCTCATTAGCACGTATTATTTATGATTCTCATAATGTCCCTGCGGGGACACGGCTGGGGGAGAGCGGGCCCCACTGGAGGCCTCAGTTGTGGCTAAAATGAAGTGTGACATACTGTAGCTTATGACCTAAAAACTGCATATATAAAAATGCTTTTGTTTACACTATTGATTTGTTTCTGGCCATTCTAGAAAAGAATAGAAAAGATTAAGGGTCATAGTGCCCCGCTCCCCCTTTAGCACTACCAAGAAAAAGGACATGGAGGGAAAAGAAAAATACACCACCTCTGTAGGGTGTGCAATACATGTTTCCCATATTACCAAAACAGAATCATAAAATGTGTGACTGATTTAGGTAGCATACACAGGGAGTCGTTAGTATAACTGCCATTATGCATGGGAAGACTTACTACACAATGAAAAGGTCACATTTTTACCAAAAGCAAACACAGTTGATTTGTTGTTTTGAATCGATCCCATATGGTATTGTAAATACTCACTAGGGCACCAAATGTGTACTAATCCACGGCTGAAAATAGTCCCCAACAAATGTGCTATTTACTCTTATTTGAGTAATGGTTGCTAAAAACTACAGTGCCCATGCGTTTTAGGAAATGACTTAGCCTTTTTTAAAAGTGAAAGTATAAATTTGTGACCAATTTTTAAAGATTTACATCTTCAGTAGGAGGGCTTGGGACTGAGTACCACAGATAGAGTAGAGAAGTCAGAACGTATTGAGAGAAGTGCTAACACATCGTTGGTTTTGGTCTTTTTATGGTATTTTTTGACAATAGATTTTATTTATTTATATAGTTGTGTCCTTTAAGATGTATTTATGTGTTTGATTTGACTGATAGTCAGTGTATGTTTCTATAAAATGCATGAATCAAAGAGCAAGATGCTAAGTGGGTCTTGCAGTACTCCGCTGAGTGAAGGCAAAAAGTTCAGAAAAGGCCTCAAGAAAATGTGCTACACAAAGATTTGGCAGGCTATCATCATACATACTCGACCACAATACTTAGTACTGATAAAGTGGAAAAATCCCTGATTAAAACTGCTGTTCAGCCGGTGATGCATCATGAAAATATATTGCAAGAAGAGAGACAACTAAAGCAATGAAGAACCGTTCTTCTTAAATCATCAGACGTAGATTATCATTTGTAAAATCAGTGCTTCCCAAAATGAGAATTTGTGTGATGTTCTGACCATGAAAAAGGCAGAATGATTTTCTCCCCTTTTTTTTTTCCCCTTACAGGCTCGAGAGGTCTTAAGTCTGAGATCTGTGATCAATATCCTGGACAGGGGCATGCTGAGCTGCAGGAGCTTTCCTTCTGTTCACTGAGCCAGCACAGAAAAGGAAAAGTGTCATATTGTGATCTTTATCCAGTAATCGTCCTGACACACAGTCAAGTGATATATATGTTCGCTCGTTTGCTCCGGGGCTCCATGACTGTCCGCAGTGTGCAGCGCAGATATAACATCTCTGCTGAGCCCTGGTAGCACTTGGCAGTAGAAAAAGCTCAGAACCAGAAGAGAATGAAAAAAAAAAAAAAAAAGTAATTATAGACAAGTTATGTTCAATTGAACATTGTTGCAACAAAACAGTCTAAGAATGGACGGATACTGGTAATAAGTTTCTGGATCAGTCGATGTTTATTTTCAGCAGCCACGCAAAACAAGCTGTTCAGCTAAGTAGAAGCACCACCTGTTCCAAAGTAACACTCCGTGGTTTGGAGAAGAGTCTCAGCCAGCACTTGTCAATTGACTGCTGTCAGATCTAGACAGTTGGTGTACACAATAACACTCTTTTACTCTGATGAAGACATGCTGTTTGTTGACATGTTAACTACAGTATTGCACTTTGTTAAAAGGTTTAAATATAACCTTTCTATTACAATCCAATACAGCAGACATGCAGTGTTTTCTTTTACTGTAAAGACAAAAATTCAGAGAGGTGTTAATACAAATTTAGGGTCCCTTTTGAGAAAGTAGTTTTGGATTGCATTACATTTTAAGGTGTTTGTATTATGTATGTACATGTACACTATGTCATTATGTTATAAGAATAAGCTATGAGTGTACAGTTCTTCTGTTGCAATATGGCGAAAAACTACTATGCAAACGACTGACAAGTGTCTTTGTTCCGGTGTGTTGCGCACACCTTGAGTTAGTCCTCGCAAAACCTCGTGCACACTGACTCGACACCTGTCACAATATTTATTCCACGTCTGAGCTGCTCGAGCGTATGCTAGTTTGCACTGGGCAGGAAGCTGGGAAACCCTCTACACAAACACTCACTGACATTCACACTGATTCATGGACAGATCAAAACAAAATCTCAGATTCGCCAGACGTGCACCAAATATGATGTTCCAAATGATGCCCCAAACCGAGGATCCTCTTGCACAGAGGTGACAGTGCTGACAAATAAGTCAGCATGGCGCCCCTCATCATCACAACAAAACCTCCTATACTACCTCACTTTTAGTTCTGCCTAAACCACTTTTGGCTTTTATTAAACAAACAACAGGGTGAACCGCACACAGATACCTCAGGGGGATGATTCAGTGTCAGTGCATCCTATGAAGAGCATCAACCAATCAGTATTGTATTTTGGACTTTATGCTGCATTCACATGGAATCAGGCAGACGGACAACACCTTCTGGACGGCATGGGAAAAACAAACAGCTTGACAATATGTCATTAAATAAAGCTATCGTGTGTCTATTATCTTATGTAATTATTCTAGTAATGAATGCAGCTATAAAATGCAGTTTTCTCTTAATATTCCATTGTAAACTTAAAATTACTGTAAAATTTTTGTATGTTTGTAAATTCCATCGCGGAGGACGGCAAAAAGTTTGGATGGCGATCCCATCTACCGTTACCTCACCTAATTTTTCCATCCTGCTCTCGTCCATTAAAATGATATCCGGTTTGCCGTCTACCGTCTGCCTGATTCCATGTGAGTGCAGCATTTTTCCTACAGTATAGCTTTACTCCTTAAGTGATTTATATGTGGTAGCTAAGGAAATAGCAATCACCTCAACTTTTTAAGAGACTGACTCCCCTGTCAGATATGTCATTGCTAGCATTGCCAGAACTTGAGTCCAGGTTGTGGATAAAACATGGGGATCCAAGAGAGGGATTGAGTATAAGAGCATTGGACACAATGGCAAAGGAAACTGGATGCTGTTGAATGAATTTAGGACTTTGCCAGCACAGAAGACAGGTCTGAGTGAACTCATTATAATTGTGAAAAAAAAAAAAAGATTTAAAAATAACACTGAGTTGTTTTCATCTCTTGATCCAATCACAGTCATCAGGGTTAGCACTCAAGTCAAGGTGTTACAATGCCTTTTCAAAATAATGTGAAGGGACATGTGTACATGACAGCTGAGTGTTCTGAAAATAAACAAATCCCTGCCAAAAAAACGTGCTTGCCAAAAGACCTTCTCAGATACATGCAACATGTTCCAGAGGTAAAGGCAAAAAACACAATTTGGTAATTGTTACATCCAAATTAAAACCTGAATACGCAGGCTTGACTTAAGCCCCACTTTAGAGAAGCTAAATGAATCTATCAACACCAGAAATGTATTTTTTTTTATCCACTAACAGCCCTCCAAGGTCAGTGGGTGAGTTGGTTAAGTCCATGTATGCTGCTGCCAGAATTAAATGCTGTGCTTACACAACCCCAGCTGATTTTGGCTGATTTTCTGAAGTTTCTGTCAACAAACAAGCATTAAACAGTACGGAAAAGTATGAAGTAAGTCTAATTCATTGCTTTAAATCACACTATGCTTGGGATGTTTACTATGCACAGTAAATCGAAAAGCCCACTTTTAAGCCACATATGGCAAGTGTAGATTCTTTTTTGAACCGAAAAAGTGATGTGGGAGACAACCCTGCGCCAGTAAAAGCTCTAAAGTGTGTGGTGAGGAAATATGAGCCTGAATACATTTGGATTCATAATGGCAGGCAGTGCAAAGCACAGTGTGTTGAATGTGGGGAAATTCTGTCAAATGAGGCACTAAAACCACTGAAGACAATGAGACACTTAAACACAAAGCACCCGGGATGTTATGTTTTTTTTTCTCATTTATTTGGGAAGGTGGTCCTTGGAAATCTTTTAACAATCAGAAGTGGGTCTTAAGTTACAAAAAGGTTGAGATTCCCTGCTTTAAGTTATCTCAGCTTACCATCACTGCAACTATGAGGAAATACAACTGGTGGCAATAATAATACTCCCCAAATCAGTTTCTTTTTAGGCAAGATCTTGTCTGTTTAATTTGTATAATGTTTTACACATAACTCAGTAGCTCATCTTACAGTGACTTCTGAAATGCAAACATACTGTAGACAGAAGCTCAAGGTGCAAAAGAGCAGCCAGTTGACTCAACTGGATTTCATTATTATTCCAGCTATATGCTCTAATTCTTGTGGGACAAATTACATTTCATGCATACTGTTGCTAACAAGAAAATTGTGATCTAAACAAATGTATAATCTTATTGTGCTCCAATGTATGTACTTTAGGTAAAAGTAGTTCAGAATACAGCCAGTAATCCAGACCCATATTCATTCATTCATTCGTTCATTCACTTACAATGGTTACTGCTTGCAGTTCAGGTGGCTTTCTACCTACAGCAGCATCCATTAGGAGGTATGGAAGTGACACAGTTGAGCCGCCCTTCAGTGGGAGCTCTCATAATTTGTGCCTTCATGTCAGCAACATTCAAACCCTGATGAAGCCTCATTAAGCAAAGGATTTACCTGGAGATAGAGACCCAAAAAAGCTTTGTATAACATTACTGTATCTGTGTGATGTACCTTTTGTGAATTAACACCTTAGTGTTTTATATGTGGTGTGAAAATCCATGTCAGTTGGGCTGCATTTTTGGGAGTGTATACCAAGTGCAAAAAGGATGCGAGTGACTGTGGAAGTATCAGTGAGGTGTAGGCCTCACTAACACCTTTTCTTATACAAACCTGACATCTACTGGGCAACTGCAGTAAACTTGGATTAACAATCAGAAAGCATGAACAATAAGTTGGACAATAAAATAATTCTTATACATCAAATACAATGCAGTTAAATTATGTATAAAACCCTTTGATATACAGTATGTTGTATCTCAGTTCATAGTGCATATTCTGAGAATGCAATTCACCACTGTACATTATTAATGTTAATATATAATATGTTCTTTTTTGTAAAGACCTCCAAGAAGTCATTAATAGTCTGTGCTTTGTTAAAGCCTCCGGATTTAGATTCTTAGTGTTGTCTGCACTATTATACGTATTTTGTGTATAGGAAATTGTCATATTGTATAAGTCTTTGTTTCTTTTCCCATGCTCTAGCATTTGAGAGGCATCTGCTAAGTTATTCATAAAGCCCCATTACTCCTTATGCATTTTTAATTGGCCAGACATAGCCTTTATGTCATGATATGGAGGCTTGTAATGAATATTTACTGTCCAATTATTAATGGCCAGGACGATTAATAATAACCTGAAAGGATGGCACATTAAATTCCACCACACACTATTCATTCTCCGAAAAGAGGTTGTGCTATAAATTAATTATTAAGATGCATTTAATTGTCAGAAATGTTGACTGTCATTTTAATCATTGAGCTTATTCTTTATTCTTTGAGCTATATTAAATATTTTGCATCTGTTATCATTTCCACTACTGTAGAGAAATCAGTTTGGTCTGCATTTGCTCTACAAAAGATCAAGTGACTCTGCATAAGGTCTCACTCCATTTGTCCCTCATTGGTTGCTGAGTAGAATATCATTGATTCCCCCCCCCTCCTGACCATATGTCCTTACCTTGAATGTCAGAGATGTTCATCACCCGTTTTTTTTTCCAATATTTGCTCACCATCGTGGCATCCCATCACTCACTCAGACGCCCAGTGTGTTTAAAAAATGCACCTTCAGCAACTCCACGATGGCCTCGATGACTGCAAGCTTTACTTTGGAGATGGGGGGGGGGGGCTGCCACTGTTTTAAAACTGCATGCTAGTTTCATTTTTATTTCACTTTATGCTGCAATATACAGCAAAGTTAGGTTGTTGCAATATAAAAGTGTTGGTATAGTATTGCTGCCAGATAGCACCTCACTCACAGTAAGAGACATACAGTAGACACACAATAGCACACACACCACACAGATTGTGATCCTACGAGAGCTGTCCTGTCCACTGTCTACGTCTAGCATTTCTTTAATCACATTTACAGCTGTAATACCTGACTGGTGTGGTGACATCAGACAAGTGATACGACGGTGAGACCGGACAGGAAGGGGAAATGTCTGCAGCCGTGATAGCGAGGACAGTAAAACACTCGCTCACATGCATTCACTTCCAATAAATCCTATTAATACATTCAGTCATGTTAAAAATCTATAAAATATTTGATAAAGCTCATGGTAATTGCATCCGTTTTATGTCAAGTCGAATAAAAAGTGGTGAAGGAAAAGAGAAGAAAATCTTTTATTGAAGATGCATCAAGAGCGTATGTATGAAATTCTGATCTCCTTAATTGAAGGAAGGTATTGATATCAATCCCTTTTATTTCGCGGACACCATTTTTGACTGAGCTTCGGCGATTGAATTTCTAGATGGATGTCCTCTATTCTACAAGACACCTGTCTCTTATCTCCCTCTTATCTGTGAGGATCGAAGCATGCAGACTCTTGAATTACCTATCCATACAATGTCATCTGTTTGTCCCCCAAGTTGGTGTAACCTGACCTTGAAATCAGAGCCACCTAAAATAAATAAATGAAACCCTAATCAAAAATGCTACTCTCCTTTGGATGGGCGTCAAAGAGGAAGGATGATCCATCCCTGATTTGATTTTGTTTCCAAACCACATGATGCATTCGGACAATTAAAATTTCAGCAAGTCATTCGCTGATAGCCCTGTGAGTGAGTGCCGCTGGGCCGGGTCTTGGGTTTAGGATTTCTTGCGGTTCTGCTGACACTCTGAGGGCAGGTTATTTATTTTGGCCCGCTGCCATGTCTGAGAAAACCATGTTTCTCTGAGTGTGTGTGTCTGGAGTCACACAGCAAGGTCAAAAGTGTTCAGCAGTGAGGAGACCCAGCTCATGTTAAACAGAAAATGGGCTCCTGTACATTCAGTACTTTGTTCGCCACAGTGGCCGGGCAATTATAAATGACCTGAACGTATCTGTTGCTTTCCTCTGCAGTATACATTCCTCATCTGATTACTCGGTCATTAACATTTAGGGTGAAGTGAAAACAAATGAGTCTTTTACACTTCTGTTGGTGCAGCTGAGCAATTGCATTTTGTTGCTTTTGCTCATAACACTTAGTAGAATAAATAGCAAAGTTTTTTAATGTCCAATTGAAGCACATTCATGCTAAAATACATTTATATCACTACAGATCCTATTATCAATATGTATGCGTAGTTTTATATATAAGTATAAGTTGCATTATACCATAACACTTCACAACAACAGTACAGAAATTGATTTGATTGAAACTTAGCATTGCATTTTGGAGCTTCCATATCAAAGTGTTTTAACAAGCTGTTATGCTGTGACCCTTAGACAAAGTTAAGTATAATTTAAGCAGTGGTTGAATTTAATAAGTACATTTACTTAGGTACAAATTTGAGGTACTTGTACTTTACTTGAGTATTTCCATTTCATGCTACTTTGTAATTCTACGTCGCTACCTTTCAGAGGGAAATATTATATTTGTGAATATTAGTCCAATAATGTAAAATATAATATTATAACACTCACAGGGGACATTTTTCAGCATCATAAGAGCAGTACTTTTACTTTTGATAATTTAAGGTACATTTTGCAAGCAATACTTTCATATAAGCAACATTTTCATTGCAGGACTTTTACTTGTCATGGCATATGTTCACAGTGTGGTATTGCTACTTTTACCAAAGTAAAGGAGCTGAATACTTCCTCCACCCCTGCATTTAAAGAAAGCTAAGGTTTGGGGTCACCTGTTAGATATAATAGGAAAAAATAACCCTGTTGTTTAGAGGGTGTGTTAAAAAAAATCTGTGTTTTGTCCCTATTATTTTTATGTATTTATTTTTTGTTGTTCTGTTTATTAAATGATAGACTATACCTTTGTGTTTTGCATCTCTTATTACTGTATTGTAACTCTAATACTTTATGAAAGTTGCTTAATATTAATTATTGTAAAGGTGAGTGAAAAAATGCAAAAATGCAGATATTTGGAGAACTGCCCTCATATACATCACAGCTTATGGACTGTAACTCATTTAGATGGAATAATATCATTCACTATGACTACTAAGACGTCTTAGTTTTTTCTGTTTGCTTGTTTTTATAGTGAGTGTGTTTGCTCATACAACATATGGCAAATCCACTCTGTAGTTATTAGCTAGATTCGAATTCTAACCCATTTAAAAGTATTGTTAACCGTGTGGCATTAGGGCAGGAAGTTTTTCTTCAAACTGAACAAAAGCAGACTTATGTGCGCACGTCGACTTGTGTGTATCCCTGTGTGTAGATGCGAAGAGGCTTGTGTGCACCCACTTGTGGAATGTTTCGCAGCCAGTGTGGCATGGCGCTGTGGCGATAAAAGAAAATTAAACTGAATGTGATTAAGATGAAGTCATCAAGTATAATCTGCCGCTGCAAAGCAACACTGCAGGGACTTCTGATAGGGGATACTTCTGTGTTGGGCAACAGACGAGCAGATATGGGTGTGCAGCAGTCCGTGACACCCTTATACCCAGAGGGGTCCGTCCACTATGAGAGTGACAGTGATGATGATGTCATCAAAATGGGCCCTGGCATGATGTGCTTGAGAATGATGCTCGGCTATGGGGGAATTGTCGATTTAGTAAGCAGTGAAGCATGGCAACTCCACTACAGGCAGTGCATAATTCCGACAACATGGGGAAAGAACATGTCTTTTTTTTTAAAAAAGGGAAAAAAGTGTATGGCTTCACCATAAATAATGAAACACAAATGGTGTTCTATACCTCCTGGCTGACTATGCAGGGCTATTTTTGTTTTTCTTATTACACTCCATTGGGTTTTTTCCTCATTGAATTTTAATCTTGGAGAAATAAAGACCACTCTTCAAAAACAAGTCAACAGGAAATAACTAAATGAGCACTCCTTGAGGATTTAAAGCAGTCTGGGAACTTTCTTTACAGGTTTTGCATTATTGTCTGATTGTCGGAATAGAAGTTGTGGCAGTTTTTACAGATAAGAAACTATATTTCTCTGTGCTCATTTCCCCAGTGCGTTCTGTTTCCCAAGGTAAAAGTAAATGGAAATTACACAATTCATCAAGACATTCTTTTTTCCCTTTGGCAGTAGAAATACTAAAAAACAGTCAGCCCAAACAAGTTCATGTGCTGAAGATAATCAGTCTGAACCATACTTCATGAAGTAGTTGAACAGACATTAAAAAAAAAAAAATACTAACTGACTAACCAGACAGGAAGACAGACTGAATAGATGTATAGGAAGACACACAGACACATAGATAAACATTTAAAAAAAATACATTACTGAATAAATAAATAAATGTTGGAAAAGCCAATATTCATGCCAATAAAGCACTGTGTGTTTTAACTCAAGTCTTTTCACCATCATCTTAAAAAACACAGACTAATGGATCAATAATGCAATACACATAATGTAAATTTCTTAGCATGGTCTTGATGGCATTAGTGTTATACTTATGTGCAAGCATTCAATGTTCCATCAAGTCACAATGGTGCCATCAAGTGGGGGACTGTAGACATTTCAGTTGTTCCCTGAATATTTTGTGTTTTGTCTTTTTGGTAAGTTTCCATAAGGTGTTTATATTTGAATACTTGGATTTTCCAATTCACATCTTTCATTCAGTGAGTATAAAGTTAATTATAAGTTGCTGATTAACAAGACTGAGGGTCCACAGTCATGCTAGCGGCTCTGTGAGGCTGTACTTGAGCTAAATGCTAACATCAGCATGCTAACATGTTTACAATGATAATGCTAGCATGTTGATGTTTAGGAGGTATAATGTTCACCGTGTTGGTTTAGTGTGTTAGCATGCAAACATTTGCTAATTAGCACTGAACACAACATCTGAAGCTGATGGGAGTCCCATTAGTTTTACAGGTATTTGGCTATAAACCAAAGTATAGAACAAAATGAAAGTTTGAGCTGATGGTGGAGCTAGATGAAAAGTCAGATGAAATCAAAGTTGTTACAGTTCATCCTCTGGGGACCATGAATGTGTGTACCAAATTTCACAGCAAGTCATCCAATAGTTGTCGAGATATTTTAATAAAGAATTAAAAGATCAACCTCATGGTGGCACTAAAGGAAAAGTTAGGGGATCACCAAAGTCACCCGGATATCGCCTGGGAACCATGAATGTGTGTACCACATCTTGTGCTAATCTATCTAGTAGATGTTGAGATATACAATCATAAGTGAAAATGCTGACCTGCTGGTGGCAGTACAGACAAAGTCAGTGGATCACCAAAGTCGATATAGAATGTAACGCTAGGGACCTTGAATATCTGTTATAAATTTCATGGAAACCCATCTTATAGAGATATTTCACTCTGAACCTCAAAGGTGAACCTTATAATGGTGCAAGAGGAAAAGTCAGGGGATCACCAAAGTCAGTAGGATTCATCCTCTGGGGACCATAAATTGTCGAGATATTTTTTCATTGTTAATTTGAATTTTGCATTTATTTGACAGTCAGTGTAGAGAGAGACAGGAAATGTGGTTTGACAGAGAAAGAGGGTTATGATATCCAACAAAGGTCCTCCAGCCGGGAATCAAACCGTGGATGTTGCAGTTATGTGGTATGCGCCTTAACCATAACACCACCACAGCTAAAAATTGCATAGCCTTACTATTTCTTACCATTATTTACAGACCTTTCTTTAAAACATATACTGTAAAATTATAATAATGCCGACAGTTCACACATAATGTATTATTTATTCATCACACATAATTTTTTTGTCCAGTCAAGCATGTAAATGTAATCAAACATTTATTTTCAAATTTCTTTTTAACCGCTCACACACACAGTGTCTCCACAAATAGTGTCTCCCTGGACAAAAGCTAAATAGCTGACAGCTCGATGCCAGTTGCTTTCTGGGTGTATTATAATTCATGTTCAAAGCTTTTGTGAACTATAGAATCCATTTTCAAAGTAAACAAAGGTAAACTGTGTGCTGCTGAGTGACTTATAAAACTATGTTAAAATCTGCTATGTCGTGGGGGTTTTTGTGTGTGTGTGTGTGTGTGTTTGAATTATTTGTTTTGGCCTCTGACGGTAAAGGAAGTTTACTATTCAATCCTCCATTGCTTTGCCAAGAGTCCTTATGTGTCACCCATGCAGTGAACTCTAAGCATAAAGAGTTATAATAATAATAATAATGATGTGCTACTACCTTCCACAGCATGAAACGTTTTCTGTTAACTTATTCCTTTCTCCGTGGCTCCCTGTTGGCAGTTAAAACAAAGGTTACGTCAGATGTGGATATCATTCTTCTTTCCTCCCAGCAAAATGGAGGTTCACAGCCAAGTCTTGCGGTGTGGGCTTGAGGGGGTCATTGAAATGGAAACGTGCATGTCCTCATTTACCTCTTTGACTCAACAGTGCTGTATTTCAGTATGCCTGTCGCATCTTGCTGAATGAGAACATCCCACATGGCATAGTTCACCCACAGAATAAGATGAACGAGTTTAACCTGCAGAGGTCACCAAAACACTGTGTATAAAATCTCCAGAGCATCGGCCTTCTGTCTTCCCCCAGTGAGAGGGCCAACGCACACTCGAAGATGTCACATTCTCACCACAAGGAGAACATGTCTATTGCTCTATTTAATGGGCTACTATCTAAATTACCAATGATCTCAAGAGGAAGCACTTCACCATCGATTGCAGTGTTTCTACGATTATAAAGACAAATGCAACCTGTATGTCTGCTATCTATATTTTATATTCTGAGACGTGACATCAAAACTTTCTCTAGTTAAAAGGGAATAAATCTGAAAATATTGTATTTGATCCTTCAGCTCAAACCACCTGCATTGCTCAAGAAATCGATAAAAAACTTAATGCAGTTGTCGATTCAAGTCAGAATTATTTTCAAGATGAGGCAATTACTCCTAGTTTCTGATTTGGAAGCAATCATTCATGCCCCCATATCTATCCATCTGGACAGCTGTAATCCTCTATACTGGTACCACACAGGCACCTTAATCGCCTTTATCGGGTTCACAACACTGCAGCAAGGCTATTAGCTAAATCAAAAAGGAGAGACAGTGCTCTCCCCTGGATGCCACTTTAATTAGAGTTGAATAAACACCTTGCTGGTTGTCTGCCATAACATGGTCTTGTCCCTTTTGCTGATTCTATTTTTGACATTTCCGATCTTCTGTCCCCATATCAAAAATGAGGTCCAACTTGGCTTCTGTCTGTCCATTTGAAGCAAAAAGTTGTATGGTGTCAGCAGGGTTGATGACAGAGCCTCCATCTATTTGATTCCAAGCACTTTAGATCAAATGTTATCTGTTAGAAGCTTACTGACAAGTCACATAGAGATAAATATGAAATGCAGTATTCAGTGATTTACAATATACTTAAAACCAAATTTATCTCCAATAAAAAGATTAAAGCAACTATAGAATTAATCTCTACACTATCCATTAGCTCAGGCGTGTGTCTGACTCTGCGGACTAAAGAGTGATGAATAGAAGCTGTTTGCTTTCATGCTGCAGAGAGGCAGAGAAATGGACTGCAGACTGACAAAGAGACAGTCAACCTGATTAGACATAATTTGACTCTGAACCAGATGTTTATCGGGTAAAGCTGCTCTGTCTCCATGACAACAAGCATCCACAAGACAAAAGACAGGATTTCAATTAAGATTGGCCTAATTCTGCTTATTGGTTTTAATAGAGCAATAATAAGATATGAAATAAGATGTGTGGGAAGATGACACATGGATAAAAGGTTTCGAATGGATACATTAAGATTCTCTTGACTCCACATGCAGACAGTCACAGAAGTGTTGGATATTATAGATTTGGAGGTAATGGCCAGGTTGATCAGGGCCAGGAGACTTGCCCTTTTGCATGATCTGAAAGGTAACCTGTGGAGTTTTTGACCACAAGGCCACAATGTGTTGATGAGTGGGTCCCCATTTTGTTTGAGTCTTGAGCGCTAGAACAGAAAAAGGACACACAGCGATGCACATGTGGGTAGTAATGCATATTGACAGTTGGATAAGAAACAGCTTTGCAAATGAGGGAAAAATGGATTAAACTTGTTTGTTGGGCTTCTACACAAAAGATTGAATATAAACATAGTATAAATGTGGGTACCTTTAATTGCCACAGTAGCTTCCCTTATGCTTCATTCTCTGCATTTGTTGCATCCAGTGAATATAAATTTGTTGAAGAAGACAGTATTTCAATGAGCAATCATGGAAGCATTCACATGTAAGTCGGTTTGAGTAAAGAGTCCAACGTGTAATTAGCAGATAGCTAATTACAACCTGTATGTAATACTGTCCTAAGCTAAATGCTAAAGTCAGCGTGCTAACAAGTTTACAATGAGAATGCTAACATGCTATTTGCTAATTAGCATTAAAGATGAAGTACAACTGAGGCTGATGGGAATGTCATTAGTTTTGCAGTCATAAACCAAAGCACTGGACTAACTGAAATGTTGACCTGATGATGGGGACTCTAGGGACCATGAATGGCTGTACAAAATGTTATGGTAATCCATCCAATAGTTGTTGAGATATTTTACTCTGGACCTGGTTGACCAACCAACAGGCCGACATTATCTTCCCCAGAGAGCCATGCGGCTAGCGCGGCTGAAAACTCAAAACTGAAAATGAACATCTCAGAGGGGCGATAAATTCTGCTAGTACATCCCATTACTCTGACCAACCTTGACATGGCTAAAATCCTGTTTTGCAGAAGATGTGCACATCTCACATCTCTCCTGCCAGTTTTAGATGACCTAACTTATTCTGAATGGCTAAAATGTTCCCTTAAAATGGACCAATCTTTCATCCCATCTTTCTCTTCAAAACTAAGTAGCTATTACTACACTATTAAAACGCAGGGTGACTTTGACCTACAAAGTCAACACACTGTACATCAAATAAACGGCCCACTGATTCTAAATAATTCTCAGAGAGAATGAAGGGACATGCTTCACTTTGAAGCTTTAATACCCAAGGGCCTACCCTAAAGGCAAAGTGGTTTTAAATACAGTCATCACACGGCTTGTTTGACTCAAGATTGCTGTGCAGTTTGTTCAAATTCGAGTTTGAAGAAAAAGTTAGATTTAATTAGAGATTATTGAATGATGGTTTTCACTTCCATCTTGGATAGAAACTGTGGCCTACTGTGTGACTCACCCCTCTAAACACTTTAATTAACCGGTGATTGCATCATCATATTCACTGTCTTGAGGATTAAATGTTGATCAGTTGCACAAAATGATTAACATAGACATAATGAATCAATGGTGCATTTGCATTCATTCTGTTTGTCAGCCATAGACGTATTAAACTGTGGATGATGAATCCAAACATGGCAGCCAGTTCATTGCAGTGGGAGCTTCTCCAAGCTTATGTGGCCAAAATTTGTTGCTCCCACTTCTTCATGCAAATTCCTTACATGAAAAATGTGCTTTAGTGTCTTTCTGTGACTCGATCCAACTAACTGCCACTCTTATATTATATCACTACTGTATAATTATCATGTATTTTTTTATTATTATATGTTATTTCATGGTATTCTCTTCCATTTCTTCTCCATATATATTTCACATCATTGTATCACTACTGTATAGTGTGTATATACTACATGTGCTGCACATGTATAATGGATTTTACCTATATCTATATCTAAACCTTCATACTTTATATCAGATCAGTAAAGTCTTATATCTTATTATACAACTTCCACTGTGGCCACTACGCCCAGATCCCTGCAGAGCACAGTACTGTTCCCCCCTAGGAACAGTACTTGATGTCACCAGAAAAAAAGTTGTATGTATTTCACTCTGAGAACTCTGAGCTTCTCTGTAGAACTGGTGAGGGATTTTTGTGTTTTCTGAAGGAGGGGAACCAGGGCTAGCTCTGCTGTCTTACCAAACACAGCTGCAGCATAATAAAAATAAAAAACCCTCCTACATTTTTTCCTCATGGTGAGGCCAACAGAGGAGCACACTCACATGGCAGGACGAATCTGCAGAGACTGAAGAAAGCCAAAACCTTGGATTGTGAACAGTATTGTCAGACATAAAGGTGGAATCTTCATCAGCACAGGTGATCCGCCTCCTTGCTCAGATTCAATTAATGTCACCCACAAGACAGCCAGGTGTAATTATATCAGTTCAACCTCTTTCTTGTTTATGCCAGTATATTTGATGGAAAATGTCAGCACTGGCACCAAAGGGAGGGTATCAGAGGTGGTTTCTTTGCCCATTCTGATGTTTTGTCTTACATAATATGCGCACCATGTGTGGCGACCTGAAGACCCAAACTCTAAGACCCTGTGACAATCAGCAGAATATCTTCAATTACTGCTTGTTACTGGCAAGAGGACCAGAAGAAAGCAACTTTGGACTTCTGTCAAACAGCTGTCAGACAACTCCTGGTCTCCTTAAAGGAAGCATGAATCTGTCAGGGTGACGGCAATTTGAAAAATAACCACCTGAAAGGAAAAGAGAAGGAGTGAGACAGAGGGACAAATGCAGAAGAGAGGTTTTGTCTTCAGTAACATGCTGCTTTGGCCTCTGAGTGTGTATGTATGGTTGGTTTTTGTAGCATGAAATGAAATGTCACAAGGCATTTTCCGATCACATCACACCCCATCATTTTGTCATTTCTTTCTCAGCCATGCGCTGCTGAGCTCTGGTTGAAGCCATCACAGCACACACATTTATTTACACATGAAAATTGAAAATGGAAAACAGTTACATTTATATTTTTCAGTTACACACATAACTGTTACATACTGTACAGTACCATGGACCACCAAGACTCCATATTATTTTATTGTGCACTATTGGCCGTGTTGGACTGACAACAAACCACAGAAAAAGACAGCTGTTCATATGAGCATTACAGATTTTTAAGGTTTATGAAAGTCATGGTTTATTCATTCATGGTATATGCCAGCCGGGTATTCTGTCATCAATATTCCAGTGGCAGCTATGAGCTTTCTATCAGCCAGAGTGCGAAGTGGAATTAGTCTCCATGATGTTCCATGTGGACAGGAAGAATTAAAGCTGATGAAATTTCCCTCCTGCTCCAATTGGATATATTCCCCCCTGTAATAGCGCATTACAAAATCCTGGTTGAGTAGACTGTGTGTCACAGCTTCGCCATCACTGGAATCAATGATTTGGCCATCCTTCGTTCTTTGGCTAGGCATTAACAAAGGTTAAACTGTCAGAAGAATTAGACATTTTGTATTATTAATATGAAAACTTAAAACAAATTCAACCTCTAACAGGTGCCTGAGTACCAGGTTTTGCCAATTTTTATATACTAGTATTTTTTGTAACACTTTAAGTCCCTCTATTTAGCATTCATAAGCAGTACATAATCCTTTAATAAATGATTTATAACACATTATGTTTTATTAATGTATTTGTTGACAACTATAACCTGTGCAGTGTAAGTCAACGAAAGCTATGATGAAAAGTATTCGCTACAGACCTATTTTTCACGTCAAAAATGAAAAGCCTTTGAAAACGAGTGAAATGTATTACAATTTTAGTCAACGAACAACAACAAAATGATAATGTGAAAGACAAATTTATAATTACTATTTTAATGCAAAGCACTGAGCACTGTAGCTCCTGAGCCTGCCTGTGTATTTAATCATTTAACTGCGCTTCGGACAAATGATTTGTTGACATTTGTGAAGCGTGAAGCCTTGGGTCAGCAGCAGAGCCGCGCCTCCTTTAAGCCTGCCCTCTAGAACTAAATGAATAAACATTTTCATCCAAAGACTACGACTGAAACTAAATCAAAATCAGGTGCCAAAATGAACACTGCTCTTGTGGACGCCTATAAGTGGAGGCTTCTATATAAACAGATAATGAATGACATTATCTTGTATGACTCTTTGTCTGTGTAATTTTTTCACTTCACTCTCTCTGTGCTGTCTCGTATCACTCCACTAAGTGAAATGGCTATTTTCCGCCATTAAATCAGCCTTTCACCCTCTGAAGGGACATTCACACGCATCTGCATTTGTAGAACAGCCAATAGGAACTGAAATTATCTGTGACTGGCCAAAGTCTCCCATCACAGGCTAGATTTTCTAAAGCCAGGGGAGGTAAAGAAGTCTAGTTTTCTCTCAGACCACATGAATTACTATATGCTGAAAAGTTATTATGGAATTTTTGCCCATTGATGCCAAAAAAATACTGCCTACCCCACCTTTAAATACCTGATTTTCTTGGATTGCCAGACAGATTAGAGACAAGCTTCAAAGGCAATTATTTTCGTCTCTCACACCCCATGTAAACATGAGGGGATTGAATGTCAAGATAAAGGGAGTTATTGCAACATGTGCCAATATCTGAAGTCAGCATCCTTTCGCTATGCTGCTGACAATTTGATTGATAACATTTTGATTGGCAGGTGAGATCAGACGTTATTATTAGCTCCTGGCCTTTTTCCACAAAAATCAAAGCCCCCTTTTTCCAGTCATGAGTATTAAGCTAGTAGTGTTGAAGTGGTTAAAGCCTATGCTATCACTTGAATCAGAAGCCGAGAGAGGGGAGCTCCCCTCACTCTATCTCCACTCCTGCTCTCAAAGTCCATTTTGTTGCATTTTTGAGCCAGTGGAGTGTCCCGAGAGGAAATGAGCTGTGGATTTCAACACCCTTTAAACCACATCTCATATCTGATAGCTACTGGCATTTTCAAAGTGCTGTGAAAATGACTGTCAGTATAAAGTACATGTCAGATCGTGGGATTTTTTTTTATGTCTTTTTCAACTTTATAAAGAGTTTGTGATCATGGTTAATAGTGTTTCTAACTGTAAATATCTTGACTCTTAATTCATTAGAATTTACACATTTATAGCATTAACAAATCACAGTTGGGCAGTCCTCACTCACTCTCCACAGTTCTAGATTGGATTGGACAGCCTTTGTTAAACCATGATGGTCTCTTGATATGAAAAATCTTTTATGTCAAGAGACCATCATTTTTGGGGGGGGTTTCTGAGTGGAATGAATAAGTCATCTTTCCGAGCTCAAATATCTTCTATATCTATATGAAAATCCAATACATTTACAAAATACCTGAATTTTATCCAACAACAAAGCATCTTTAAAACGATTTTAATTGTAAATCTTGAAAATGGTGCATGGTTTGACACGTACTGGGTCTGCACCGGTACATACTGCTTCCAGGAAATAACTGTATTGTATGCAACTATATTTCTTTCTCCATGGAATGAAAGATACAGCATTTGTCATTTCTCATAATACTTCTTCACTACTTTTGTCAATCAAATCTATATTTGTTGAGTTGAAGTAGAGACAGAGCGCATTTAAGTCCCGTCCACACCATAGGGCAAAACAACTCGTCGCTCTCCATTGACTTTGTATTGACAGGTGCTGTGTGGTGGGTAAACAGGGTAAAGAATCCAGAAGTTTTTATAAGCTGCCGATCCCAGTCTTAAAGGTTCAGTTTTGGGGACAGTATAATATGACAAATACCATGGCATGGTATTTGTCATATTATACTGTCATAGTGACCATATTGCAGTGATGAAATATAGTCATTTAAATGCTGTTGAAACAACACTTATATGTAATCTAGACATCTAGCTGACTAGACACAGCTGTGATTGGAATTATGGAGGTTTTCCCTTAACGCCACCTGCAATATTTGATCATTACTCATAAAGATCGAGTTTGATTTGTTGTATTTGATTATTTTATTGTTTTCCGACCCACCATTTTCATGTGTGCATAACGATACTGGTCAGGTTCTGGTTCAGGTTACTCAGACATGATGTGGACGAAGTGGGATGTGAGAGTGATGCTGCCTGGACACACCAAGTAGATCTCTCCAACTGAACACCCTGGATATCACACACCACCCTAATCCATGAATCCTAATTTTACTTACAGACTTCTCCACCGCATTGAAGATGTCGGGCGATTTCTTCAGCCACAATATAGCTGGCTTTCACTGCTGCATCATTGTTTGCTGTAACTTTCGCAAACATATTCTGTTGAGAATGCAGGCTGCCCTTTAATTCTTGGACTTTCTGTTGCTTTTCTTGGTGGCTAAGGTTAGCATACTTGGCTCCGTTTTTGGTGTGAAAGTGCCGCCGTAAATTGTACTTCGGCCTGGGGGCCTTGAGTTTGACACATGTGCTTTAAGAAGATAAAATTAGATACAGACGTGAGGCATCAGCAGGAAGAATGGGAAAACTGTGGGTTCCTAACACTCAGTATGTCTACATATGTGTGCAGCAAGCATTTTGTCACTGGTCAGTCAAATATCCAAACGTCAGTTTTAGGCTGCTGTAAGTTAAGCTAAAACAGTAACTTAGCTTGAGAGGGGACACTGAGATAGACCCACAAAATTGAGTTTGTCCTCTGGTAGACATAGGGTGCTAAAATAATCCTTTGGCATGCTAAAATTGAATGTTTTTCACTAGCTACAGGCATTTTGTTAGTGTTTCAGCCCTTGGTTGCATAATGTGGCACAGATTGTTTTCCCTTCCAGTGGGGGTGGTTTTCAAAGTATGAGGCGTTGCACTCTGTTTCTCTGGTAAAACTGAATCTGAAATACCATCTTGCAAAGCCTACTCTTTAGACAGGAAACATTCACAAGTCTCATGTCTGACAGCAAAATCAAGTGAGACCGTATTCCAGTGCTGCTCTCCAGCAGAGTTAGACAGTAAGGAGTAGTATTTTGACAAAGAATTGAACGAAACAGCAGCAATTAACCTTATTAACTTGCAAAGATATACACTAGACTGGCTGATTAGTTAAAGTGCAATCATCAATGTTTAATTATAGGGCATGATTAAAATTAATGCATATGTGGAGCAGTGACCTTTGAGCATGTTCAGATTTGTCCTTTTGCAGTATTTGCTGCAACCTCACAGCGCAGTGCTGGAGGTAAGGAGCACAATGGTTTTTATAAGAAAATAAGAGCTTATCTTGTAGTTGTAGTGATTTATTCTTTGATAAATAGCAAATAGCAAAAATAACAAGATCTGTTTTCACTATAAAAGAATACAAAAGGGAGAGATAAAGTGTTCAGCATGATACCACAGTAGAGGAATTATGAGAAAGATCATAATCATAAAAATCAAGATATTGGTTAAGCTGTAAATGTGAGGAATTTAACAGTTATTTGTGAAGCAGTGTTAAATTGGCTTTAATTTCAATTTATCTCCCTTCACTCAAAGAGACCAAAGGCCACTTGAAAACAAATGAACTGAAAGCTCAGTATGATCACTCTCCCAGAGTGCCTGGCTTTTCTTAGAGCCACCAAAAGACAAATGACACATTGACTGCAAAAGTGCATTTTACACACTCGAGAGTCAAGGGTACGTCCATAGAAAATTGGTGCTTTGAAAAGTATGCCACACTGTTAGTTGTTCGTACTTTGGGGGTGTTTTGTCACTTTGACCTTAACTGGGCTAGTCTAAAATCCCACACAAGCAGCAGTGGTTGGACAAATTGATTATGTTAACCTTTTTCTTTTTCACAGGTGCCCTGTGGAGTGTTCTCATAGACAAACAAAAGTTATATCTAGTGTTTCTTGCCCAAAATGCATTGCATAGTAGCGTTCTTCTTCCTTGCCTTTGTTGGCACATTGCAACATTTGTAGATCAGTGAAATCCTGTGAAGCCGGTGGCAGAATGTGCATTTTGTTACCCACATGCTTGTGTATGTGCATAATATAAACAAAATGGGGACCCACTCATAAAGACATTGCTCCATAGCGCTACTAGTGGTCAAAAACTCCACAGGACAGCCTTAATGCTTCATACGCTCATCAGAGAGCTCCTTCTAAATTAATTTGATTTCCCACTGTATTCCATGCCACTTTGTACTTTAGTACATTCAGTGCCAATTTAGAAATGGAAATACCATAGAAAATATCCCTAACATCAAGTAACTCTTTAGAACACATTAGATATAAAAAATGGTTGAAAGTTGTGGTTGTTTCATTCTGTGTTTTAAAGTTGCTTATTTACACATTCACCAGTTATGGAACAACATTAGCATTCTTTGGGAGTTTGAGTTTGTTCCATTCTGTTTGGAGCCTGATTATATTTTTCACACAGTCCTTATCATCAAGTAGTAGTCTTTGTCGCATTTTGTACTTAATCTGGACATCTTTTGATCTACCAGCTTTGGTGTCTGCTTTTGCACCAGCAGTCTTTATGTGCACTGCATGTTTAAATAGTCTTCCTAAGACAGCCAAATCAGTTACCCAGTGTTAGTGCTATCACAACACAGCAGGAGATCAAATGGCAGTATTTACTTCAAATCTCTATGTGTGGTCTAAAATTATTATCCTGATCAATCTGTAGAATTTTAAATAGACTGATAACAATGTCATGACCTCACAGTTTAGCATTACAAGGGGCTGCTCAGAGCGGCAGCTGGCTAGGGGCGACAGAGCAGTGTTTTTCATTATGTGTTCATGTCAAACAGTTCCCTTGCTACTATTGAACCATGCCTCCTCCTACCTGGTGCATGTCATCTCTCCCCACAGGAGTACTCAAGACAAGACTGCCTCCTGTGCCACAAAGGCACACCTCTGTTTTACCCTGATTTCGCTCCAGTATGGATTCCCTCAAGTCCTCTGTCAAGCTAACACTCACATTGGAAAGTGACAGGTCTGAGAGTAAGGCAATCTGTGTCGATGTCTTTCACTCAATAGGAACAATAGGTCTACCTGCCACACACAAGGCTGTACATGTTGCAAGCAGCGTGCCTTTAGCTTTTTTAGTTGTCTGCAAAGCTGGCAATGTCTTGAATGTTTATTTAGACTTTTTTAATATATATTTTATTCATGACATTTTTCCTTTTTTACATCACAAAAAACAAAAATGAACAAATGGACATGACAGAGTGGAACAAAATAAAACAAACTGCCAGCTCACAGAAAAAGTGCACATATGTATACCAATCGGTACAATGCCTGAAATGTCCACAAGAGGATTGAAGGTCAGAAATAGAATCCGTGGAACCAAGACCAAGTGAGGTCGAGGAAGGCCCAAGATGAAGGCTAGAAAACTGAAATCCTGGTGGATCAAAGCACAATATAATACACTGCAGTACAATACAGTGTGATACAATTAGTTCCAAGGTTGGCACCCCTTCCTCCTAATATGTTCAATAAAGGGCACCCAGATCTTAAGACACTTGGGGTGGCCATTTGACAGAGTATACCAAATTTCTTCAAGGTAGAGACAAGAAACCATGTAATTTAGCCATTTTTCAAAGCAAGGAGGGGAAAGTGACTTCCACTCTCTCAGGATTACCCTTTTTGCTATGACCATACCAAACATGAGGGCTGGGTGTAATGCTGGGGGAAGAGTCAAAGAGTAGTTGGAGCAACCCAATATCATAGGGAGACTGTCAGGGATTAGCTGTCTGCTGTATATGTCGCTATGTGGCTGGACAAATGAAAAATGTCATCCCAGAGACTCTTGAGCTTGGGGCAAGACCAGCGAAGATGACGTAGGGTCCCGTCACCTTACTTACACTTATCACAGGTAGCAGAGACAGGAAGACAAAGTCTGTGCAGTTTGGTCTCGGAAAACTGCAGCCGATGGATGACTTTAAACTGAATAAGTTGAAGTCTAGCATTGATAGAAAATGCTTTCATCCTATCTAACCCTTTCACCCATAACTCACCCAAAATCTCCTCTCCAGTATCCTTAATGCATGCCATGTTTATTTAGATTTAAATGTGACTTTTATATGGCTTATAAACCGTGCACACGGATTTGTAAACCGAGAGTATAGATTTACACATGGCTCTCAGCTGAGCCCAGGGGGGCGCCGCAGAACACTACACTACTCTGTGAAAAGGAGGTTGAAAAGCACAGGTCAGGGGATGGAAATAAGAGCATTTCTAAGTTACTGAGCATCCCAATGGAGTCCAGTTAAATCAATCATTACTGTAAGAAATTGAAAGAGTTAGGCACAGCTGTAAATCTGCCTGGTGGTATTTGTGTATTACATTAAATCTACTTTGATTCAATGTTGTAAGACAGTAAAATATAAAACTTCTAAGATGCACTGTATTTTTATTTCACAAAGGGACCAATCACTTATCAAGCTTTTGGTGTTATTATGATGTGTAAGTTTATAAAAATCCAACTGTGCCCTACTTTCTCAGATATGTGCTGTGGCAATATATAGTATAATGTGACAGCTGGAAATGTGCACTTGAGGTGTTGATAAAAAAATATGATAAGCATCACATATCATAATCCTGTCCTGGCTTGATAAATCCCGATGTGATTATGTGTGAATCACAGTGTGCCTATGATTTATTGGTCATGAATATTATCTTCTGTTCTTGCTCAGGCACACAATTTCTTTTTTTCCTCTCCAAACACTGAAATGATTACCAGCCTCACTACCTCTGTCGCTTCGATTGATTGCTGCCTTGCCCCCCCCAATCTTGTTAGCGAAGCCTTTAGTATCTTTACTCTTGTCCTCTCCTCGTTATCGCTGTGACCGTTCACGGAGAAGTCAAGGACGAGATGTGAGGCAAAGGAAGGAGACAAATGAGTGCAAACAGGTTTGAATGTGGAAGACGGGGCTGTCACTGGGTTTGTCAAAGTGGGTAGCCTTTATCAGAGATGTTTCATTTACTGAGGCTCATGACATCTCTAGTAGGCTCAACCGTTATACCAGGCATTCAAAAACCCACAGACAGCTAAAGTGGCTAAACCAGGACCCTGGATCTCAGGCTTATGTAGCTCCAAATTCATTCCCAATCCCTGAACCAGCAAGGGTAACTACCAACACAGCTTTTAATACGTCTGGTGTTTGTTGACATTTAGCTGTCAAGCGTACCTGTTAGGATTTATGGACTTCGTCTAGTTTTGTTTATGTTGGTGTTTAGTTTAGGGTTTTATTTTGAAGTCATGTCTTATGTTTCCTCTGTGTTCCCACTTCCTGGTGTCTCTGTCTGAATTGCTTTCACCTGTTCCATGTTACTCACCTGTGTTTGATTTCCTCGTCAGCTCCACCCTATATTTGCCTGTGTGTTGCCTTTGTGTCTTGTCAGGTCATTGTTGGACAATTGTTGTCACTGTTGGTTGATGTTTGTCCTCATGCCATGAGAGTTTGATGTTTCAGTTATGTTCTTCTTGTTCTGTGTCTCTTGTTCGTCATTCCTGGATTTCTCCCATGTTTCATGTAAGAAGCCTTTTTTGTTTGCCCATCTCCAGACCAGTTCATGTTTTTGGGTTTGGACTGGATTTTGTTGGACTGCTTTTGTGCCCTGAGCTTTTGGAGTTAGTGTTCCTGCATTTGTTTGGACTTTCATGTTTCATGCTCTTGTCTACCTGCTTCCACCTTTAGTTTATCAATAAACCAGTTTACCACTTCTGCCTCGAGTATGTCTGCGTTTGGATCCAACTCCTGCTACCCCCTCACCCTGATAGATACCATGTATCCACACATTCTAACAGTACCCAGACTTCTGTGTTTATTTTACTCATGTATGTAGTTTAGCCTTGCCTTACCAGGAATATAGAGAATACTTTATATTACAATAAAGGTAGTATGAATGTTTCAGTAATATGGCCTGAATGATTATGGACTTGTTGCAGCATTTTTATCCAAGCTATATTGGTTATACTACTAAATTCTTTAGGAGTCAGGGATCATGGATGCGGTGTTTCTCATGAATTTTAATAGAGCGCCATCACTGTCTGAGTTCATTTTCTAGGTGCCACTCAGCTCCTTCTCAGTCAGTCTGATGTTTGGGTGTTTAAGCAGTTCTGTCTTGACCCTACTGATCAGCCATTCTGTCTCTGCCCACACAATGGGAGAAACGGGAACTCCTGTTATTGCCTGGTAGATAAAAAAACTCTCTTTGTCACTATAGGCATCGACATACTAAATGGAAAAGCTTGAGGTGTTCTGGGTATTACAGCAAATGGTTGAGGGGGCATCAAACACCTTATGGCATATCTGCAGCTCTGATGGATTAGTTCTATATTTTTTTTATCATCACTGTAGAGCCATAGCATTGTAAAAAGCAATCTTTGGTAAGATGACAGTCTTGCACATTGTCAGTTGTGGTTTGGATGGACTTTTAAAGGCTGCTCCAGGTGTTTTATTCCAATATAAATTTTGGAAAGCAGGTTAAAGGGGTTTTGCAGTCATCCTCTATGCAGCTATGAACTGCTTCAATTATTAACCACACCAATCATCCACTGATTTGGAGTAGGTCATCTCTGCAAGCATTTCCTTTTGCTTAGTCTAATGTAATTCCCTTCACACCATAAACCTGCAGTCTATCCAGAAATCTGTAGCATGGGTTCTGTTGTCACTGGCTACTTGACATCCGCAGTACATGTAACCTATAACAAACTAGACAACCTTGTTATTAGTTCAAGGGCTTGTGTGATGTGAATCAATAAATGTTGAACTTTATAAATGGTTTGTGTAATTTTCACTGTTCGTAACTTACCACTTTCAATTAAAAATTAAGCAGGGTTGACTGTCTAAAGTCTGGCCTGTGGGCAAAGGGCAAATCTAGTAAAACGTATACAGTTTTGTCAGTTATTACACAAAATAAGTACCTGAGCTATTATTTAATGTCTGTATGTCATTTTTTTATGTCAGGTAAATGGTACATTTAAAAAACAAAATTAATTTATTTGATTTGTGCTTTATTTTTGTGCGTGTTTATATTAGGTAAACTGTATTTCTGAGTTTATTGTTATTTTTGTAGTAGTAGTAGTAGGAGCTGTAGTAGTAGTGGTAGTAGGTGCAGCAGGTGCAGCAGCAGCAGTTGAATGTTGGTGTGTGTATTGTCTTACTACGTCTCCATTCATGAATGCCGCATTCCTTGTGGTCACGTGATCAGCTCGCTGTCTAATCACGTCGTTCAAATGATGTGACGCAGGAGATTCAAAGTTGGCAGCAACGTTTCTGTTCAGATACCCAAGTAATCCGCAGCTGAAGCTTTTGAAAAGTTTACAAAAGTTATATATCTCCATGTTTTCATACGAGTGAGGTGGGTTTTCACTAACGTTACCAGAATGGAAGGTAAAGTCATCGGAACGGGCCCATACAGGGCGACAAAGCTGGTGAGTCTGTTGGTAACGTTAGCGAGGCACGGTCAAATGTGACGTTAGAAATGTAAATGCTAAGTTCCAACGTTACAGTGTAAGCTAGCGTTTAAATCTGTAAAGTTGGTTTTATGTATCTAGGTCCCGCCGCGAAATTATATTACGTTGATAATTTATATTCATACATGAAGTAGGCGAAAGCCACAACGTACTTTCAAACTTAGTCGCTTATTCGTAAGTTTAACGTTAATAAAGTTAATTGGCTAACAGTTACATGCGTTTTACTTACTCACTTAGGGAGTTTTAAAATTAGTTCTCGCGACAAAAGGAAGGCTGCGAGTATGTTTTAAGAGTCCTTGACTCACTTGTCAACAAAAGCACCTTTTTTGTGGAAATCTGGGCTCTGTCCTCAAGTGGGTGGACTGTAATATCATAAACACTTGTAAGTTATGTTTAATTTTGTTGTGACTGTTTCAGAACTATGCAGCTGCGTTGTTTAGCACTAAAAACCTCATTTACAAGAATATTTCTAGCTGTTTACATTGGGAGTGCTAACACATATGTCTACCAGATTCAAGATACTGTGTACTTGCACCTAAGGGCTCCTTTTTCATAGCTGTTTCTACATGTATGTAAATTACTCTATACATACTGTGTAAATTGCAAAGTCATACACTGAATTCAACCTGTTCATCTATTGTGTATTGCATTTGCAATAAAAAAAAACACAACATTTCGCATTCCACCTGCTGCCCCCCAAAAAGACCTAATAAGGTGGACAGACACTGTCTACATCAGAACCTTTTTTGCATCTTGTTTTACTGTCCCTTCTTCCATTGGGCTCAAGGCCATTTTTTTGTCTATTACTTGTCTTACGTTTTCTAATTTTTTCCCATCGCATGGTTTTAGCTTTTAAGATTCAGAGCAGCTAGAGTGAGCAGCATTTGTTTCATACAGTTTGATTCTCTCTCTCTCTCTCTCTCTCTCTCTCTCTCTCTCTCTCTCTCTCTCTCTCTCTGCTTTTATCTACTTATTTCATTTTTCTCCTGCCCATCTGGATACTTTGTGGCATCTGATAATCCGTAACCTCTGCACCATCTAACACTACACTAACACCACACTATGAGGACATAATAATGTCCTATTTGTTACCTGTGATACCTGCCTACTTTTTTTCTGACTAGAGGATAATAGAGTAGATGGAGTTGTTTCAGGGCACACTATGAAATGAACATGCACAGTATTTATTTATTTATTTTTATTCCAGAGAGCTGTATATTTTTGTCTACATGTGGCATGCATCCCTTTTTGACAGTACAAAAATGTTCCAAACAGCCTTCATGACAGGAAATGTTATCAGGGCACTATCAGAGTAGTAGCTTCAGTTAAATATTTACCCAACATATCTAACAGTATATTTTCTCCCTATTATGCAGTGGAATGAAACTATTAAACTCTTCCGTGGAGGCCTGCCGCTGAGAAGGCACTGGGCACACTTCCGCTACTACGACTACAGTTTCACAGGATCCGAGGCTGTGGATTATCTGCATGAGCTGCTGAGGCGCAACTACAACTTTGGGCCCGAGGTAACTCGCTACCAAACGCTGCAGCTGCTCAGGAAGTTCCTCAAGGCCCATGTCATTGAAGACATCAAGGGGCGCCATGGGACAGAGGACTTTGAAGACAATGGCCATCTGTACAGGTAGTGCTTTGTCATCCTGCACTGTTATTCGTGTTAGCTGATACACCAGAAGGCACTGTTGCTGCTGCCTCTTCACAGTGTGCCCTTTCCCCCTTCGGCTGAGCTCAGTGCTGTTGTTTTTCTCTCCAGGTTCCCCACCCTGTCTCCCCTGAAGTCTTTTCCAACAAGGCCTCTGTTGAGAGACAGCAGTGACCTGCCCAGACTAATTCGCTGGGACGACTACGAAGAATTGCCTCAGCAGGAAAACATTGCACCCCTGAAGTCTGCTGTCATGGTGAGGAAGAGACGGAGATGTTTCCTTTTGACTTCCTGTGCTTCCTTTTGACTTGCGCTGTGCCAGGAGTGTGTAAGCATATGCAAACGTAATAGAGAGCAAATGGCAAGATTAGATCATTCTGAGAGAGATCAAAATTAATATTATTTTTAACAATGATTTCTTACAAAAGGTCTTCTTTGATTGCATTACAAGACTGATGTGTTGTTATTACACAGGGCTTTCTGTGTTTCTGCTCACTCAGTGTAAGTTAAAAGGATCTTTTCCTTTCATCATGTCTCCATTCCTTTTTGATCAGACCTCAGATTTGTGGAATAAAAGGCACAGTGTGGCTATCGGGGATGTGCACGAATGCAAGCTCATACGAAGGAAGGAAATAACTCCAAAACAAGTGGACCACATCTGGAAATCAATGACAGTTGCACAGTATGTAACCCTTTACTAAACACTTCCACTGTTCATGTTGTTTGTAACCTTTTGCTCTAGATCAGTGGTTCCCAAAGTTTTTTGGACCACGGCAGCCCGAGCCACCCAACACCCAATACAACATGCGTATATGTACACAGATGCTTATCGATAACCATTTTAGATTTAATATTGTTATATTATATCAATAAGTTATATAGGCCCATTTTCAATCACAATCAAGTAAAAGCCAATAAGCACTGCAGATTTACAGATACATATTTAATTTAAAATAAACAATGACTATGCTAATATATTAAATCTATTTCTGTATGTATAAACAAAAAAGGGCACAGGCATTTTAATAGGGCATTTAATGGATGAGAGAGCTGTTGGGTTACTATGACAACCAGCAACCATGAGTTGTCATGTCATTAGCTGCGGCCTAACAGCATATTAAACGGCGTTTTTGATACGGTGACTTTGGTATTTACTGCATTTTTCTTCTGTTTTGATATGTTTGAAAACTCAACATAGTAAATGTAAATGGCGCCAATTGGGAACCACTGCTCTAAATATTTGATGCCATGTCTTGTTGTTTTAGTTTACAGAGAGTGTTGGGCTTACAGTCATTGGATGGAGTTTTAAACCCAGCGCATGTGAACGGCAAGCACATCGTTCACAACGTGTTCAGCGTTAATAAGACAGGCATAGTCGTATTGGAGAACAAAGCCGGTATGATGCATTGGTTCACAACTGAAAGAACAATTGTTTTGTTGCAACTAACAATAATGTTAGGACTCATGTATCTCCTTTTGCCTCTCCAGAGGACATGCCATATTGGGTGGTATCAGCAATGAAGTGCCTTGCCAATTGTAAGTACTTCTTACAGCACATGCCATGCCGGTCCAGCCGGCGACCTTTGTCGCTTGTCATGCCCCCTCTCTCTCTCCCGATTTCCACTCTGCCTCTTTACTCTCACTCTGTCCAATGAAAGTGAAAAAAATGCCTAAAAAATAACATCACCATCTGTTTTGGGACTTAGACTGCAGTCAGCACAAGAAACTGAAGGACATTAGTGAAATCTCTAAAATGACTGATGAAGACTCCAGTCTGTAAACTGAAGATACGCTTTAATTCTTTTTCATTAATGGTCATTTTGAAAGAGTAGGTGCCATATTTTCCAGATGGCTGATATCTCACCTTGGGTATAACTGTTTATAAAGAGTGTGAGTGTGTGCGGACATATTTGCGTGTTTATTTATGCATGTGTATTCAACATTAACTGGGGTCAACTGTATATTTCTTAATTGTCACATTCTGTGTGAAGCACTACAAACTGCGCTTGTCTTCTTTCTCAGGGCCTAATGGCAATGAAACCAAACAGCTGGTGTACCCGGGTTTCGAGAGGGATGTTCTGAGAACAGTAGGAGATTACTTTCAGAGACTCAGAGAACCCTTGCTGACTTTCCACCTATATGAAGTCTTTGTCAACATTCTCAGTGAGTGCTTCATGATGTGGCTCCACTGTTCATATACGTGCACTGCTACAGATAAACAGTTGCTGTTGTTCACTTTGTCTAGCCTGTATGTTTGCCCTCAGGAGCTGCACTCTTGTCTCCTCATGTCTCTGTAGGTCTGCTGCAGGAGCAGGAGGTAGGCACTGAAGCTCTTCAAGTCAGCAGCCTCTTATTGCCGCCGCCTAACCGAAGACGCCTCCAGCTTTTACTGCGCCTCATGGCGCGGGTCTGCCAGAATCCCCACCTGCCTCCACTCAATGACACCATTGCTACCCGCACACTGGTACACAGTCTTTATTCTTTGGTTTAGCCTACACACAAATTATATAGAGGTTCAAAGTTTGCATGTACACACTCACATCATGTAATCTTTATGTTGTCTTATTTAGTCTCTTCAGTTAGTTATCATCTCATTCTGTCTCAACCATAGACTGTATATAATGATGGTTGATGTGTCTCCACTTCCTCCCACTGTACAAAAATCAAGCAAAAATATCCCGGATACAGGCGTTGCCATCGTGCCATCATGGAGCCAGAGTCTGCGCAATTGTGATCCATATCGAGGTCCCACCCATACACCTGCCCGACTCAATCGCGAGCACACCACAATCAAATCAGTTATCAATCATGACGTCACATCCCCTTTTTATAGTGTCAAAAAACAAATTAAAACCACACTTAGCAGAAAAATGAACACTTGACATGCATCAGCATGATAAGAACTACCTAAAATGACAGAAACCATCTTTGGGAAAATTGAATTGTATTTGACGTGTACTTGGATTTTAATTTTTTTTGTAGTTTGGGCCGTGTCCCATCTGCTACCGTGGAGGGGGCGGGGCTTATGACTTACACTGCAGTCAGCCAACAGGAGGCGATCAAGATGCTTTGGTTTCCCTTTTGGGGCGCTGTCATGCTGACCGTCTTTATATGCAGTCTATGGTGTAAAGACATTTGGTGTACTATGGATAAAGTAAGAATTGTTGATGAAAATGGAGTATGGTGGAGAGCTACACCTCATGGTCACTGCAAACTTTCCAGCCACAACAGCTCCAGACTCATCTCTTCACAGAGTCCACTAGAAAATACTATCTAGGGAATCCTATAGGGCACACTCCTCCTGGGGAACTAAGACACTTTTATAAAACACTCCTTTCTCGACATAAACAGAAGATGACAAGTAAAGTCACTGAAAATCTAGAGAACAAAAAGTAAAACTTTTCAAGGTAATTGTTTACTGAAAACTACAACATCAAAAAGAAAAAGCTGAGAAAATAGTGTGTGTTTTCTCCTCCAGTGTGTCACACGCATCAACAATAGTTTGAGCCTGTAGGTTCATTCTTGACTATGGAACACAAACCGTTTTAAACTCAAGGTTCACTTACTTAGCATGTGATCCAAGTCCTGTACTTTGGTCACGGGATGACACCTGAACAAGTTCCACTCCCTCAAGACGGCTGTGGGATATGGCCGAAAGCTTCAGGAACAGCTACATGAAGTGAGCCTTGAGTTTAGAATTTTTATTACTGCTATTATAGTCTTTAGCTTTATAGAAATAGTATTTGTTTCATCTCTATTGTATTAGGTCTTTATATGATACTATGCATACACCAGAAATATCGAATAAGATCTGAACTTGGTGTTCCTTTACAGCCTCCAGAACAGGCACATCTAATCTTGATGTTGTTGTTGTTGTTGTTGTTATTAGCAACTCGCACTATAATAAGTATGCATTTTTGCGAAACTGTCTAGATAATACATTCAGGCTCAAAGCAATCCCAGTCTGTAACGCTGCATGCATAATTCAAATATAAAAAGAAGCTATTACTTTGGATTTATTCGACAGCTGCTCATCATATTGTGTACACCCCCAGTATGTGTGTAATGTAATGAATGTAGTTGGTGTATAGAGTGGCTGGAACATTGGTTTTTAATCCATCTTCTGTTGTGGTCTCTGTCCAGATGGTGCAGATGTTCTCACACTGTGTACTGCGCTCAGTAGATGAGATGGACTTGGATGAGCTGCTTGCCACCAAACTGGTGACCTTCATGATGGAGCACCACAATACCATCTTCCAAGTTCCCTCCAAGCTGCGTCGCCAGGTTGAGGAGCACCTCTCCCACCTCAAAAGAGTTCAAGTCAGTACACTTTGTGCAGTTACACTTCATTAATGGAAGAATTAATTGATAAGCAGGGGCAGAGTGCGTTAATAGGTCTGTGCAGGTGGTCTGGACGGTACCGCTGCTTTTTGCATCAGTCACCCGCACCCATCTGCTCCCTCCCACAGTTTATGGGTACCCAGCCATATCTGTGCATCGCTTGTGAAGACAATGTCCCAGATTGGTTCCATCGTCTTGCCAAGTGTGGAGAAGTTGTACACTCGCTGGTAAATTTAGATATTCATTAAAGCCACTTAAAAATTGGGAAATGTCATGCATTGTTATGTTAATATGAGTGGAAAAGACTTGTCGCAATCATGGGATGAAATGTACTATATGAAAATATGAGAGGCTTAGGTCACAGATGCAATTACATACATTTAGTTTAAACGTCAATATTAAATGAATGTGGTAGTACTAATCCAAATCTAATATTTAATGGCAATGCTGTCACTGCTGCAGTGAAGCCTGAGGTTCCTTGGTCCGTGTGCCTTTTTTGGGGGGTGGTTATACAGATTTTCAATAGAAAACGTGAGCTGGAGTGATCAGAATCTCCACAGGAGCGATCAGAATCTCCACAGGAGCAGGCAAGGTGAGATTACACATCTGAGGGAGGGGTCGATGGTAATGTTTGGAAATCTTGTAGGAACGGTTGGGTGCGGGATTGAAAAACAGTTTCTTGCTAATCTTGCGCAACGTCAGTCGCTCGTGTGACATTACTGTGTCAGATATGTAACGGAGGCAGACCTAGTCGTACAGTTTTCACCAAGCTTTTGTGCCTGTTCGCTTGATCACCATCATGGAGTTTTATTTTATTCCATTATGCACAGTTGGTTGGTTCATATTGATGTAATGTGTTTTCTTTTGGCAGGCACATCAGAAAATGTAGAACACAGGCTGTCAATGTCAATGTGAATAGGACTGGAAACATGATTTGATGTTGAATGCTGAAAATGAGAGTTTGCACACTTAACATGTTATTTCTGCGTTTTTGCATGACAATGTTTGACCTTGATTTGTTTCGTGGATTCAGGATAGGGCTGTTTCCCCAATAACAGACATTATTTATTGATAATGATGCGGTAATAAAAGAAATGTCCTTTTTATTTATTCATACAAAAGCAGGAGAGCAAATATCCAGAATATCATAGTGTGTGTCACTTAATATGTACATTAATCCAACATTTCCTTTGCGTCTGTCTTCCATCAGATCAAATATGCTGGCTCGGATACAGACTTCAGCGCATCTCCAGCTTTTTGTAAACAGATCAGCAGGGTGGAGTCTGAGGAGCAGAAGGTGATAGGAACCCAGACCCCCCTGCAGGAGTTGCTGGAAGGCCTGATTGCAGACAAAGAACTCCCTGCCAAGGACAAGAGGAAAAGGCTTAAACAGGTATGGCTACTACTTGGATAAACGCCATTAATAGGTGTCTCTTTGAAGTCTTGATGGGCAAATACTGTACAGCCAAATCAGACTGCTCTTGAGCAATATGCTGTAAAATGTAATTATGAGCCTTTTATGTTTTAAGAATGTGCTTGCATGTCCAAAGCCTTCTATGCACTATGTTTCGGTGAGTTATGATGTGTGACCCCCAAATCCCCAAACTATATCTGTGTGTCTTTGGTGTGCACGTCCTCCCCTTTTCAGTTCCAGAGGTCGTACCCAGAAGTCTACCACAATCGCTTTCCCACTGAGGAAAGCAAAGCTGCTGTCATACCTGAGAAAGCCCCCCGACTCAAACCTCAACTCATGTTCTTCAACCTCAAGAAACCCTTCCAGCCCTTTCAGAGGAGCTGGAGTTTTAGGGCATGATCTGCACTTCAGGCTGTAAACATGACTCAACCTCAGTGTCATGAGACAAGGAGCAATATGGCTGTAATAATGCTCTGGCCACAAGTTTGGTCACACATGGTTAACCATTACAATTAATATTTACAAAAGAATGAAATGGACTTTGTAGCTCTGTTAAACTAATAATTCACACAAATAAACATCATAAGCCAGATGACTTGCGGAACATTGGCAACTATTTTCAAACTTTGGTATAAAGTACTGAAAACTGCAAACAGGAAATGTGGATGGCTGAAGTGACCCTTTTTAGAAATACATTTTTTACTTATTGTGTTACTAGAAAACTTGGAACAAAATATAGGAAACGATGATCCACTAACACTGAAAGAACCACTGATGTTTCTTAAAATTAATTTTAATAATTGTTCTAAAATAGTGTATTGGTACATTTTTCTACTAAAGTACTGTACGTTAAAACGGTCTAATAAGCAAGGAGGCAATTGAGCGACATTGCCATCCCTGAAATTAAATTGAAATGAAATGCATTTCAAAGTATTAATGTGATTAGGTGTGACTATTATATGGTATATGTGAAAGTTAATGATCAAAACGCATCATACTCTTCAACATTTATATTGATGTGCAATTGCAACAGATGCATTTCTTGGTATTAATTGGCCTTCAAACATATGTAATTTCATGAGCTTGACTCTTGTAACGCAAAGATGCATTTCATTTTCATCATCACTTTTTCATGTGGAATGCTCATTATGATGAATCTAGGCAACTTGGAGCCTAATCTCAAATATATTTTTCTTTTTGTCAGTGAAACAGTTACTTGAACATATCAAAGGTTTGCTAAGAAAGGGAGCGTTATGTAATGAAAAAGCTCTAGACGAGCTTCGGCTGATAATTGCATTTGTAACTACAAAGAAATCATAAATGAGGGGGATCTACAATACCTGGGTGAAAATTGTAGATGAAATTTACTGTAAAAAGTGTACAACTACTTTTATATATTGATATCCTAATCACTGTCACACCCCTTTCTCTCTAAACTCACTACACCTTACTTGACGGGTCTTACTGTATGTGCACTTAACAACTCATTTCATGTTTTTACTTGTTGGCTTTATTCTGTATATAAGAACTGTTTTCTTGATTGGTACATATTTCAATGTCTCACTTCTCTCACCGTTTTCAATGTAGGTTGTCATATTCCATTACCTGCTGCTCTGTCATGTCAATCAGGTTGTTTTTCACTTAATTTGAGACTTTAAAGTGTTTTTATTTTTATAATGATTCAGTGTTGAGATTTCTATATGGATTTTCATAAATGCTTCTGAACAAATGTAATAATGCTGGAATAACTGTTACACTTGAATTGCTGCTCTGTGCTGGAAAAAATTCGACAGGATGAAAGTGAATTGACGATGCTGATTTTCCTATAAAAATTATAACTGGCAAATGTAAATGTTTTGTTGTCATCCATCTTTTTTTTTTTTTTTTAATAGGTCGTTACATATGAGGGATGATTTCATATTTAACTCAGGGGAACATTTGTGTGATGTAACCAAAACATGGACAAGAGCAAAATGCGTCATCCAGCGTATGATTGGGAGCTGAATTTGGTGCAGTTTCCTGCGCATCATCAACCACTACAGAACGGTAATAACACTGCAAGAACATAACAGGCACAGTTTATGTATTGTAGGTGAATAGAGTCTGATTTCTGTTTTTGGTTCAGGCCCAGTCTGTAAAGCACATTCTACAGTCAGTATATGATCACAAGAGGGCAGGATTTTAATAATTACCTATACATGTGCACTTTGAAAACTTTGATTTATGTAACATTTTGAAGAAATATCTTTAGTCAATTATCATCCCATTATGGTATTGAAACTTTTAATACTTTTTCCTGGATGGCATGAGATGGTATGTAGAGCATACTTGATCATCATAATAAAGTAAGAACACACAAAAGGGCACCAGCAGTTGTTTTTGTTTTTTTTGTTGTTGTTTTAAGTACTGTAATGCCATTATTAATCAATGTTCTAACTTGCATTTTTCCCAGACAAGTACTAGAGACTGATTGAGTGAGCTACAGTCTCAATTTTATAAATTACCTTAAGTTGTCTGCCCTTTTCCATCTTCTCTATTCTTCCCTTGCTCTATGCACACATGAAAAGCTTTTAACTGATGGTAATCATGCAGCATAATAGGCATTATATGACTGTACATGGTGCTAGAGTGAGTGAGATGTATAGCTGTGATTGGGGTGAGCAATGCTTTTGTGTGACGCAGCAAAAGAGTTGCAAGTCAGTAGCTGACACCTGCATGATTTCACAAGGAAACATCCCACGCAGTAAACATTTTGGCTCGTACACAGTGGAGGAGAGAAAACAATGTGTACTTCAGGTTGAGATCACTGTCACCCTCTGGCCAAATTCAAACATGGGCTTTGATGCTGTTCTACAGTGGAACCACACATTTTAAAAAGCCACTGAACTACAACACCTATAATGTAGCTCTCACCTAATACCTGCAGATCTCGGTTAACGAGGTCTTAGTTAGTAGCTGACTAATGACTCTGAAAGTTGTCATCTGTTACTACTGACGTGGTAATATGAAACACTTGTGCAGTTACATGGCTCTAATGAATGCTGGTGTGTTCTGTGGTCCTTATGCTTCAAGTATTATCAGCGCATTAATATTCCAGCCTGTGTGCCTGATTGGGAATAGCTGACGTCTCAGCATTAGAGTGAAGGAGAGGGAATTAACTTCATCATCAGAGACCTCTTTAGCCTTTGTAGCCATGAGGGCAAAACCTGACCTGAATATAGAGAAGCCAATTTGCTGTCATGCATCAAGATTGTATAGCTGGCATTAGGTACAGCCCTTAAACACTGTTCATGGTAACATATCTGATCTTAAGTGTTGCTGACAGGGTCTCGTGAGAATTAAGCCAACCCCGATTACTGGAAATTTTCCTACTCACTTTTTTTTAAGCACGAATTCTGCATTTTCTGCTATTGTCTCCCTGCTATGGCTGAAGTGTTGGTTGTGAAGTCAGTGGTTGCAGGTCCTGGGTTAAAGCTGGGCTCTGGTCCTCGCTGTATGCAATTTTGTTCTCCCATAATGTTCACGTATGTTTTCTTTGTGTGCTACAGCTGACACTCACAGATGCAGACTAGCTTGCCAATAGGGCAATTGCTCTTGATTCTGCGAGGAGAGGCAAGCTGAACAGTTCGATTTTACGTTTGTCGTCTTCAGAACATTTTCTGGCGTTATGTGTTAGTGAGTCAGCCCATGCTTTCTAGTTGGGAAAGCACATGGTGTTTGCCTAATGCTTTTCTGGGAATAGACATGTAGCTGTGGTAATTGTTTTTTCACTCTGGGCCTGAAAGCAATGCAACACAGGGAGAAAGAAAACCCTGCTATATGTGTAATATTTTCCCTTTATCAAGTGCAGAAATATGTAAAAAATAATAATAATATGAATGAAATATTGTTTTCCAGTATTCCTAGCTCTGCCAATACTCATTTCTTGGATTAACTTTACTGCTGCTCCTGGATTGTAGTTTGTTTTTGCCAGCAGCAGACACATGATGCTTTAAGTTGAATTCACTTATCCTGAAATTAAGAAAGAAAAAAATATATCTTGTGCACTAACCAAGCATCAGTCATAATTACAAGAGCACAAACATTCACAGCATGATGTTCACCTGTTCTGAAGAGAGGCAGTAAATCTGATTTCCAGACTGTTGACTGCACCGCGTGTTACTGTGTAGAACATGAGCAGAGAATTGTGCAAACACAAAGGTGCATAAAAATGCAATGCACCTCATTTTCTGGAAAGTTATTAAGAGACTAAATCAATTATTTATTTGTTTGTTTGACAGGGACAGTGAACAGCTTCTTGGCTGTACCAGAGTTAACTATAAACTCATTAACATCTGTAGTCCCTGGGCAGGAAACATCTCTGTTAAGAAAATGAACACCGTAGTATTAAAAACACAATTACACAATACAATTACAAGACAGCACATATTCCCTATACAACAACAACAAGATTTCACAACATTGAGGCACATCAAGTGTTTGTGTTATTGCGTGATGGGTCAAGCTGCAGTGCTCTTTTATATAACTTGGTAATGGGATCCAAAAGCTTGTTGCTCTAACAGAGAAGGCTGATCTGCCAAACTCAGCATCACCTCGGTTGTCCTCCCATTATCTGAGCACAGCGATATGAACTCTTTTAATGGGGGAGGAGTCAGATCATTTATCACTTTGTACACTAAACTAGCATCAGCAAGACACAAAGCTGTCAAAGGTCAAGGAGATTATACTTCTGAATGATGTTACAAAGATGGTAACTTTTGTCCCGTTCCTTGCGTGTTTGCAGTGGAGCAAGTGTTGTGATCCAGTATGAGATGAATGAAAACAACAGTGTGCATGTACAGTTTTGCTGCATCTAAGGGGTAGCTAACTTAGATTGAATTTTACAGTGTTACACACCTGTTTCTTAAAGGAAAGCTGTAAGCCACTAAGAATTCCCAGATAGTTAAAACGTGAAAGAGTCTGAATCATTTCACCCTTTACAATGATATCTGGTTGACTTCCATTTTTTTACAAAAGTATAAGTTTGAACCATGTTTGTGGTAAACACAGCTTGCCTTTCAGTTAACAGACCGCTTGAGTGCAAGTAAGCACACTGTGGAAGCTAATGTGAGACAGGCGGGAAAAAAATGTAGTAAATTAAGAATGTGAAAGTTTCAGAGACTTATTGGCAGCTTATATGTATTATAATGAATAATTCCAAAGGTTAAGTGCAGCAATACACACACTTGGCAATGGGTGACCTTTTCAATCCGGCCCTCTATTTTGATATTGTATCTTCAGTCTGCACCGCTGCTCAGTCAAGCCGAACTTGAACCCATTCTTGCACCAAAGTCGATTAGATAACAGCCAATTCTGAGGAAATGAGGCTGCACTGTCTGTACATGGGAAGAGTTTAGCAACATGTGTGTTTATGAATGAGTTGAGACAGTGAGTGAGTGAGAGTCTACGTGTTGATCAGTGCTTCAGTCGAGTGTTTTTCAGCCGCATGCAGTGAGAGTGCTTTTTGTCTCTTATCCTTTTGTGAAAAACAGCATGAGTGGCACTCAGCTTTTGTGTTGATCTCAAGGTGCGATTGTAAGATTAGCAGTAATATGTCCCTTCTTCACGAGAAAGAAATAAAGCAGCCTTATGTAATAGATGGCTAAAAAAAAACACGAGACGAGATGAAGTGTTACTCCTGTATTCTTCCTGATTGTGTTCCTTTAATGAAAGCAGAATCAGTTCATTACTTTTTAATGAAAGGACAGTTAGGAATCATTATCACTCTATGCTGTTCTAGTGTGAAGAAACATAGAAACCATAGAGTGAAAACTGTCATTAATCCCAAACTGCAGAGGTCATTTTAGCCTGACGCTCCATAATTTCTCACACACTTTGAAGTTCATATAAGTCTACTTTGACATAGTTCTTTTGCTGCAGCTACCTGAGTGATAACAGGCAAACTTGAATAGCAAAAAAGAATACTATAAATGGCACTGACTGACATCTGTTTGATTCATATTAATGAGTATTAATGATCTTGGACGGTAAATAAGCAGCTAGACCTTCTGGCTAGTATCAGCTTTCTGTGGTTCTTTGGCTATTACATAAACAGCCATCATAGAATAACTGAGTCACATAAAGAGCTTCTGTGGGAGTAATATAACATCACACTTATGACAAGAGGAGGCGTCTGCAAAACCTGTCATCATCACTCGTATCTGCAAACTTCAGACAGAAAACATATGTCTACATAAGTAATGAAACAAATTTAAATATATTCTGGAACAAGAATACATTTGTCCAAGGAAGCAAGTTGGAGGCCAAGTCAACACCTTGAACTCGTTGTCATGTTCCTCAAACCATTCCTGAACCATTTTTGCAGTGTGGCAGGGCGCATTATCCTGCTGAAAGAGGCCACTGCCATTAGGGAATACCGTTTCCATGAAGGGGTGTACTTGGTCTGCAACAATGTTTAGGTAGGTGGTACGTATCAAAGTAACATCCACATGAATGGCAGGACCCAAGGCTTCCCAGCAGAACCACAAATGTCAACCTCATGGTGGCGCTAGATGAAAAGTCAGGGGATCACAAATGTCTGTACAAAATGTTGTGCCAATCTATCTAGTAGATGTTGAGATGACTGGAAGTCACTGGAAAGGTAAAAACTGACCAGCTAGTGGCGCTAAATAAGGAAATGTCAGAGGATCACCAAAGTCATGAGGAGCCATCCTCTGGGCACCATGAATATTCTGGACAAAATTTCATGGCAATCCATCCATTAGTTGCTAACATTTGCTAATTAGCACTAAATACAACGTACAGTTGAAGCTGAATGTCATTAGTTTTGCAGATATTTGGCCAGAAACCAAAAGTATTGGACAAACTGCAAATTTGACCTGATGATGCACAAGACGAAAAGCTAAGGGATAACCAAAGTTTCTACATGACTAACATTGCCACAACAAAAACAGTTTAGTTGTGAATTGGCATGTGGTTTTATCCACTACAATTCTGGTCAAATGTTAATGGTAAAAACAGTCATGTCCCTTGTTTCCTCTGGACCTAATTTTCATGCCTATAACCAAATGGCCCTTGTATAATTTCAGTTCAGTGGAGCATCTGTCATCAGCTGTATCTGATATGCTTTGGTTGAGATTTTTTGCCGTGTACAAAATCTAATGTGGATTTTAGTTCTATTTTACTCTTGCCTTTTTCATTTATGATCATCTTTGTTAATATAGTTGCCCTGAAAAAGACCCATTCTGGCTACATATTTACAGTACAAGGCATCATGGGAAGACAGGCTGTTTCCTCAGACCTCTTAGGGATCATTGAGTTTATTTGATGCCAGGAAATGTACTCCACTAGTGTGTAATCAACAAAACCAAACTCTTAGGGGAACCCAATGGTGGGAGCCTACACTGTTATTTTCTTTCTTTTGACCACAACCCACTGTGACAGTGAGGGAAGTGTCAGGCTGAATAAAATCTCCTTTTATAGAAGTGAAGAGAGTGAGAATACCCTTTTTGAGATTTTCATTTGTGAGAAAACACTGAGAAATGTAAAAAATGCAAAGCAGGTATTGTTTATGGAATAAAAAGATTTCCTCAAGGAAATGCCACAAAGTTTAATATAATTATAGTAGTACTGCATAAAGACACATTCAAAAGCCTGGATATATTTCAAAATACCATCCAGATATCGAGTATTTCAGAGAGCCTTAACTGTTTTTCACATGTTGCAATTCAAGCACAGAAAGATTAAACAGACAGAATATAATCTTGAAAAATAATCTTTTTTTTTTCCTATTCTGGTGAATTATTTGATTTAAACAGCACGGCTGAATTAATATAGGAAACAAGGTTGAAAATACACACCAGGGCAACCTCAGTAAAACACATAAAGCACTGAAAAGCTATACAAACATCTAAGTGGATGAATAAATAAAAACTGAAAATAAAATATGAATCCCTCTAGAAACCTCACTCAACAGCATGCTCAGCGTGTTTGTGTTTGCTTTCACATAGTCTTTTTAATGCCATGTTGAAAGAGGACTCCTCTAGCTTTTGTAACACTAAAAACTGACATGTCTTGAAAGTAGTCATTGCTAAATTAAAGATAACTCTTTAGAATACAGCCAGCAATTACAGTGTAAGTATTTTGTTCATGTGGGGTAGCAAATTCTTATCATGTACCTCCCAGTAAGTACAAGGGAATGTGCAGGGAATAAGATGGTGATGGGGGGAAAAGAAAGAAATTACACTGTAAGTACTTTTGTAATTACACAGTCCATATTATATAATTACGGGTACAGGCTAGCTATGTTATGGAAAGGTGCAAATCACCAGACAGCTGACAAATGTCACAATTCTGCTTTATCCAGTGGCTTCCAGATTCAGATTCTTCAAGCTAACAAACAAATGCTGTTAATTCTACTTACTGTTTACACTTTGGCATACTGTTTTAACATTGAGATGAACATTTTGTTTTCTGTTTAATAGTATTTATTTAGCTGATAGACTATGTGTAATCATGCCAGGAAAAGTAATACTAGATATTACAGCCCACATACCCAATATTTACTATGTAATTGAAAAAGGGGTTACAAGAAACTGCTTTATTTTACAGCCCTCATACCCCAGGCTTACACTGTGTAATAATGGAGCAAAGTACTTTTTTGTAAATATATTATGATAAACAAATGATACCATGACTTTTTTCCCCATTTTTCCTGCCTTGTTACTTGGTAATAATAGTCTGTAATTATTTAATGGGTTCTTGATAATTAAAGAAATACTTACAGTGTACTTTATTTTATTTCCCACCACTTGTCTTCCTCCCCTGTACATATGTGTCTTAGTATAGGTATGCAGTAAGTATTATATACAAAATATTTTGTTCATGTGCTCTTTATATGGGTATTTTGAAGGAAACAACACTCTATTCATGTTTCACATCAGTATCATTTGCCACAGAATTTCTATTCATTCACATTGCCATGGGTCCACCATAACCTCACCAACAAATAGCCATGTCCCTCGCACCTCCTGGATTAGATTTACTTGAAAGTGTCCCATGTAAAAAAAAATCCTCTGTCTGAAGTCCGGTGTGGGCATGAATGAGCATCACCATCTGAACAGTCAGTGTTTTTGAGCAAAGTCATCAACTGCACCGCCTCTGCTCTCTGGGAATCCTCGACTCTCACATCTGAGATCCGCGCTGACAGGGAGGATGAGAGTCCGCTGATTACGCTGATGGGTTCCTCCTCTCTGAATGAAGTTGGCGTTAATCAGTCATATCAGCAGCTGCAGCAAAAACCTGCAGCACACTCGCTCCCTCCGTGACACACAGGTTGCCTAACCTCAGGCTGAAATTCCTCACTGAACTTAACTTTGACATCCTTTTCAGGTAAAAAGTGAATAATGGACGTGACACATTCCTTGAAGTCCGCAACTTCCAAAGATGTACATAAAATACTGTGTGATACCGTAGGTCCAAGTTAAAGGTCTCATGTTGTTTAGTTTTAAGAATTTTGTTTGAATATACTGAGATAAAGCTGCTGTGTGGAGGCTTGGCACATCACATACATATGGCATACAACATCAGAATTCGTTAGATTGTTTGTATCAGTAGAAAGATGGCTACCAGAAAGGGTGCAAAACAAGCATTGTGCTTCATATGTCCAACAGCCTGGCTCAGTCATACAGCACAACACAATCGGGAAACTGTTAACTTAGCAGAACAGCCAAATATAGAGTGAGGCTTTTATGGGCATATGTGAATATCAGCTTCAGTGTCCATAATATTTACAACCAAATCTATTTAAAATACAGGCTTTAATCACACTGAGTGCAATGACAATGGTAGGTTTTTTTTTCTTATCTACAGTGGTGACTTTTTGGTGACTTGAAAAATGTAATTAATTACTCTTTACATTACTTTGATTACTTTGTCCAGCTCGGGCCACTGCAGTCCTGTTCACATACCCTCCAACTCTGAAGTGGATAGCGTTAGCAATAAAGCCAGGTAAGAATTTACGACATGTAAATTTACAACAATTTTGGAGTTACCTGGAGCAGCATTTCTTCTCTTTTCATAGAAGCTATCTGCCTCCCCACACCTCCAGCCCATGCGTCAAGCTAACCAAGCTAACATGTCCCGGACTAGTTTCTCCACTGAACGCACTTCCCACCATCTAATTCCCAGTAAGGGCAGCAAACAAACCGACCCTCTCAGTGTCGAAGTAACAGAGCATTACTGGGATTAGGAAATGTAGTGTAATTACTGAATTAGAAATTATAATCCCTTACTGAAAAAAGTAATCACAGTTGTGTAAAATGTTACTAAGCAATCTCCAACACTCTTCTTCAGACAGAAAAGACACATTCAAACAACACTTTTACTTCAGCAGATGATTATGTTGTCACTCAATATAATGCAACTCTTAGTATTCTTGAAAAAAGTCTACCAATTGAGATTACTTTTGAAGTCTGAAAGTACAATTACCTCATATTTTAATGCATTGGCTTGTAAATATATCGTAAGGTGACATATGTAAATAATGTCTACAATCAGAATGAGTTTCACTTTAGAGAGAGGATCATTTTCAGACTCCACAGGTTTTTATTATTAATAAAGAAGAGATGCAGGGAGCTAATCAAAGAGGGAGTAATCATGTCCTGCAGCCACAGTGGTTTTATCTCCTCTGGTCCAGGTATAATGAACAGCACTTATGTGGAACAATATCCAAGCAACCATATTTACCTACATCAAAAAATCCACACACCCACTCATGTCTGATGGACTGTCACTATGACTTTACATTGAGTTTCATCGTGACAGTAATGAATGTGATTCATTTACATGTCACCATCTACACTTTGTCAGTCAAACATTGGTGCAGTTAGTTGAGGGCGGAGTGTCCGCTTTGCTGCGAATCTCCTTGATGTCGTTGAGCGGGGAGTCATTGGTTCCGATCTGGCATTTGAACACCTGCTTGTAAGCCTTCCTGAAGTTCTCTGACAGGAAGGCATAGATGACCGGGTTGACAGATGAGTTGCTGTACGCCAGGCAGTGGGCGGCCACCCGTAACACGAAGGAGGCCTGGTTCAGCGGAAAGGTCCCGAACTCTACCCAGAGGTGTACAACGTGATGGGGGAGCCAAGAGAGGCAGAACACCACCACCACCACCAGGACCGTCTGAGCAGTCTGGGAGCCACAAATTAGGAACAGAGAAGAGAGAGGAGTGGGAGAAAGATTTAGTAAGTGCCCTCAGGGACAACAGTGACTACATCAATGCTGTACTCAAGTTTAGGTCTTGTTCAGGATAAAGGTTTAGAGAGGTTAGTGCCTATTTACAAACTATTCTTCTGCTGCTGCTCTTTTAGTCTTTATTCTTATTCCATCTTATGTTACGATACATCAAAATTCTGACATATACCATCTATGGACTCCAAATTTACCTTGCTACACCTAATGATTTTATTTTTGTGTTACATTCACTGAATAATTCTGTGATTACCTTTTTCATCTTTTAATACAGAGTGAACTTCCCAGGTGAAGTGAGAAAAATACACAATTGTTCACGTAAAATACTGTAATGAACCCGGGTTCAGTACACCCAGTGTTATTACTGAGCCAAGTGTATGCAGATGTCTTAGCATGGTGCTAAAAATCTACCAGGGATACATGACAAAAAAAATTTGTCATTACGTGAGGGCTAAGTTGGGCAAAGTGCCAATCCAATCCAATATATTTTCTTGAAAGCTGCATTATTGTTTTTTTGTTTATGCATTGGCATATTATTATTGTATTTATGGCCACATCAGCCTTCATTTAGAGTCGTGTTTCTGGCGGTATGGTATGTTCAGTATTTATTCTACTTTTAGCTCTGTTTTGGTTTTGTTCACCCACTCCTGAGAAAAAATATGTCTCTTTAGCCGCTAAATGATCCACTATGTTCACCAGCTAGTGACTAACCTTGTCCATCTGCCATGTGGTGCTGGGCAGGTATTTGGTTTGAGTTTTTTCACTGAAAACAGCTGCCGGCTGCAGCTGGACACAAGGTTGATAATAAGTTGCAGGCGAAAAAACCAAAACAATGAGCTAAAAGATCCGAAAATGCTCCTTAGAGCTGAGGGAAATTCCAGACTTGGTAATAATTCTCTATGGGTTACTATGAGTGACTCCTTTCACATTGCACATAGTCATTTGATCAATTGTTAATATTAAAATATTGATTAGTGCAGCTTTAAATTGATCACGTGAATATTAGCTGTACTGCAGTTCCTTCTTAAACCAACAGATACAGTCAACCCATTTGCATACAATTTCATACTCTTTCAGGGCCTCATGAAACCCTTAATTGTATTACATTAAACTGACCAGCACCACATAAATCACATTATCCTATTGACATTTCACTCAGCAGATCCAGCTGCAATCCTGTAAATGTTTTGATCACCCTCATATCAGAACTGGCCATGATGCAAATGCCCATGTCACTTGTACAGTACATAGATGATGTGGCACACTTGTGGGTACAGAGCTACATATTAGGCTTACAAAGATTCTATAGGTCTTTGACAAGAATGTAAAAAAAACAAAAACAACCACCACGTGGAGTAAACACTATGTAAAATACACTCATTGGCATTGGAAAAGGAAGCCCAGGGATTGGATTAAGTGTAGTGGACCCTGAGACGTTCACTCACGGCATCTTGACTACCCAGCCAGATTCCAGCCGAATGACGGTGCTACTGCCTCAGGAAGAGATGGAAGAGAGCCGGGATAAGCGCTAAGGCTATCCCAGCCTGGACCTAAGGCTGCTCTACTACCCAGCCTAGGCCTACTACTGTCCGGTCGCAGGAAAATGGAATTGACGAAATGGGACTCAGGCTAACTCAGCAACGGGAAATCAGAGACTATTGTGCCCACATCATACAGAGACCTGGCTTCATCACAGCATCCCAGATCAAGCGATTGCACTCGATGGGTCATGTTCCGCGCTGACAGAATGCAAGATTCCGGCAAGACTAGGGGAGGCGGACTCTGTGTTTACATCAATGATGCTTGGCACTCAAACGTGGTCAAAGTTGATGGACAATGTTTCCCAGATGTCGAGTTTTTTTTTATGTTAAATGCCCACCATATTTTCAACACTATCTTGTTGCTGCTTTACATTCCCCCACATGCAAATTCAAAAAATGCACCACAGAATTATCCTTTCTGTGTGTATACCATGGACTGTATATAAAGATGGACATTTCTCCACTGTACAAAAATGAAGCCAAAATATTCCCGCTGCCATCTTGTGCTGGTGACGTCATTTAGAGCCAGAGTCTGTGCAGCAGTGATCCCACTCACAGCTGTCAATCATGATGTCACACACCCTTTATATAGCATCAAATAACTAATTAAAACCAAACTTATCAGAAAAATAAACACTTGTGCACTTATTTGATGTGTACTTTTTTTTTGTTTGGTCCATGTCCCATCCGTTAACATGGAGGGGGCGGGGTTTATGACCTATACTCCTATACTGCAGCAGGGGGCGATCCAGATGTTTTTGCTTCACTTTTGGGGAGCTGTCATGTCATGTGTGTGTAGCATGAAGGAGCTACAACTTACATTTCATTGTTCAACCCTGTGTCGTAAAATGACAAATAAATGACCTTGATTCCTTGATGTCAATAGTGACTGGACAATGTCAGAATAAGACAGAGACCTCACTGCACATCATCATAACAGCAGCACCTATCCTCATAGAAGACACAAAAATAAGATATCATTTAACACTATGTGCTGAAAAATTAAACCAGATATGTTTCCAATAAAATGTGATAATTTAATGTGACAATTGTGGAAAACCAATTTTGTGGAACGTCTAAGGGGAAAGTGGTGGATGTTATTACTTTGGGCATGACTATCAATAAAGCCAAAGGCTACAGCTGGAAAGTGTCATCATTAAAAACTAATTACATGCTGCCTGATTTGCCGAGCCCCTCCACTGCATTTCTAGGCAGCAAGTTGATTTATTCTAGAACTAAATAATTCCCATCATAGAAAATTTTTTTAAATACAGAGGAGCCTGACATTACTTAGAAATGCTGCTTTCTCTGTAGTTTTGCTCAAGGAAAGTTATAAATGATAAATGAAACATGCCAAAACATGTCCAGCCAAGCCATTTGAGAGTGTGACAGAAATCACATAGTTAATGTAAGTGTAAAGTGACATAGTGAGCAAGACAGAAAGAATAATAAACACAGTATCGGCCTATGCCTATGGTACAAGCTTTTGATTGAAGCAGCCAGATTCTATGTCTACATTTCCCCTTGAGAAGCACAGAAAAAAAAAAACATTTCTTTCACACAGTTTGACAATGTTCCATATGAATTGTTTCTACTTATTCCAACACTTCACTGAAGTGAGATCACAATTCTATTAAGTGAAATAATGCAAGGTGTAATCTTTTATGGCTGCACTATAGTATGAAGTAGAAGTAGAAGTAGAAGTCTCAGAATTACATACTGCATTCAGAAATTGCATTTCTGTGGCTTTGGACAATAGTCGTCGACACACACACACACACACACACACACATATATATATATATATATATATATATATATATATAAAGATGGAGCCATCAAAGGGTTGAAGATGTTCTATTTGTTTTTGTTATGTTCATATCCAGCTTTCTTCTTGTATTCTTAAAGCTGCACTAATCAAAATTCTTATATTAACAATCGAGCAAATGACTGCGTAATATGAAAGGAGTCTCTTGTAGTGACAAACCCACTGAGAATTATCACCCGGCTCTGCAGTTTTACGACTCTACGAAGGGTTTTAGCGTTGTTGTTTTTTAGCTAATTGTTTTGGTTTTATAACCCGCAACTTTACTGCTTGGTTCAGTCTCACTGCTCCCATCAGCATCATTTTTAGCAGCAGCAGGCAGCTGTTTTTACAATAAACACTTCTAAACACTGTACACTACCTGCTTATCACCAAATGTCAGCTAGTTAGCAACTAGCTAGATAATGATCATAGATAGCAGCTAAAAAGCCAGATAGTTCCCTCAGAAGTTGATGGAGACCAAAACAGAGCTAGAAGAAGAGTGAAAATTGGACTTAAATTCAGTCAGAAAGACAACTTCAAATATATTCTAATGTTGCTCTGCATCGGCTTGATGTGTAAACAGGCAACTGTTTGCTAACATGTTCACATTAACAACTTCATATGGCAATGATACGTATATCAATGCTGTGTTTACAGCTTGTTGCGCTGCCTCCAAGTGGCCAAAAAAAGACCTAATTAATTTAAAAAATGTATGATTTAATTTCAAAAGAATGAACACTGAAGAAAGCAGGTTACAATGGTTGTAATCAGATTTTTCCAAAACACAAGAAGTGAACTCAACTCAGACCAAAATAAATTAACTGTGGGTGCAGTTGTAGCCTAAAACTCTCCACTATAACATTTCTGTGAAAAGGTTTGTGCAGCTCCAACTCAAATTCAAATTCTCACAGTCCAGTGCATCATTGATCAGTTTTACAATAAACTTGTAATGAAACTGCACCTTATCGACTATATCAGAGGTAAATGTCAGTGACCGGACCAGATCCAATATGAAATGAAAGGTCAATATTGGCCTGAGATATCAGCCCGACCATAATACACAAGCGCGCGCACACACACACACACACACACACACAGTAGTCAGGGAGAGGTTCCCACAGTTTTAGTGCAGTATCTTAATAGCCATGCTTTATTTGGATAGCCTTCATAACACATTCATATCTTCACCTCGACCCCCTGAGAGCCATCAGTTAGGCTAATATAAACAGCAGCATCACCACAGGAAGAAAGAACTAACGCAATTCATGCCTTGCAGCCCCTGTTCTCCAGCCTCACCGTCTCTACTTGAAACCCTGTTCTGTTGAAAACTGTTAGCCGGTCACTGCAATACATTAAATAATGGATTAAAAGCTGTCAAAATTCATTTTTGTGTGTCACAGTTCAGAAATGTATTCAAGTGAACAAAGTCAAAGGCGTATATCAGGACACAAGACAGACATTTCTCCTTAAAGAAAACACACATACACACAAAAAGAAAAAAAAAAAACTTTTGAAGGAAATATTTCAGCCAAATAAATGTCAGCGATGATCATCAGGCTTTGGCATCAGTATGACAGAATCAAAGGGGGCGTTTTGCATCAACAGTTGACGATATTATTGTACAGGGAGAAATCCATCAGGTTTCTTGTGGTTTGTATTGAGGCTGCTTCTGACAGCAGCTTTCGAAAGACCAGAATGCATTGCAGCCATACGACTGGTTGGGTTTGGAGGAGGGTTCAACTGCAGACCTCATGTCTGGGCGCTACAGATCTGCAAGCCAGTATGGAGTAGGAGTAAGAAAGAGTAGGGTACCCCCAGGCATTAGTTGTGTTACTTGATTTAGGGTCCCCAGAAGTGCATCACTTCCTTTTCTGCCACAAAAGTAATATAACGCAAATAATATTGTTCTATATTAAAAAAGAAATTACATAAAATCCAATCTGTAAGACATACTGGGAAAATTTTAATGTATCTTCAGTCTTTTATAAAGATGTTTGTAACAAAGGTTAGTATTTTAACATTAGCTGGTTGTCAAAGAGAATCCAACTTAATGCTAAGTATTCAATTCAGTTCAATGCAATTCAGTTTTATTTATATAACGCCATATCATATCATTTTACCCACTACCTTTAAGAGAATATTAGGAGTTGGGCGCATTGTGATAAACAATTGGTGGCACTAATTCTCCAGCTGGGTGTCATTAAACCATTGCAGAAGAAGAGGGCACAACAAGATGATGTAATTAAAAGCGCACCAGTTAAACCACAAAAGGTGTGATTTCAGTTTTATTCCAGATATTACAATCGTTTTTACATGGTTACCCATACTAACATCAGCTTCTCCCACAGACAACATAATCTGCCCTTTACCTAACACCAACCAGGTTGTACTTTGGGTAATTTAGCATATTTCTTTTACAACTAACACACTAAGGAACAATATTTAGCTACTTTTTGTTACCCAACAAACAACATTATGTTGGCGCTACTTAAAATCCTGAGCAGAGTAAGTATGTGAACGTTTTAAAATCGGTTTTTAAAAAGTTCTTAAGGAGAAAAAGACAGATGACCAAAGTGATGCATTTCACTTTTGGGGGCCCTTCCTGGCTCATAACCTTGGGGTCCCCAGACGTGAGATTTTGAGTTTGAGTTGCATTTTTGGGACTTTAAAGCACTATTGCTGAACTGAAAAGATAGATAAATAAATGACAACTTTTTACAATTCCTTTGAAATATTCCTTTAATGTTACTTTAAATTACTGTTGGAGCCACTGAGAAATGATTGTGTGATGCTGAGTGACACTGTTAATTCATTCAGTTAGCATAGTAACACTCAGTTCAGGATAGTAACACTCAAATTAACATCTTTGTCAAAGATGAGCTGTTTGGTCTCTGACGCATTAGCTGTCCCCATTTCAGTTTACAGATGCTGTTAAACAATTTCAAGACGACTTGGCCAAATATTTATTTTCGTAATTATCCATAACCATCTGTGTGCTCCATCTGGATGCGTGACAGAATCATATCATTGAGAGAAAACCCCTAAACCTACACTACTAACTACTGTCTTTTTAACCTCTGGTTCAACACTTGGAATGCATTAAAAACATTATTGTTTGCCAAGTAAAATGACCACCAACACTCTGGTATTCCCAAGAACATTAACCAGGAGCCATAAACCAAATATTATTAATATTTCAGATTTTCTTTATCTGAGCACGACATCAAACCAGAGGGGGGAAGAGGTTCATTTAAAACAGGTTTGTCACATCTTTGCACAAAGGAATTCCAGAAAGATTAATGAAGATTTACTACTTTTATTTGGGAGATGTGGCTTTTGTCTGTCTTGTTTGACTTTGGAGACTGTCTGATTGTGACTACGGGTACCTGAGGGTGATAAGAAGTTTGTTTAGATGTATTTCACAACAGCAGTGGGAGTAACCTTGAACTTACCAGCCGTCACTGACATTATATTTCACAGGCTCGGTGGTGAGCTGCCGAGACCCGAGTGAACCACACAATCTATTGATTACACACTTATTTGAACAAATTCCCCCTGCTTTCCACCAAGGACACCGTGTCGCCTGTGGCAATTTGTTCATTTGTCTCATTTGACTTTCATTTCTTGTGAAAAGCGCCCCTTGCTTGTCGGCTAATGCTTTAAGACCGCACATAAAATAAGCTTGCAAACATGACACCAACCTCTTCATTAATTGATAACACTGCTCTGATTCAGAACAATACAGATTTTCCTTTGAGATAACCTAGTTTAGGCTTAAAGGAATAGTTTGACATTTTGGGAGATGGTGTCACTCTCTGTACTAATAAACTATCAGGTCTGTACTGTAAATATGAAGCTGCATCCAGGAGACGGTTAGCATAGCTTAGCATAAAAACTTGAAGCAGAGGGGAAGCAGTTAGCCCGTCTCTGTCCTAAGGTTGAAAAGCTCTCGTGAACACGCCCAGCTGTTTGCAGCTGCATTTATGATTGTTTATTATGGTTTTTCAACTTGCTGCTGTGGCTCTCTGTGTAACCATGGCAACCACCTAACTACAACTACATCAAGAGAAATGATACAGGAGATGATTTTACTGGTATCTGAGTTCTCTGAATTATACACCAATTATTCACCAGCATTGTTCATTGTCTGGGACATGACTTTGCTACATTTATCATGTCATGTTGCTATTTCTCTCTTTTAAGATGCAAACTACTCTATCTAGCTGGGTGATGAGGTTTTACTTGGTGGATAGCAGCAGCCTGTGGTGTACAGGCCGATAGGATCAGCTGGGACCCACAGCGGCTGTGTTGCGCCCGGCAACCGCTCGCTATCTGATAGCACCTTAGCTAAACACATTATAGCTTGTTCGTTTAATCTGTACAAAAACTGAGGTGGAGAAGTGACTTCCTCAAGTCTTGTTGTTAACATGAGATCGCCAGGTAGTGGAGACATCAGGAAGTCACAGCTCCCGGCCAAGAAATAGTCCCTCACGTAAAAACACAACTTGTTGATGTAACGTCCAATATTATGAGCTTTAGAGGTGTTGTGGCAATTTTTGTTAAATGGACTAAATGCACTGCATTCATGTAGCACTTTTATCCAAAGCTCTGTACAATTGTCCTCACACTCACCTATTCACGTTTGTTGCGTTTGGGGTGCAGTGTCTTGCTCAAGGATACTTTTCCACATGGACAGGGACCGGTGCAATCGGTGCAATAAGCGGACGACCCGCTCTACCTGCTAAGCCACAGCCGTCCCATGCTGTTACCTTTGGACAGAGCTGTTTCCCACTCTTTCCAATCTTTATGCTAAGCTAAGCTAACCCGCTGCTGGCTGTAGCTTCATATTTACAGTACAGACACGATAGTGTACTGATCTCTTCTTCTCATTACTATGAGCAAAAAAGCAAATAAGCATGGTTCCCAAATTGTTGGACTATTAATTTTAATATAAGCATAGAGCAGTAAAAGATGGGTTATGAGGACTACACTTAATATATTCACGTCGTCTTTCAAATTTTTGACACTGATAACAGCTAGAAGACACTGTAGCGTCATTAGGTAACACTGACCAGCAATTAGATAGGACTGGGATAATTAAGGTATGCGTAGTTAAATACAAGATACCCCAAAGAACAGCCAGGTTGGCTTTTTTACAGCGTCTCAGTTAGAGTGCATAGAAAGCAGCCGGGGAGTGGAGTCATCATGGCACCTGAGATGAGACAAGTGTCAAAATTTGTTTCCTCTTGAAAATGCGTTTTGCATGGCATCACCTTTATCTTGATTTCACACCATGGAAGGAAGTGAAAACAGATGCTGATTCTGTTTCCTGTTTTTTCTGTGCTATTTCAGATTTGTTAAATTAATTAATGTATTTTTCAGTCTCTAAACAGGTTGTTGCTGTAAAAGAGTATGCATACGCAACCAACCTACTAGCATAAATAAAGGTTAAATAATACAAAGAATAACAATAAAGTAGGTGATCTGTTTGCTTCCTAATGCTCATGAATTATGTGCAACATATGTAAATATTAGTCCCATTATTAAACATTTCCCTTGACACACACTGGAGAAAACAGAGACACGCTGCCAAGGAAACACCGATTTTGGCTCTGGCACCATACTTGTGTATTCATAAAAAATCTGCATGTTGCAGCTTTCAATGTAAAATGAAATTTTTGGCAGCATTACACCAGTTTCTCATAGTTTAAGTTGTTGATACCTTACTCAGATTTAAACAGCCTGTTCTGTCATTAGTTATAGTTTAACAGTAACTACCCTATCAAGTTTATTATGGTCTGGCTCAAATGCACTGTTTGCCAAGCGTTTATCACAAAGCTGTCAGTGTAACACTCCCTCTGCGCATTCTCGATCAGTACTCTGCACAGTGAGCACAGTAAATCATCAGAATAGCTGAAATTCCCTTTTTTTTGCCTTCTGCAGTTGTTTTAAGCCTCATGCATTAAAGCATGCATGTAGGGAGGTACACAGCACAATTACATTCTCATCAATTGCTCCCCTCCCAGCAGACCAGGAGTCTGTGCTCCTGGTTTCATAGCACAAGGCCATTATCAGATTGTGCGGCTAAACTGACCAGCTGTGAAGAACAATGGACAGACAGACAGACAGACAGAACGGCAATCAAGTGGGCAACCTCAGATAACTGGCTCTCTGGGAAGCTAAATGACCTCCACCAAGAATAATCAAGGCTGGATGGCTGTTTGATTGCACATTCATTGCCTTTCGGGCCACTTTGCTCGAGTGTGCCAGTTAACAGTAAGCGATATAACATAAATATTAATCCTTTTGGCCAGAGAAACAGAGACGGTGGAATTTCCTCCGACTGCCTGTTGAATTGGAGGAAATTGTATAGCATGTGGCACAGACAGACTAGTCCCTCACTGAAATAATGTGTGTAGGACCAGCTGTGTGATACACACAGTATCTTCCTAAAGGCCAAGAACACTGACCCCTGCTTTGATTCAAACCATGTGTCAACAGAAGAAAAGGGCTGCAGCTTAGTCAACTGTGAAATGCACTGATCCAGATAGATGGAGGGTATTTCAGTAAAGGTACAACTTGTGTGTGCCTTTTCTTTAAAAAAAAAAGTAAAGAGTGACATCATTTACCATCAGAATCACCATATAGCTAAATTATCATCATCATCATCATGGCAGATAATGGTGTAATACGCAATTCAAGGGTTCAGATGGTCACTTGTAAGTAACAATTTATCACACATATTGAGTATTTTCAGTTATTTAAGCATTATTTTTTTAGACTATGAACTTAAAATTGTGCCATTTTACAGTCATATTTTTCAAATTCTGTGGTAATTCAACAGGTAAAACATCACTCCAACTGTCTATCTGTGATCCAGTGTTTATTCAGTGTTTGGTACTGATCACAGTGGGACACGTTTGCTAACATATGGCTGTAATCCATGACATACTGTACCCCCACTCCCAACCCTCAAATAGACAGCTTAATACATACCTTTTTCTTTGAAGCCTCTGACTTTCTGGACATATTTCTGAGTTTTTTGTGCAAGTGATTTAAAACCTGTAAGCAAGCAAATAGAGGAAAGATGTATTTTTTGATAGTTCAATCATTTTTCATATTTATTCAATGACCCTGTGACCCATGTGAATAGCTTTCCTTACCTTTGCATAGCAGAAGGTAATCAGCAGCAGAGGCAACACATAACCAAAAACAAACGTGCAAACGACATAGACTTTCTTCTGGTTTTGATCTGGCCACACTTCCCAGCAAAAGGTGTGATTCTCTCCTCTGTGAAAGATGTTCTGGTAATACATGATAGGCGCAGCCATGGCCAGAGAGAGTATCCAAATCACCACCACTCCAGTGAAAGCATGCTTCGCCACCCGGATAGAGGAGGACTTTCTGGAGTGCACGATGGCAATGTACCGGTCCACGGACATGGCAGACAGAGTGAAGATGCTCACCAGCATGGACACGGTGAAGAAATAGTGGATGAATTTGCAGATGAAGGCGCCCAGGACCCACGTCGGCATCATGTAGATGGTGGACTGGAAAGGGATGCAGAAGAGCAGGTACGAGAGGTCTGCTATACTCAGGTTGAGGATGAATATGTTGGTGGTGCTTCGTGGTTTCCCTGGTTTGCTCCGGGCCAGCACGGTGATCACCATGGAGTTGCCCAGCACACCGAGCGTGAAGATGAGCCCGAAAACCAGCAGCGTGATGAAATTATCCGTGCCGATCCCGAATAAAAGTTTCTGGTCCTCTTCCTCCGCTCTGCTGAGGTTCCATGGCTCTTCCAAGAGCCAAACGAACTCTGATGAGTTCATGATTTCTTTTTTCCCCTTTAAATGAATTTGAAACTTTGCCTAAATGACCTGTGGGAGGTCTGTGTCCCGCTGCTGCTGCTTCATGACACAGTTTTAAGAGCAAAGGTTTATGGTCCGGTGCGTCTCCATTAGCGCTCCTGTAGACACTGTGTTTTCTTTCTTGTATCTTTATCTCAAGGTTTCGGTATCCCCCGCTTTATTCTTATGCCTCATATGCGTAATATTACGTGTAAGCAAATCTTCTGAAGCTATCTCTGTACAGCATTCATCAGCCTTGCCGCTGCGCGTCTTGGAGTCTCTTCTGGTGCGCACCTGATGCGTCTGCGCACCGAGCGCGCTGATCCACTCTGTATCCTATTTCTCTGCGTCTGGACTTTTCCCCCTCACATTATAGCAGGGGCCGGGCTGTGCCTTTCACGTCAGCACCCAGTATACCACCTCCCAAGAAATGCTGAGAAAATCTGGATACGTTTTGTTCTCCAAGTCTCTGAAACTACCCCTGCGCAATATGACAGAGGCCAATGTCATTTTCTTAGTCAGACTCAATTAGTTTTGACACAGCATGGCTTGGGAGCAAATGTTATTTGTGATTATCCGCCTGACGGGTAAAAATCAAACAATCGTGTTCGCCAGTCTTGCTATAATTGCCTTATTTGAGTCCCATTCTCTTTTGTCTGAAAGGGGAAATTAGCTTTCTAAAAACGTAAAACAAAGTTCAGTGTTATCACTCTTTGCTTCCTATCCACGTTATTTTAGCAACTAATATGAATGAAAAATGTATGTAAAGCAATGATTTATGATGGTATAATTTTGATATGAGAGAGTGTCCAAGATACTATACGAGCTGCAGTGTACAGACAAGATTCTGTAGAGGGAAAGTGCTGCGTTTCATGGTCAGACATGTCAGAAAGTCACATTAAAAGGAAAATATGCACTCTGAAGTAATATTTCTTTATTTTCAGTTGCTTTACAGCAATGACCAAGTGCATTCTAATAATTTATTGTATTTAAACAGACTATGATGTGCTTTCCCAAACTGCTACATTCCATAAGGATCCATATTGTCAAGTTATGTAGATGTAAAATTTTGACAAAATCTAAAAAGAAGTGAAAGAACACATTTCTTATAGAGATGACAACATTTCTTTATTGTATTTCTAACAGACATCTGCAGGATGATTCAAAGGCAGGAAATTCTTCAGCAGTTTTTGACCAAAGGGCACTCTGCACTCCCTCAAGATGAGCAGATTCCCCAGAAGACCTAAGGGTCAATTTGAAGTCCAAGTTGAAGAGGTTTTGATGAAATTTTCGTGTGTCTACCTTTGGCTTACACTGTGATGGAAGCCCCTCTGAACTGAACTCATCATGCCATGGTTCACTGAAAAAACATCAGTGAAATACTATAGCAATAATATTCATCTCTGGCATCACAAAGACCTGTCTCTGCAGCTGCCACATGCACTTAATTGATGAGACAGACCAACTGGCCATATGCAGTAATCTGATTTGGTCAACCAGTAGTGCTGTTGTACACTTATTTTTATTACTGATTAATCTGCTGATTCTTTTTTTTGATTCATCTATTAATCATTTCGTTTATTTAAAAATGCCCAACACAATTCCTCAGAACTCAAGTTGACGTTGAGATAGCTTGTTGGGGCTCATGCTGTTGTGTTTGATTGCCAAGTAATGATGAAACAGTATGGATGTTACCATGATAGCTTTATTCCTAAACCTGTAGTAAGTCATTGTTTTGGCCACTTGGGGGCAGCAGAAACAAGTTGTGAACACAATATTGACATATTCTCCCCTTTTAAGTTTATATGGTGAACTTCTTAGCAAAAAAAACCCCCCAAAAAACAGTTGCTTATTTATAAATCCAGCAGAGAAACATTATCATTAATTTGGAGTCATGTTTCTGTCCACCTGATGAATGTAAGTCCAATATTCACTCTCCTTTTACCTCTGTGTTTGGTCTCCACCAACTCCTGAGGGAAACAGCTGGCTCTTTAGCTGCTAAATGCTCCACTGTGTTCACCAGCTAGTTGCTAACTAACCTTTTGGTGCTGAGCAGTGTACAGTGGGTTTTTAGAGCTACCTGCTACAGCCTGGAACGACGCTATGACAGAGTATGTGAGAGTGAACCAAAACAGTAAATTTGCAGGCTGGAAATCCAAAACAATGAGCTGAAACTTGCTATAAAAGCTCCGAGCGGAGCTGCAGATTTGGTGACAATTCTTAGTGAGTTCATCACTAATAGTGACCCCTTTCACATTGTCACATTGTCATTTGATACATTGTTATTATAAAAATATTGTGGTTGTGTTTCTGTATCTGTTCAGTTCAGTGTTCAGTTCAGTTTGTCTTTTTTTTTTTGATCACTCCCTGTTGTGAAATGGATATACTGTGGTGTTGTATCAGTAATATAAAAAAGCAAATTGATTCTTTTTCAATGTCACATATAATTGCTTTCATACTATTAATGCAACAGTTTAAAATGCAGGTCTATATGATTATGATGATTAACTACTTAAGAGCTTAGGTCCATCAACTCTACAACAAACTGCCTTCAGATGTCAGACACTTGTCATTCATTTTTCATTTTGTTTCACTGCCTTCTTGTTAACACACTGACAGATTTTTCTTGCAGCTCTGAGTTCTGGTTGTGTAGCATTTCCTTGTGGACAGTGATTGCCTCCATGTCAGAAGGCAGGCTCCTTTTCGCTGTCCATTGTTTGCCTTTCTAGTCCTCTACTGACATCATTTGTATTAGTTTGTGTCCCATTAGACTCCGCTGTGTTAGAAAATGAAACAGTTGCAGGTTCATCGAGCTCTGCCGGCAGCGATGGCAACGGTGCTGAATGGCGAAGGTGTGGGTGGGTCAGGACGGAATAATTCAGTGGTTTCTGCTCCTGTCAGACTTTCCGAGCCCACAAGTGCAGCTCCGTGCTCGCCGTGCCTCCCATCAAACAGAAACAGTACTGACATGAGGCGAGGCAGCGAGTAGGATGGAGAGCACACACATCACAACAGCCATCCATCCATTTGGACATGATTAGATTGAATGTAACCTCTAAATGGTCAGTATAATTGTTATTCAAAGGTCAGACACACAACAACAACCAATACAAAACAAATAGATAAAGGTTATTCTACTGTAGAACATTTTGTGTACTATTGACATTTTCTTAATCCTACGCATAGTATACTATACGTATTTCTATTACTGTCTTTGTAATTGCTACATTCTATTCTCCTTGATGTGCTTCATTGCTATTTGTTGGTACAAAAACCCAATTTCACCGAAGTGTCAAAATGACAATTCACTGTTTTTAAGGTGGGCCAGCAAGAAAGCGGTTAAGCGTATTTCCCAAAACATCAAACAATTCCTTTAAAGAGGTCTTTCACTGATTTAATATTTGACTTCCACAAAGTTGTAAGGCTTACAAGAGACACATTAAACAAAGAATGGTCAAAAGCTATGCAGGAGAGGTCAAGCTATCCTGACTTTAACTTCCTGGTATGTGTCATGCTCCAAAAAGTATGAATCCTACATTTCCCATAATGCAACTCAATCACAGCTTTCGTTAGACTTCCCGTGCCTGGTAAATACCCACTTCCTTCCAAACTACATGCTCTGCAAGTTTGTAATGCAGACTTTCTGTTAAAAATGTGCAGTCTTCAAGCCCAAACCAAGATAACCCCGATGACATCATCAGGGTTATTTTCTCAGACTTTAGAAAGCTCCTATCAGACATTATAAGACATTATACTACTGTTTTCACAGGCTGAGTAGAACTCCTCATGTGCCCCTTTAAAATGGCATTGAATCTCAAATATCATATTTTCTAATGTGTCCAACCAAATCATAACAACAGCAACGTTGTCTCAGTAGTAAGAGTAAGAAAAGGATATACAGCAGATGCAATAGCATATTAACACCCACCAGCAGCCTTCACAATAGCCTGTAATTTCTTTCTTTTTTTTAAGGTTATTTTATGGATATCTTCCACTAGATGGAGCTATTTTATATTGAAGAGGTGCATTTAAGACTTATTTTAAAAATCCAGCTGTGATGGGAATCTATTATTGATAGCTTAATGTGTATCTGATTGTTGAGGCCCTGCTGAATGACTGTTTGCTGCCATCTCTGGCATTGATTCCCTTTCTGTGCGTTTGGTGGGTAGTCATCAGTGGAAATAATGAGAACACTGTACCAGCAAATTTGATTTAGCAAAGTCACCCAGGTTAATCTCTGTAGATTCAAACAGCAATTGCATACAGCTCCAACATTTGGGCATGCATAATCACATTGGTAATATGCCCGTACTGTCAGTTCCACACAAACTCTTGCTGTAAATGTAGTTTTCTGTTTGTTTTGCTGTACATCCGAGCAGCAGTTTGTGTGGGTTTCATTCAGCAGAGGATGCTGTATTATGAATTAGAAATGCTGTCTCTGTTTCGCGAGTATCCCTGAATTGAATCAGGCATGCTGTACTGCACATTTTCTGTCACAAAGATACAGCATTAGTGTACTGCTTTGTCAGTTAAAGCCTGAAATGAAAAGGCTGTTATCCTTTATTGTGGCTCGTGAGAGTTTTGGCTTAGAAAACTCAAAGTAATATAGTCTTTTGATTACTTTCATCTGTCAGCATGGTAGCGATAACAGAGATGGAAAGTGGTCACATAACAACTTCAAGCCTTAGATTAATGTATGTCAGTGTGTGTTAGCTTTAGACTGATATATTGGGATTTGAACAGGCCGAATGCTATTTATTGCCATTTATTTGAGTCTTTTTCACCATGTAAAGAAATTCATTCAGAGGAAACTAAATCCTATTGTTCAGTTTTCTCCAGAAAGGCTAAATCCTTACATTTTGGGGTGAAATTTTGTGGCTATTCTGGGTATCAGCGCCACACATCCTTTATATCCTAACCTTACCAACGTACTATCAGCCTTATCAGTCAAACCCTGTGTGGGATGAGAGTCTTTGTGCGAATGATTTGCATTTATTGCCATGTCTGGCAGTGGTCATGGCTTTGCTCAGTGTATGAGATGTTATCTCAGCTTTTTCCTCCTTCTACATGATTAAACCTAAAAAGGTGAAACCAGGCGATGTTAATGCTAATATCCATCAGGTTTATTGGAAGTCATTAGACAAATGTGTAAAGATAAGGTGCCACTGCTCATACAATGCCCCAAAGTGCCCTTTGGGTGTAAGTACTTTTTTTAAATCACATTTCCAGTAACCCTGATTATTCAGAATGAATTTATGTCAGCATTAATAAAATGAGAGACTACTCATCTTTAAATTAAAGGTACTGAAACCTCTTGCATGAATCAGGTATGCAAACTCATCAGGGGCGAAAAGGTGACAAAGATGCCCCCCTGGATGGCCCCCTGGTAAGAATTTTATTTTAAATATTAGCTTTAAAATGTGATCTGACAATGGAAATATGTGTGTTGCACCCTTAATGTCCATAGCTGCCTCAATCTGCTTTACCAGCAGTCTCTCGCTCTCCCCTAATTCACATACAGTAGTTAAAGTTAAGTAAATTAGTACATCACAAACGTTGCCACCCATCTTGCATTTACTCACACACTTTTGTCATTATGACATTGCTATATAAACAGAACGTCTTTCGTACCAGCCATCTGGTACTGCTCAAGTACTGCATTTTTTCACCATACATTGCCACCATATATCCCCATATCTATAGGCATACTTTGACAGTCATGAGGAGGTGGAGAGGAATGCCAGAGTTTATGATCTTGCAAGACATCTCCGTGATCCAGTTCTGAAAACATACCTTATGTTCCTGCCTTTTTTATGACATTGGCAGATGGGTATAACTAGGCTAGTGGAAGAGTTGTTGATGAGTTTACACCATGCTGTACATTACATTCGACATAACTCAACGTAGACTCACCAGAGACAGTTTTTTATTCATCAAAGGACTTTATACTTGTAATACATTTTTTTCATTTTGTCTCAATGCATCATAGGCCATGTGTCCTACGATCAGGCTATAGAGTGCTGCAGGGATGACATATTTTTGTAGGCCAACCCGGAAGTTAGCATCGTCCTGGTTCCCTTGACAAAAAGCCAATGGGATTTTTCCATTGGATTTTGGATTATTGCAGAAAATAAGTTCTGTGGCAAACAAAGGTTTATGATACACATTTTGTTCAGCAAGATAATCTTGTGTTCAAATGAACACCACTTTTATGATTTTTGAAGCGTAAATGCAATCACCTGAATTAAAATGCACCACAGTTGCATGACTTCATCACACATCACCACCACTGAGCTTCCAACTTGTAATTTGATTTCATGCGCTTTCCTCTTCTACAAGAGCCTTTGGGAAAGTTTGAGTTAGAAATGTTTTCAATAGTGCGAGTATAAATCCAACGAGGCTGTAAAGGCAGACGAGTGAGTAGATGAGTTTCTGTGTTCGGTGGGATGATGAATGTCCCCGACAACCTC
>LKNJ01000677.1:231-50557 GCA_002120245.1 Maccullochella peelii
TACGTAACCAACGTCCGTTCACCTGTTCATCTCTTGTTACTGTTGCAGTGTTTTGGCGTGAGAACTGTTTGGGCAGCGTGAGAGCGTGAGACTGAACGTAGGAGCGTGAGAGCTGGCAACACTGCGTTAGCAGAGCAGCAGCTTCAGTCCTCCATCTGTATCTACACAGGATGCGTTCAGGTACAGTATTGATTGTAGGTCACCCACATTTTGGCAGTGCTCAGATCCCAACACACAATCACTGTAGTTACTAGTGTAAAATGGAAGAAAACAGACTTACAATAGCATAAAAACACACTTCAGGTTGCAGTTCCGCGCATAGCAAGAGTGAAACGCGAGCCGTTACAAAGTAGTCTATATCTGTTCCGTCAGACGCGCGTGACACGGCCGACTGAAGAAGGCAGCTGAAATGCCCTCTGTGTAGACATGCCATTAGAGGTGCTGGTAGGTGGATTTTGTTACCTTTGACAGAGACAGGGCTAGCGGTTTACCCTGTTTCCAGTCTCAATGCTAAGCTAAGCTAACCGGCTGCTGTTTCATAAATACCATAAAGACATGGAAGTGGCATCAATCTTCTTGTTTAACTCTCAGCCAGAAAGTGAATAAGCATACATCTCAAAATGTTGAACTATTACTTTAAACAGCATTTTCCCCACAAAAAACCCCTTCATTATCTGAGCAAGCTTCATTTGCTGATCAAGACTGCGTGGTATGGTCGAAAGCTTCAAGACAAGTGAGTAAGTGGGCCAGAAGTGTTGGTAACTTTGAAAGGTGCCCTGGAAGTATTTCTGAAACACATTCAAATATTAATGGAAAACCTATAGAAAATAAATGTCTTACAATATATCCTAAGTGAATTCAACACCACATTCTACAATATAGTCTCAAAAAACAATCATAGATGTGAATCAGTGCCTCTGTGACAACACAACTTTTAAATCATGTGTGTTTTCTGTAATTTTGTCCACCCGCTACAGGATTTGCATTTAGGGTTAGGATTAGACTAAGGATTAGGTTTATTTTGGAGTAAGGGTCAAGGTTAAGCATGTAGTGGTAAGGGTTAGGGTTACAGATTATGGATTAAATCATCAGTGGGAGGTTCTCATGAGAACCAAAGCAAGTGTGTTCTTGGCTGTCACAGTTTCAAAGCCTATTTCTCTGCAGAAGTTGTCAAAAGGTATGGTGACGCATGACTTTGAGTCCCCATGAATTAAACAGTGAATCTAGTCTTTCTCCTTCACTGGCTGCTGCTGATAGCCACTGGTTGCAGCAGCAGTGTGTTGATGTGGAAGGCTGTGGCCACAGTACAGCATATCTTCTTTTTTTTCTCCCAACATAAAAAAAAAACAAAAAACACAGCAAGCCTGTGGCCTGTCTTTGCTTTGTCCTTGTCGTGTGGACTCTCCCTCCCTCCCCTTCCTTCCATTCCTTCCTCCCCACCACCGCCGAGCGAGCGCCAGTCTGCCCCAGCTGGGTTTTTAGATGCGGGGAGTCGAGCACGGCGGGATGGAGCAGCAACTTCGCACCATTCTCTCTCTCTCTCTCTCTCTCTCTCTCCCCCCAGAGCATCTTCTGCACCACTGCTCTGCCACCATTAATTCATCAGTGCAAACCTCCTGCAAACTTCCTAAACAAACAAGTGTGCTGACTTCTGCTCCTCAACACACACATACACATGGGTCACCCAAGTATAGACCTCCTCAGACAACAACACACACACACTCGCTGAGTCGCTGTCCAACACGCTGTATTGATATCTGCTCCATGATCTATGATGTAGATGGAAACAGACAGACACAGCCTCTCTTGGCTTTTGACCTAATAGCTGCTGACATAAATAGTTCTTTTCTAATTCAGTGCCCTCCAAAAATGGAAGTGCAGATGTGAACCTGTTTAATGATAAGTTACTAATGAGTTTGTCCACACGGTGATTCACATCTGTTTTGTTTACCTCACTCCACGGTGAAGCCCCTCAGGGAACGCGAGCACCAACACCAACAAACTGGGTAAACAAATCTCATGCTCTCGTGTACCATGTTCATTTACAGTAGTAGATAACAAGTTGGGAAGCTCCCACTGTTTGCTTGCATTTAAAAAAAAAAAGCTGCTACAAAAGCAAGATGAAAAAACAGAATACAAATATAGAAGGAGAAACAATAGTCCTCCTTACTCTAAACTCTAAAAACGGAAATACTGAAGAAACTGACTGATATAATGAGATGAAGTTGGATTTAAAACTATAAAGCAACACCAGTCCATTCCTGGAACTTCTACAGTCATGGTTCTCCAGCATGATTAAATAGATCAACTTAATTTACTTAAACATAGACTGATACTGGATTTTTAAGGCTGATACAAATATTGTTATTTAAGAGTTTTAAAAAATCTGATAATACATCAGCCGATATTAATTTTTTTTGCTTAAATGCATAACATAAACACACATTTTTTGATAAGGACGCCTTAAATTTGGTTATTAAAGACTTGTGATCAAGATATTGACTGCTGCAAGATGCAGGACATTTTACATTTTACAGTTGTTTTAAACTTGTCAGTGCTCTCTGGTAGACAAACTATATAATGGTGACAGTTTCTAAATGATCTCAAACATCTTTGGCATTTCTGTACTGCAATTTTTTGTTATCACCTAAAAAAAATAAAAAAATAAAAATTAAAAAAAAAGGTATTTTGGGAAATATCAGAAATGCTCCTTTAGCCTTTGGGTGAGCCAGTGTAAGTGTTTGATTGACAGCAAAGCCGGCAGACGCACCAAATGCCTTCTAATAGTGTAATTTACAACTCAGGTGTTTATGTCGCAGCAGAAAAAAATACGTCATTTAATTTTGGACTTGTCAAGCACGACTGTCCACACGCAAGTCACACGTGCAAACATGGAGGATTTTTATGAGTAAAGTTTAACATTTACTTTTTAAGCTTACGTAACCTAAACAGCTGGATATCTGTCCGAGTCTAATGTCTTTAGACACGCTGAAAGGGCTGTCTACACACAAACACACACACGCAGCATGTTGTTGCTCTAGGGTTCAATGTTAATCACAACCGACGGAGAACAATGCAGCTGCCACATGCGTGACTTTCAAGGTGTGACCCTCTTGTACACACACACACACACACACACACACACACACACTGACATCTAAGAGCAACACACAGCGACGTGTGACTCAGTTCTTCTTCATTTATGTTTATTAATCAACAAACAGAACACAGTTGCTGCATAATTCAGCATTTTGAACTCCCTTTCTGTTCAATAAAACATGCAACAAATCTAGCCATCTGCTGTGCATGTATCCCTGTATACCACATACAGTACATGTGCCCGAAAATACCAACAGTATCTCCAATCCTTTCAAGCAAAGTCAATTACTTTCCTCTCTGGGATTAGATGGTGCCGTTCGGTCAAATGGGCGAGAGACGAGAACAGATTTACTGTGGTGATCCCAGGCATCGTCGAGTATTTATGGTCCGTGTGACTTAACACATGCCGGCGTTGACATAACATACGGCATTAAGGATCGCCATCCTGCATCAGATGAATATTATTAAGCCACAGGAGTGTTACTTGTCAGTACGTTGAGTGGTCGTAGATTCCTCTCACATGCCACATGTTCACCCTGCAGTTGGAAAGTGTCCTCAATTCGGATGTTTTTCCCTTTTTTTTTGACATTCATATGTACACCATGTATCCTCAATCTTAAACTAAATCCGATACATGTATGTGTGTCAGATTATGTGGTTTTCATGTTGCTTTCCATGGGAATGTGTCACATCTCTGGATGTCTCCGAAATATACAGTATATACAGTAGAGTCTAATTGCTCAGGCAGCAAATGCAGGGACAGAAAGAGTGTTATTTTAATTAGCATTAGCAGATCACAGCAGTTCAAAAAATACATGGTCATATTCCCTCTCTCTCTCGTCCTTTCATTAGACAGTCTATCTGGGCCGCCAGGTTCCTGCCTACACTGAAACGCCAAATCCACTTTTTTCTGATCAAAGTGGATTAAAGGTACAGTGGTGAAGATTATAAATGTCCTGGAGTGCTCATTTCACTCTGCTCTGCCATGGTCTGTGTCATCTGAGGTATCTGTGTGTACGTGAGGACATAAAGCTACTTAACACACCACCAGGGCACCAGGTGCTGACCAAAACGTCAAGACCCAGATCCAATAAGGTGGCAATAAAAAGGATCACATGAAGAGGGACACTTTGCCCCGGGTAAGGTGTGGATTTACAGTTATCTGGGAACTTAAGTTGTTGTTTCCTTGCAGGTTTAATTAAAGTTGTGGTGGTAAAGGGTTCAGTATGCTTCAAACGTACTAGGTCGTAAAACATGCCTTCAACCATGTCTAAATGCAAACGTGTTCAGAATGGAGTCTTTGTAATGCAACGTAAATTACAAATGGAGAAGGGTACGTTCTTTGGGACAGTCTCTCCTTGAAGACATTCATGCTGAATACTTGACTTTTTAGACATTTCTCATAGTAGACATTTTTCCACTTTTATAAATACTTAAAGGCAGAATGATTAGGATTTGTCGGTTGCGGTTTGTAAACACAACACTCAAAGTTGGCCACTACTCCCTGGCTCGTTTTTTCGGTGCTGCCCAAAGGTTGATGCCCAGAAACGTCCCGAACACAGCAAATTAAGAAAATACAGGCAGAGGGCAGGGTCTCTGCAAATACAGACACCGCCATACATTTCTAGTGGCTCAGAAGTGATGCTTGAGAGGCATTACTTTTGTATGAGGCTACATCCACACGAATACGTTTTCTTTTTAAAACGCATAACTTCTGCTACATTTACGCCTAGCGTCCACACTACTCCAGCAGATTCAAAACCCTAAAACTGAGACTTTTGAAAATGCTGCTGACCCCCTTTTAGTTTGAAAACTCCTGACTGTGTTTTAGTGAGGACGTGTGGAAACAGAGACGTTTAAAACGATGACGCAGACACCCACGTTCGCTTCCTGATTGGGTCTTATCAGCCATGACGTGTCCTTCCCTGATTTGTCACGCCCCTATCACATGACGACATCAGCCTCGTCTACCAGCGGTTAATTCAACACAGATAACGAATTACAGCACTTACTTTCAGTAACAGTTCCACCTCGTCCCAGCTCCAAGCAGAGAAATCTCTGGTCTTACTTTTCGCCATCACTGTTCTTCATTCGTAGTATTTCCTGCAACTAACTAAGCAACCAACCGCAGAGTAGACAATCTGCTTCCTGTTTACACTAGTACATGCATGCCCAGTGCATGTGAATGGGCAGGTGATATGCGTTTCCAGGCATATAGCATGGACGGAGATTATTTCTGAAATAAAATGATAAAATGCTCGTGTGGACGAAGATAATTTTCGTTTTAAAATAAAAACGTATTAGTGTGGATGCAGCCTGAGTCTAGACGTTGGTTTTTGTTTTTTTTTAGGAAAATCCTACTCATTCTGCCTTTCACATTATTACAGATTTCTTTCTTCAATACACCTTAACTCCAATTACAAGAAATATATTATTCAACTTTTCTGATGTCTATTATGATAAAATTTGGTACTCAATACAACACACATGCACAAACTTTCAACTGCAGTGAATTCACTGCTTACATAGTTTTTTTTTTCTGGTTGTTGTTGTTAATGACCAGACATGACAGCTACTGGTATAAACACTCACACCAAAAAAATGCTTCTCAAACAATCATCTGTTTCTCAATTGTATGACCACTATGGTCTTAAAAAGTTCTTTATTCCAATATGTCCATTACTGCTCTCTGTTGCTGGTGAGGCCGCACTGACACTTTACGATGATTCAGCCAGACGGTCCTGATTGTGTGTGATCATACAATAGAGGAGGGATGACAAATGGGGGATGTGTCTGTGAAAAGCTGGTGTGTAAAGTGACGCACAGCTCGCTCCACTTCAGAAGGCTTGTCATTGCAGCCTAATGATGACTGTACCATCTGGTGTCAAAAATTAGAAGGGTATTTTCAAGTGGCCTATTAAGACGCTATAGCCACTGCTGAAAAGTTACCTGCTCCTTGATGAATGCTTTCAAACCCATCTCTGACAAACCAATTGTTTCCTCCACAATCCCACTAAGCCTTTCAAATCTCTCCATTCTGCTCTCCTGGGAGGAAATGCCAGTGTTGACAACTATGTCTTTTCATTTAGAAATAAAACCCCTCTTTTCCCCCAATCCCCTCACAGAATCGATTGAAAGTCGTTCCCAAACCACTATCAGAAAGGGTTTGAGCCTTGTTTGAAGGCAGAAAATTCTTGAATAACCAAGTATTCACCATAGCACTTAAGGAATTTGCTATTAAACTGTTCAAAGCTCAAGCTTTAGGAGAAGCTCTTACCAGATAAAGCCATGCCATTAGCTCTCCTTTGATTTACAACAACAAATAAGCCTCTCCACTATTTCTTCATTTGCACAGCAAAATTCACGATTATGCTTGTAGCTTTCTCTCATTATGCCTTCTCTTCCTTCAAAACAAACCTCAGTTTAAAATAAAGCTACTTTTTAGACACCATTAGGGAAAGAAATAGCTTTTGGGTAAAAAGAAGAATCCAGCGAAAAGAGTTGGTACATACCCAGCAGGTTTCAGAACAGGTTCCATTGACTCTTTTGCAGAGGACATAGTGGAATCAATCTCTGAAACTGCTTAACTTAAGCGTAGGCAAAGGCCTGTCATGTGACCTTGTCCTCATTAGGAGAGTGGGGCATTGTGCTAATTTATTTACCCAATATAACCCAGACAAGCAGGGACACACAGAGAGAACGAGGAGGAGGAGGGGCAGGAGAGGGAGGCTTGAGCTGGCCAAGCCGATTCCAGCCAGTTACTGATGCCTAAGCCAAGACCTGAGCCGTGGGAGGAGGAGGAAGAGTGAGTATGTGGGGATGTACAGTAGATGGAATGACAGAAGAAAAGACTTAGATGGACAGGACGACGAGAAAAAGGATGGGGAAGCTGTCAAAGCTAGCAAGACAGACACAGTAGGCTGGTGATGTAGATGTAGCAAAGAAGAGGAAAACGATCCGGGCTTCATGGGGACGGGATGCAGGCGTGTTATGTGCCGTGTTTTGCCTGGTCCTCGCTGTGTATCCCGGGTGGCCAGGCTCCAAGGCCGTGTCACTTGGGCCTGTTCCAGGTGGTAAAAGCATAAGGGCTTCTGGTGGTGGAGATGTGCCACACTCAGCCATCTGGTGATGAGTCACTCTGTCTGTGCTCTTGTTTGCTCTGACTGGGCATGAGATTGCAAGCCATCAATGTGTGTGTGTGTGTGTGTGTGTGTGTGTGTGTGTGTGTATGTGTGTGTGTGTGTGTGTGTGTGTGTGTGTGTGTGTCCCTTCAATGCATTAGAACCCTATTTATTGTGATGCAACTCAGCAATGACGTAATCAGTAAAAGTTGAAAGTATCTGGATTCCATCTGCGATATGGTGATGAGAGGCCTTGGCAACTCATTTAATTCAGCGAGGTTGTGAGCCTCTAAAATAAAAGTCCTGTTTATCACCAGCAGCGGAGGTGTATTACCAGAAGGCGTCTGTCTGTGTGTGGCATTAGATATCCCATTCAAGCATTAGAAACAGAGGCAGAAAATATGCTAACTGAAATGTTAATTTCGTAAAAATTATAAAAAATGTACCTATCACACACAGCATTATAGATAGCAACATGATTTAAAATGCATCTGTGTGCTGCAAATAAAATGCAAAAAGTATGGTTGACGGGCTGGAGGCGATGCACACAGTAATCTCACCAGTATTGTGCACGCCTGATGGTGGCATGCATGCTGCCTCCTAGATGTATGCAGCCAACTAACAGCCCTGTTCCTGGGTGACAGCTCCCCTCCTCCAGGCCAGAGCTGACCCAAATCTCCATTTTCTTTCTCCTCCGCTTTACCCACAATTCCACAACTGAGGCTGGGACAGCGGGCACTCCACTCTCTCAAATCCCAGTACCGTTGCTCATACAATTATCATGCTGGGGACACTGGTTTAGCAGCCATACCTCTACTGCCCCCTATCCTCCAATGTGTAGCCTTACTTCACAGTACAGATAATTACAGTACATACAGCAGATACAGTACTTTAAAAACAGAAGCAGGATTTGTATTCAGAATGTATATTTCTCTTATAATAATACTCATTGATACCAATAAGTATCATATGAAATATAATTCATATGTTTTATGAATAGGACACATTTGTTTTTAAGGTGATTCCAAAGTTTTATTGACTTTTTATCGTGAAAATGTTCACTTAGTTCCCACTGAACGATCTCTTACAAGCAGAGCATTCGAAATAGTTTGAAATATTCTTAAAGCACAGGCAGATTCAAGTTATTTCTAAAATTAAAATTGAGTCCTTGAATCATATTTTCTTACATGTGACACATGTAGGTAAGTAAGAGTGTTTAAACATCTTTTTAATAGAAATGAAGTTGTTTCAAGACGTTTTTGGAAATGAAACAGATATAGCAGGTCACTACAATAGAAATAAGAACACTGAAACTTGATTTTAGAAAATACTTGCAAAGGTTGAAATTATTTTAACTACACATAAATAAAACACACAAATAAAACTTTAAGGACTCAGTTACAAACAAAAATTACCTCTGCTGTATGTGGAATTGCAAGGAGATGCTAAACATCTGGGGAAAAATAATACAGATCTTTTCTCTCTACCTTTTCCTCTCTTTTTCTCATCTCTTTCCTGATGATCCTGCAGGGAAAATTGTGTATTTGCATTGCCTTTTAATGGGAACAAACTGAGGCCTTTCTCACGGCAGACATTTTGACTTCACAAAAGCAGGAACAGCACAGGTGTTGCTAATAACATTAACAATGGCTTAGTTGTCTTCAGCAAGGCAGCAAGCACAATAGCAGGACCCTAGTACCCTAATACTGAAGTTGAAGAATCCCAGCCCTGTCTGTAGAAAAACAAATCACATTAATGTGACCTGACCGGTGATCCTAGATCAGTGCTCCTATTGTGACAGTATTTTTAGGTATGGGTGCTGAACGGAGGCTGGCCTTGAGAGTGTTGTCCTAATGCATTATAACTGCAAAGAGAAGCAAGGCGTGCAACACGTTCTTGTGAAGGGATTCGAAACCCAAAGCTTTTGAAAAAGAAGGATTCGACACACGAGTCAAAAAATGTCAAAGTAGTGTTCTGTCCTGAAACAGCAGCAATAAAAGCTGCAGAGTTAACATTTCCGTTAGCTCCACATCCATCCGTCATTGTCATGGAAACTCAATAGCACCACTGGCAAGACAGAGATAGAGAGTTGCTGGCAGATGACTCACACAGTGAATCATAATTGGACTGATATCTTTCACAATTAGCAAATTAAGCATTGTGTCATGTCCACTCTCATATACCTGAACCAATATTTGCCAACTGCACAATATGATTTACCGCAAAGCTGCTGAGCCTACAGTATATGTTAAAGGAATAAATAGCTCGATATTTTGGGAAAAACACTTATTTGCTCTCTTGCCGAGAGTTAGATGAGAATATCAATACCACTCTCATACCTGTCTGTTAAATATGAAGATTGAGCCAGGAGAGAGTTAGCTTAGCACAAAGTGCTGTAAACAGCAGAAAAAAGCTAAATCTGCCTATGAGTGCCTCTAATGCTAAGATATATCTATTTTTGGTTTAGTTCGTACAAAAACCAAAGTGTAAAAGTGACACGTTGTGGTGTTATGAAATGCTCAAGCATTTCTTGGCCGGGCGCAGTGACTTCCTGAAGTCATGACACCATGAAGCTGCTAGCGGACACTGAGCTTTAGGAGGTGCTGGTAGGCTGATTTTTTACCTTCCGACATAGCTAGGCTAGCTGTTTTCCCGTTTCCAGTCTTAAAGCTAAGCTAAGCTAACCAGATGCTGGCTGTAGTTTGTAGACATGAGAATCAGTCATCTCATCTAACTCTTGGCAAGAAAGCAAACAAGCATATTTCTCAAAATTTAAAATTACTTGTGAAATTAAATCAGCATAATAATGCTTTTTGTATGCAACTCACCTTTATATGATTACCTATAATTAAAATCTGAATTAATCTGTGCTCACATGCTTACTGTAGTAATGTTGTTATAAATCAGTTACACTTTTCATGCTGTAGAGAGCAAACACCTAGTCATTTAAAGTCAGTCAGTGAAGTTAAGTACTGTATGCATGGTAAAAGCACACTTCATTACAAATCAACTCTACTGTCTTTAAACTGGCCGTCAGTGGCCTCATAAGAGAGTCATACGGCAGTTTTTATGGCTGACTAAACCACAAGGCTCTCCGTCACTGTGAAACCCTGCCAGAGAGCTGCAGAGAGCAGAATGAAGAGGCTGGAACGATCTCAGGTCTCCATCTTCGTGAGAAACGCCACCCTCACCCTGAAAAATTTTGGGTAATGAAACCCCGCCTGGCCCATCTGTATCCTGGCCCGATTTGAGTTGGGCAGTGCATAATGAGGTTTCTGAGTGGAGGGTAAAAAATGGCTGAGCACTGTAATGCCTTCCTGACAGACAAGCGCTGCAGAATACTGATCTACCCGCCTGGATGTAAATAACTTAGTGGAGCGAGTTGTAAAAAAGAAACTCAGAGCCTAGGAGAGGAAGAAAACAGATAATATTTGAACAAACGCACTGTTGTGAAACAAAGAAAAGGAATTTACTTCTGCCAAGTATTTGTTTGCCTGAGACAAAGTATGATGAAACAGTTTGCAATTGGTCAAGGGTGGATGACCAATACAAAAACAGCAGTACTGCACTCTGTTTTCAGTGTGGACTGAGGGATAAAGACCAAATCAAAGGCTCCTTTCTGACTTCCCATGTACACAGTAGTACAGATTTAAAGTCCAACACTCAATCTCTCTCATGCCATTGCACTCTCTCTACATTATCAGTCAAAAAGTGATGCAGCCATTGTCCTCAAAAGAACATATGGCTGTCTTGTGTTATGCTTGTTCTTTAGGTTCTCTGTGCCTCATTGACCGGACAAGATCTTGTCACACAGTGTTGTACAGACACCATATGTCATGTTATATAATGGTTGATATACTGAATCAGCACACCGCACAGCATCTGTAGACCAAAGAGAGGTTTGAAGCTTTGGTCTACACTAGAAGTTTTGACTTTTTTAAGCTCTGTGTGACTTTTTGCAGTTACATTTGTAGCGTAAAGAACATTGGGCACACGGAGTAAACCGCAGCATACATTTAGGATGATAAAATTTCAATACATTACAGAGAATCGTGTTTTATAGAAGCGTAATCTTCATGTAGGGGGGAAAGAAGCGCAACAGAAATGTAAATGGTGGTTCTCTCCCCAGTACCCAAACCAAATCTCAACACTGAAAGGTGTGGTGAAGCCGCAGAATTTATTCCTACTAAATATAATATCACTTCAAGAAAGTGCTAGCTAACCTGTGTGAAATAAAAAAACAAACAAAAAGACATCCACTAACCCTAACTCCCTAAAATAAAGCAAAACAGGAGAAAACTGTACAAATTTGTTTTCGTAAATTTTAAAAATTTAAAAGCACTTCACCTCTACAGCTTAAGTGCTGTATACAACTGTGAAAATTAGACTTATAAGATTTACAAAGATTCATACAGTTGAGTTAACAGGGCACTATGCCTAACAAAATCTCAAAGGTAGCAATTCTCAAATTCTCGCAACAAGAGACTATAACAACATCCTAGTGTTGAAACTGAACAGTACTAGTATGTCACCGGGAAGAACAAAAGCAGTCTTGTCCAAGATCTCCTTTCTATCCAAGACAAAAACAGAAACAGATTTTTTAAACATGGACAAGTTTACTATTTACAGTACATACAAAATATTTAAATTGGTTACTTGGAAAAAGCCTGAGCTTTGAATAAAAAGGCCTTTTATCTGGGTAAAAAAAAAAAATGTCTAAGCAGTTTCTTTCTATTCATTAGGTTCACAATTTATTTCAAATTTTGCACATTAACATATTTTACCTTTAAGAGTAACTTAACACCCCCTGAAAATCTTGATTTTGCTGAACACCAGTGGTTTAATTTCTTACCTTGCTGCAGTGATGCACATGTGTACTCCAGGACACCATGACATCACTTTTGGGTGTGGTTACAGACGCAACAAACCACACATCTGAACACACCTCTGCGTGATGCTGGGTGTGGTCAGAGATGAAACAGGCCTCAAACTTTAAACCAAAGGGCGCCGCAAAACAGCTAGACCTTCTTGATTTTATTGTTATATTTATGTTTCCCGTTTTTTTCCTATTAATTTAACTTTAACTGCACTCCCCTTGTGAATTATGTGTATTGGTATTAGTAATACCTTGTTAAATCTGAGGTTTGTATTATTGTTGTTGTCATGTCTTTTTAGATATAAGATTAAAAAAGTAACATGGGCAACATTCGTTAACTTAAGAGAACATACAGTGTAAACATTAAAATAAATCCTCTGTTGGCAGATAGGGACGCAGAGAGCTTTATCTCCATCTCTCTCTCTGTGATGAACTGAGTAAAGCCTGTGACAAGGGAGCAATGGAGAATGGGGGTGGGGAGGGGGGCATTACATAAATACTTTTGTGCTGCATCAAAATTCATTATCAGACTAGACATTAATCTTGTCAGATTTATATTTAGAAAGGGCTTACATCATGATGGCAAACCAGGTTAATACTTTACCGCATACAAGTACAAAAACAATTGTTTATGTAAGCAACAACAGCCAAAAAGTCAACATTTACAAGTAAACTGTTTGTCCTCTTCTTACTGGCCTCTACTGGTGACCAAAGGAAGTGCAACAACATTAACAGGTGTGTCACAGCTTACGGCAGCCCGGAATTACAGTCGCACCTCCAAGACAAGTAAGGGCTCTTATTTTAGTATCCAAAAGTAACATGCTGACAATATATTTCGCCAGGGAAAATTTTCATACAACTGCTTTTTTTTTTGATCTACCCCTTTAACCTCTTCCAGATGAACATACTCTGGTCATTCTGTGTTGTGATACTGTAAAAACCGTACTACTTGCATCTTTAACCAGCTCCTACATGTGAATGGTGTGGCGGAGGATACAGTCACCCAAACACACTCATGAGAGATGGCACCTTTCAACCATGAGTCATAAAAGAGAAAAAGACACACACACACACACACAGAGAACAAATGATTAAGTCTCCATGCGCTGCAGCGGTTTGACAGCTTGGAATGAAGATGCTCAGTGACAACGCAGGTCTGTACATCATATAGAGCACACAGAGGAGACAATACTGCATGTGCCCCTGGGCTAACGGGAAAAACAGAATTGTTTTGACATTTATAGCAGACAACCGTTAGCACACAGACAAAGATCTCAGGGGTGAAGAGATCCTTTTCCTCATTTATGGATAAAAACCTGTTTTTGTGTGCGTTTACGCGCATTCTCTTTTACACACGTTCTGCCTGGATTCCCTCTCACTCACACCTGATTTCCCTGCGTTCACACATTTCCTGCGCACGCACACACACACACACACACACACAAACACAGAAACGCACACCTCTGCGGGTGACTACTCACAGGTACACCAAGAGATGACTCTTCATTAGTGGCAGAAATCACTGAATAATTTATAGCTAATCAATTTGAGACATACACACACATTAAATTAGCACTTGCAATGTTTCCTGCTGAGCTTAAGAGCCTCGATACAATTTCACCAGACTATTGACTTTAAAGACTGGATAAAGCATTACATTCTCCCATTTCTGCGAGGAATAATTGAATTTATTGTTCTTAGAAGTTGCTCTAGAAAACAGACAATTTTATAGACACCGAGTATATCGTTTCCAACTTCCACCACACAAGAAAGGCTTCAACTACACTTAATGTGATTATTCAACAGTCAAATGTATGTTTTCCTTCAGTCCAATAAGCACTGACACCATGGGGTGAAAACTGAGGGCTGAAAAGCCTTTCATACTGTGAGAGGCAGTTTGCTGGTATGGCTCCAACTGCGTCCTCCATCCATTTGATTGTGATGATTCTGACATAAACACTACAGACATTTGCCCTGAGCACAGCAGACGATCTCTATCACTTAACCAGAAGCTAATTTAATTTATTTCAATAAAATTCCAAAACAGGCTTAAATGAGTTGCACAATGTCTGACCGGCAGAAGAGTCTATGAGAAAATATATTCTACCCCTGAGCTCGTGCTCCTGAATTATGTATGCAACAGAGTGGATGCACAGTATTCTGCTACACTAAATGACCTTTCACGATAATTGTGGCCATGGGTCCTTGGGCTTTCAGCCTGGGAGTGGATATTATGCATCTGGGATGACTGCACTGGACTATATGTTAGTTTCAAATGTAAAACATGCCAAGGATAACAAGGCCGGATGAAGATTGTCCCTTTTGTTGCATCTTTTATGGAAGCAGGCGCAGTATGCTGTGATACCTCTGGCCTGCTCAATGAATTTCCAACATAACTGGCAACCCCAGAGAAGACAGCCTGGGATTCTGCTGCCTCCTAATGAAAAGATGTTGATTGCAATTATACACAAGACTCTGGTAGTGGTAATCACAGTGTGCATGAATGTGCGTCTGTATTTCCTTTTAAGCTTTCTGATCCATCTCTTTCCTGTTTTACTTTTAAATCCCACTCCCTGTATCAACTACCTCTCTGTGTACCTACTAGCTATCTACACGATACCCATCTACCCATCTACAGTAACTTTCTACCCGTGATACCCATCTACGAGACTGTCCTCCCCAAAAATGCGGCTGTATAGGTAATCTGTGCAGCAGCTTATTATGACCCATACTTCTGTTTGTATAACTCTAGTTGCCGTAGAAATGATGACAGAAACAAAGGCAGAAGTCAGGTGAGGTAGTATAAAGAGCGACTTTCATCCAGGAGACCGCTGTTCGTGTCCCGTGTGAAGCCAAAAGTCAACCTTGACTTACGTACGTTTGTTTAGTGAAGTTAGTAAGTCATGTGACTTAACTTATGTACATATGTATGCACATTTTTTTTTTTTTTTACCATGACAACGAATATACATTGTTTTGGGAGTCATTGGAAAACGACCTATTTTGTCTTTTATGTTGGAGGACTTGCTGCCATCAACTACCTACATACCCATTACATCTTCCCATGATACCCACCTACCTAACCTTTATAAAATGTAATAAAAGTTTTCCAAATACCAGCAGTTTGACAGCTGGTAACTGTGCCTTAACTTTCAAGACTATCACCATCTGGGGAAGAATGTCGGAACCTCACATGATATGGCATTATTATTATTAATAATTAACACTGATATACTGATGATTTTAATTGTCAATTCAAAATTGTTTGTTTAATTCAGACTTCGACATTAAACATTGACTAAGAAATTAAACACCAAATTCCCGACCGTCTGTAACACAGTAGGATCATGTTAGAAGAAGTTAGAAGAGATTAGAAATTAACCTGAAAGCATAATACAACTAACTGTCGAAAAAGTTTTTGAATTTCATTCAAAAGCCAAGTCCATGCAAGCTTCTACTTCTATAACCTAAAATCAGCAATTTTGTGAATATACTCTGATGTTATCTCGACCCTTTGATAAAGAGCTGATGCAAGCCTCATACCACGGCTTTGGCAGTATCTCCTCTTGACAGTTTGACAGGTATGGGTCATGACTGGTTGGGTCTTGAGTGTTTCCCACTACCTCTGTGTGACATTGAACTCAGGATGACCCTGAGACGGATGGCGAGGAGCACAGTACTATCATGCAGCACAAGCTGTCTCCAAGGACTACAGCGCTATCTGTTCTGGCAGCAGGGGCTAGGCGATCTAATGGAACTTCAGAGGATGTAAAGAGCATGTTCTGGCAGACACTTCATTTCATATTCCTCTGTGGTGCGGCATATCAGGGTATACCCTGCTTGAACAGGTGTGGTACTGTCTTCAAACTGTTTGATTGCTATGGACCCTCTTGTGAGTCTGAATTAAAGTTTGAAATGAATTGAATTGATCATTTTGAGCATGGGTAAATCCTGGGTAGCTCACCTTGGTTATGCTCTAGCAAATACCTCCTGGAGCTGTTTGACAGTAAAATCAAAGTCACTTCTCTTTACTTGAATCATTTTACATGAAGCAGTTGCAAAATGTTGAGAAATGTTTGCTACAACCGTTGGACCAGCAGAGCTTTCTCCCTGTGATGCACTAAAAAAAGAGAAGTGTTATTGCTCATTAACAAGGGAACTCCCCTCTGAGTTAATCAGAAACTAATACAGTATGTCACCTTGTTTTGACAGTAATTGACACCCCCACTTCCTTTTCCTGCAGACAAAGTAGGCATCATTTTCAAAACACAGAAGGTTTATGCAACATTTCCTCCAACTTTTGTTAAATCTCACTTAGTAGCATCAAATGAACAAGCTTTGACCACAAATCCACATCCAAACAAACTCCAGACCAGGCCAGGTAAGCACTGTAGCAACACATCAAGTGGAAGAAGGAGGTGCGGAGAGAGTTTATTGGCTAAAAATAAGTGCATCTTCCTCACAGGCGGGTTCTCTAAAGCAAATTATTTACTCCTGTCACATCTGACAGGGCCAGCTGTGCCACAGTTGTCACATGTCACCTTCCATAGAGCCATATGGCAACACAAGATGACCTCTGGATGCAGCTGCAGCCCGCTTTCATGCTGGGAGCAGTATAAAGAATTAATTGTTGACATCGTTCTTTTAGACAGTGATACTCTGTAGAACACTACACCTCTGATTGAAATGAATTTTGACTTCTGGACTTCTCATTTTGCTAACAGCATCTCTTTCTAGTTTGACACATTTTTATTATTATTTTTACATTACGTCATTGAGCTTCAAAACGCATGCAGGGCTCAGTGTCATCTGAATGATATCACACTGAAGACAACTGTCAAGGTCGTTTACAGCTGTTACATAATATATCAACTTTACTTTATAGTAAAATGTTCCTTTAACAGCAGCAGTCATAAAGTCCTTGTTGGTTTCACTGCAGTGCCCTTAGCGTCTGCTTCCTGCTCCCTCTTTAGGGTCAGAGAACACATCATTTATCAGGCCTTGTTAAGAGGTACTGTCAGCGACACACTGACTGTGTGTGGGATGTGTATGGCCATAGGTATGTGGACGCCCCTGTCCTCAAACATTTGTGTAAGTTTGTTCTGAAGGGGAATCTTAATGCTACAGCATACAATGATATTTTATACAATAGTGTGCTTCCAACTTTGAGGCAACAGTTTGGGAATGGCCCTTTTTTCCCTGTTTTAACATGACAATGCCTCTGTGCACACATCCAGGACCATAAAGTAGAGGTATTACCAATTTGGCGTTGAAGAACTTGAGTGGCCTGCACAGAGCCCTGACCTCGAGCCTGCTAATCAGACTGAACTGCCATTTTGCTTCACGTTATTCTTTCAGCCTGACATCGTCTTCACGTTAGCCAATTTGTTTTAGGAAGGGGAACATCAACTACGAGCCAGGCCTAATCGCTCATCATCATTGGCCGACCTCACTAATGCTCTTGTGGCTGAACGGGAGCAAATCCCTGCAGCAAGGTTCCAAACTCTTGTGGAAAGCCTGAAACCAGAAGAATGTAGGCAATTACAGCAGCGTCTTGTGGCCCATGGCTTCGGAATGACATGTTTAGCAATTACATACAGGTTTAATCACGAATGGGTGTCCACATACTTTTGATCACATAGAGTCATCTGTCTTATGGTCTGTTTTATGGTATCATTTCACAATCTTACTTCTCATTACATAGTGAACAAGAGTGTTCCCGTGAACAGCAATGAAAAAAAAGGGTCCAAACAAGCAACAAACAAACAGTACACCTAATTAAAACCTTGAAGAAGCTGCTAAGCACTTTTTTCTTTATGAGGACAAGAGCTGCAGTAGAAAACAAAAATAAAGTAGGAAAGAGAAGAGACTGAATACTAGGAGTCATTTTCTGTTCCTCGAGATGAGGCTCTGTTTTGGACGGCTGATTAGTGAGATCGGCAGACAGCCTGGTCTGACCGCTCCATTTTCCCTGCATCATTAACGTTTAGGCTTTCCATCTCTGGATGGATACAATTTGTTAGCGTATATCAATTCCTTGACCAAGAAGAACAAAGCACATTACAGTTGAGGGTCTGTGGGTATTCAAAGCAAAGTGAAGCAGTATCATGGTCCCTATAATTGAACATTCATGCCCACACAGCAATGAATCAAGTGATGCTCCATTTATGCAGACAATGACTGTATGTGCCTCTCTCTGCAGGCTATCGGGCAGAATGATTTGTAAAGCGACTCTGCCACATAGACAATTTAATTCCTGACTCAACTGCTGCTAGCCACCCAGTCGTTGCTTTACATGCTCTTTAAATGGGATACATGCATTTCTCAGCAGCACCCTATCACGCCCACAGAGAACGGCTGTCGGGGCCCACATAGAGAGCGTATCAGAAACAGATGATTTGTAGGGCCGGGCAGCAGGGACGAGTCTCTGGGAGAGAAGATGTTCTCAGAAAAAAACGGACAGGACATCAAATATGGATGTCTCAATTTCACAAGCCAAGTAGAGTGACATTGAATATATGACACTGGCATGCTCATCTCTCTCCCATAACCTCCTTCATCAGAAAGACTTGAAGCATTTCTGATTCAGTTAGTGAATATTTGCCTCCAGGCCGGGGAGCTCAGTATAGAGGGTTTGGGGTTTTTTTGCCAAGATGTCCTGTATATCTTGCTGTACATAAAAAGGCACAACCTCAACATTTTTGCTAATGCCAGAGTTGTTAAACATTACATTGTAAAAGCACTATCCAGCATTTCTACGACTGACCGTTCGCTAAGCCCTTGGACAAACAGAGCTCTTTATTGTTTATATGTTTGTTTTCATCTTCCCCCAGTTTTTTTTTAAGTTACAAGAGAAAAGGCTTTTAGGATGAGGACTGCATGTGTTAGCAAACACAACGCTACTGTATCTCAGATAAATAGTTTGGCTGGGGTTGCTGAAGTGTAAACCCGCTCCACTTAACTCTGATAGCATCCAGGACCAGCTTCCACACAGTGGGGGAAATATGAGACAGTGTATGTGCTATTGTGAATGGGGCTTTTTTTTTCCATTTTTAAACAAAAACATAACCTGTCACTCCAAAAATGAAGTTAATGCTCCATGGCCAATAAAGCAATTAAGGGTTAAGTTACTATTGTAGGTAGCGTGCAAACGCTTTGGCTACACTGAACACGTAAACGTACAATGCAAACCTTTTGCACAATGGATGTGCCGCGGAATGTATGATTTTACTGGCTACACCTGTAATGCACGTACGGCATAGGGTTGTGTGAGTCACGGGCAAAACAAGAGGGTGAGCTTTCGTTTTTTGGATTATGTGGGATTGTGTCTTCAGTTTTTGGACCCAGCACAGCGCTGTGAAACACAAACAGAGTTTGTGTAATATGGGTAAGTTACTAAGCAACCGCCAGCTGGTACTGGCAAAATAAATGCAGAATAATAGAAACTCTCAAAACCAAACTGCCAATAAGCTAGTCATTTCCTACATACTGGTAGTTTAATTTTTTTTAAAAAGAATTAGACACTTTCTGACCCATTTCTGTGTAAAAGGGCCACACAGACCTCGCGTAAAAATATAAATAGAACGTTGGCCTATTTTTATATTTGTAGAGCGGATCTCCATGGCGCATACGCAACACTTACGCGTTGCTCTCACACACCTGGTGTAGTCAGTTTCATTGATTATAGTGGAAGCGTAGTGTTGCAGCAGCCGCTCCGCGAACGATCCGCATACGTTACGTGTTCAATGTAGCCAAGGCATAACTCTTGCAACCCTCCAAACCCTTTATATGTCAAGCATCTCTCTTACTACAGCTCCATGCACACGGCTTCTACATGGGGAGAAATCCAAAGCTTGACAGGCCTGCCGTGCCTAGTTACGGTTGCTAAGCTATTATTGAAATCGCTGTTGAGAGGGGTTTAGCAAACGGTCAATTGTAAACTGTATGCGGTAAGATCACCATTCAGAATATCCACAATTAATAGGAAAATGTGGATCAGATACACATATACCACCATACAATACACATGACTGTGAGACCCAGATATAGACAGAGCAGCAGTATGAGGTCAAAGGACGGTGCCATTACAAAGCCAGAATTTGTGAAATGGAAGAGAAAAGCTCGGGAATTCGTTCATAACCAGCTCATGTTTGATGAAAGTCAAATGTTCTGCTCTGATACTCTTCTGCTGGATATAGAGCTTGTAAATAGCTTCTATTTTACAGCAATACGGCTCGTCGATTTGAAGATTTGCTGGGAAATGCAGGGGCACCTGTCCTGAAACATGATTTATTAAAAGATATGTCATTCTTATTTACAGTGCACAGCAGTATAGTATGTACTATGCACTGTAGAACATCAAGACCTAAGGAAGAGCATATATTATTACATCTCGAAGATTACCCAAATTAAACCAATCAAACTAATGGAGGAGATACAAGTGAGGCAGTTTAGCATTACTGATGTTAACTACACAAATATGAATGTATCTTTTAATTCATCATTCCCCATATTAATATATAATGTCAAAACAATATTCCTTTCATACATATCATTTCACAAACCAGGTGGATTCAGCCATGTTAGAGGTTTTCTAAGCTAATCTTTCTTCTAACATGCAAGAAGCTGGTTTTTATTTGGGATTTTTTATTTCATTTTTGTTTAACACAGGCAATTAAGAGTGAATACATTCATATTTTATTACATTATTAATAAATTAGTTATAATTTATTGACCTGACACATGTCTTATTAACCTTTATATTATATGCTACTTTGGAAATCACCTGAATGCTCATAGTAAAAAATATTGTGTCCTTCAGTATATCAGCTATGGAAAACGATAATAAAGCTTCCCTGAGACAGCTGTCTTTATGTTTTAGCCTTAAAGGTTTTCCGTACCATCCCTTACATCATCCATTAATTCCCCTGTGCACAACGCCTCATTAGTATGATTCTGCTGTACAGCAGGCTCACCTCATGTGCAGTCACATAATGTCCACAGTGCACTCAGTTATTGAACTTGACCTTATTTCCTTGCTCTAATATAGTACTTCTTTCTGTGTATGCCGTGTGTGTAGTGCCACCACATTATCTAACTTGCTCCTTCTTTTATGATGAGTCACAGGCCCAACCTTAGGCAACAGAGCTCGGGAAAGAGGAATATATGTGATTTGAATTCAGCAGCAGTGAAGAGGAGATGGAGGGAAAAGGGCAGTTTATTTTAAGATGGCTCTGTACCACTGGGTAGGTTTGTCAGAAATCATTTAGAGACGCTCCAGTGGAACTTGAAAATAAGATGAATATATATATGTGGATGTGTGTGTGTGTGTGTGTGTGTGTGTGTGTGTGTGTGTGTGTGTGAGTGTGGGTGCAAGTTTTAGGGGCAAAAATGATATCATAACCATGCAGTTTTTCTAATGTGCATAAATCAAAAGGCACCACGGGAAATCAACTCCAGTGCCAGACCTAGGCTAGCTGTTTGCCCCCATTCCCAGTGTTTGCGCTAGGCTAAGCTAACTGGCTGCTGGCTGGCTATAGCTTCATATTTAGCGTACAGACATGAGAGTGGTATCAATCTTATCATCTAACTCTGCAAAAAAGTAAATAAGCATATTTCCAAATGTAGAACTATTACTTTGTAACAACTTTTCTCCAAAAGTACTGTAGCATATTTCTTTGTCCTTTGGTATAAAGTTGTAAACTAGGTGTGATCGAAAATGTTTCATGGGCCTCAAATCATGTGTACAGTATGTTTTTAAACTGTTCTTAACAAAAATCTGTCCAGCTACTGATGGTTCAAATCAGAATCCCTCTCTTACATCCTTTCTCTAGAAAACAGAAGTAGATTTTGCCAAACTAGAGCACGTGGTCCAATCTCTACAGCCTTCCAGGCCACTTTAGTTGCACTACTTCAGGGCTGAAGGAGGAAAAGAAAAAGCAGGCTACACAGTGGAGTAAGTGGAGCGAGCAGCCAGCTCCGTGTGGGAGGCTGATGAGCACTGGTGTGTCGTTGACACTGCTACCTTAGCCTTCCCATGAACCCGGTGTAAAATGAGTAGAACCCTCTGTCGTAATACCCACGCTCACCATCATAAATGTCTCAATGCTCTGATTTCTCCACAACTCTTCCACTGCATGTCAAACTCTACTTTTATGCTTGCAAATTGGGCGAGTTTTAGCAGTGGGTGGCTGAAGAGCTTTTTAAGTCAAGAGGATTGCACCTGTAGAGTTCTTTTGGATATTCATAACAGCCTCGCATTTGATACTGCATTCCCGGACAAATGCAATCAGCTAAAGAGCCGTGCAGTGCTGTCATGACCACAATGTGTTAGCATCATGATGATGCTTCATTTACTCAATTTTCAACTTAACTAGATTTGTCTTGTACATGGGTGGGATCAAGAATCATGCTCCCAACATCAGTTCTTCCATAAGAAGGAGTATTTTTAGTGTTTTAAGATATTAGCTTGAGTAATGACATTGAAAACTTACTATGCCATCTGTTGTAAAGTCATAAATCATAGTCAATGTCACATTGGGTTACTTCTCAACGAATAAAAGCCAGTGGCTTTTAGTTTTTTATAGCGCTACGAGACCACTGTATCTCCTCCTCATACATTACAGAGACCTGTAAAGTCAAGCCCATACAAAAGGTCTGCTAGAAACTACGATAGGCGGTACATCCAATCAGATCAAAGTGGTTGAACCTACAAACCAAGTGTTTGATCATGTGACCAACAATAGTGATATTATGGGCCTATGAATCAATGTTTCAGCCTCAATATAAATGCTGTGGAATGAACATTCTAATGATGACGTTGGTTCACCATTAATGTTGGTATCTTAAATTACCATCACTATTAATACAACACGTAGTACTGTTTTTCTGCTGCCAGGTTTAGACTGTACTGTAACAATGTGAGAAATACAATTTTTGAAAAATTATGCAGCCTTTATATGGTTTCCCAGGCATTTACTGAAAAAAAAAAGTCTATAATTTACGTCAATGTACTCAGGTACACTGAATAATTGGTTAATTATAATAGCTTATTCACCACACAAGTACAGAGACGTGTGTTCAAACAGTTTTTCCTCAGTTCTCACCTTTTCTTTTTGGGAACTCTTTTAGGATAACCTTGTAACACCATTATTAATAGGCTTATTGTCTCAAACCTCTTCAAAGAACACATATGGCGAGCAAGTTAATCATGTCTTTCAAACTATTTTCAAATGAACCTTTTGGTTAAATGTTGAAAATTAAGTTTGACCATACGGCAGCTACAAATTCAGACATCAAAACAACAGAGTGAAGCTCCAACTTCATCTTTAGTACTATCATTAAACACATTTAAAATGACCAGATATTTTTGTACTAATTTACCGACTTAAAATTTCAGCTTAGAGTGACATTGTTACAAATGTAAATATATAATTGGCATTTTACATGTAAAATACAGGTATGTAATGGTATTTTACTTGCCATTTATAAATCACATGTTCCATACAAATGGAAATATACTGTATAACATATTCTGTATGTATACAATACATATAACTCCAAATACATTGTCACAAAGATGAAAAGATCATTGAAGTTGACTAATTGGAGAACCATGGTTTTCACAGGACAGCACAATTAATACATTTGATGGACCATATATCAAAATGTTCTAATTTCAAAGTCATTCTCAAATGCGATAAATGTAACTCCCATATGACAGACAGATACTGTCATTTCCATGAATCCTACATTTGTTTGACATCCCACTCTGTCCTACAATGACTACCACGAAGTCCTTCATTTGCATCACTTTGATTTTGGTCACCTTAAACCCATGCTGCTGTCCTCAGATGCCACTGTTGGTCGGTCATTTTCGGAAAAGGCAGAAAACCAAATGGTACGATTCATGTTTTAATGCTTCCAGCCAGATAAGGATGAGCTCAGAGCGCATTCATCAAAAAAGCAGAAGCCCTGCAACAATAAATTCAGCAACTGCACTTTTTCCATGATCACAAAAATGTCACAGCAGTCAGCAAATTGAGTTAGATGCAATGGCAGTGGGAGATAGCCGTACACGCTGCATATCTGACTCCTAATTGCCGGCTGTTTGAAGCCGTTTTGTCGGGACTCACTGTTTTTTTGTATATATTTATTTATTCATTATTAATCTGTCCTTATATAAGATATGGAATAATTTGAGCCACGAGGATGAAAGCTCAGACAGAGAAAGACAGCACAGCTACAGAGGCAGACTATCTTTGAAATGGTGGCAGTTGTTTTCTTTTCCTCTGGCACTCTTCCCCACAGTGAATTGCCATGCTTAACAAACACATCCAACCACCTGGAGATGCTCTCTCTGCTGCTCTCTGGCTACCGCTGGCCCAATCTGTTCGCATGACATAATACTGTATCCTCAGAGATAAACAGAGGAAGAAACAGGAAGACAGAGATGCTGTTGGCCTTACAAATAACTGTTATAGCCTAAAATACATAGAAAAATTAAACACCAGCTTTGCTTCCAGTACTAGAGATGTAAAATTGTATGGTCTTCCTGTGCTGTGATGGTGCTGTTGATGTTTTTGTTGTTTCCCCCTGGTTGAGCAGCGTTTACCCTCTGGATGACATTTAGAACTGCTGGTGTTTCAATGTGAATAATGAAATAAAACGCTAAATTTGACTCTCCTTCGGTGTTCACCCCAGGTCAGTGATCTCCTGGGGCACCAGCTGCTGCACCTCGCTAAGCTGCAAACCATCCATCCAACAGGAGGACGAGGAGAAAGAGGGGACGGTAAAGGTTGTAATGAGGAGGGAGAAGGCCAAAAGGGGAATGTTGACTGTACATGAATGCAACATTTATCATATGCCAGGAAATACAGTATAAGAATCTGCTTTCTATCCTATATGCTAGGGTTGAATGATTCTGGTCAAAATGAGAATAATAAAATTATTTTGCAACTATTTTAATAATTGATTAACCGATTTACCATTACCTGTTGCCAGCTTCCAGTTGTGCAAATGAGTTGCCTTCCTTTGTCTAGTGAAAGTCAACTGAATGTCTTTGGGTTTTGGACTGCTGGTCGGATGAAACAAGCATTTGGAACACGTCACCTTGGGCACTGGACATTAGGACATTGTAAAAATGGTAATATAAAATAGATTAGTTTTATGATAGCAGCAAAGCACACTTTGGGTCGTGTTTACACACTACACGCAAGCTGTGTAGACCAAGCCCCCAGGAAGTGCACCAGGCTTTGAAGACAATTTGACAAACTGTGTAACGGTGTACTTCCAGGTGTTCCACCTCCAAACTCCAGCAGGCAGAAGCCTGCTTTAGTCCTGTGTGATCCTCCAGGAAAACACAGTCTGAGGGCTCAGACTCTACATGATAAAGTCATGGCTTGTTTGTCTTGACCACCAAACTACCATGGCCTCAAAGTATAATGTTTGAGCAGGTTGTGAAACATGAAGAACAGTTGCAAAAAGGCATTGAGTAGCATTTGTCCTACAAAGCATTAATCCCTTATTTTGCAGTGGTGATCAGAGCCATATCTTTTGTCTAACATAGGAGAAAAGTCCAATATAGCCTCTATTGTCTTTTTAGGAGAGGTCAGGCACTGGGCATTTCCTGGCCTTGATAGCCTCATGATAATGAATTTCCATGACGTTTGAGGTGGTTTTGCAGTTTCATGATGCAGAAAGCAACTTGGGTGCTTTTGACTCATCATCGTCGAATCTGGTTCCACACAGCAGACTGCACAACTTTTTTACGGCACAAGTTCAGTATTTTTGTCAGAACTGGGGGTGGATACATTTATTTGTTCTTCCTCACCATCATCTGATCTTTGGAACTTTTTCTTTCACTGCATTTTAATCCTGTGTCTCTCACACGTTAGATTTATTTACAATAATGTCTTGCCCCCGTCTTTCTGTGCAGTTCATCACATGGAGTAACACAAACACTTCAGAAATCGGGAGCGCTTGGTTTAATGCAATGGATCTCCCCGCTAATGCAAACACGGCAGAAATGTAACAAAAATGAGATCACATGGAGGCCTGAATCCAGATTGGGATCTTAATACTATCAATTGTGCAGCCTCACTTTCTGCACTCCACACATTGAGACAACCGAAATAAGATCTAGGACATGAATGCATAGGAGCAACAGAAATATTAACATTATCAAACATACACAGCCCATCAAGTGTTTATTCTGGGGGAAAGCTGTCACCACTCCAGAACCATTTAAATAAAGAGAGCTGGCAGCTCTATAAACCCACCCCGAGTCATTCTATCTCTCATCTGGCCACAATTTGATCTAATCGGGAGAGCCACACACGAACCCGCTGCATATCTCCCATCATGGATTAACAGAGCGAAGCGGGAAAAGCATGAAAAATAAAGTGAGTCAGATTAGAACTAAATCACTTGAGAGCCTTCTGAATGATGGAAGGCGGGGGGGAAAAAAAAACCAAGCACAAAATTGTAAGGAACCTTCCCTGTTCTGGAGAGTGGTGCAGCTAGACTTGCTACCCCCAGCAGTGGTGAAAGCTCATCTTTGAAGTTGGAAATGGAGCCTGGAACGTAATCCTGTAAAATATAGTTCTAAATAAAGGTGCATCAAATTTTCATTAGCTGGTGCCCATGGCCTGCAGGCTCACTTTCACCAATTTCACTAGGTGACATTCAATCTCTGTACATTGATCTGATACGTGAGGCAATACATTTCAACTTCGATTTCTTTGTTCTGTACCCCCAACATACTCTTATTGGCTTCAGTTCAGCTGCAACTGAAAAAACAAAAAATTAAATACTTCATTCTCCTAAAGCTACATGCACTAATTCACACATTAAAACAACATAAAACATTAGCTGATATAATAAGTATTATAAGTCACGTGTATATGTACATAAATCCTGCTCCTGGGGTGTATAGTGTTTGCTGTTGCCGTGCAGCTGTCAAGCACAGGAAGGTCACAGCAGTGGGGAACATGTGACCAGTGGACAAGACCTGTTCAAAAACATTTAACATTTCTGTTGTTTTGGGTTTTTTCTTGCAGATTTATAGCCTCTAGCTGGAGGTGGACAGCTCTAGGTTGTAGCAGACAGCTCATCAAAATGAGCTATTCATCAAAATCAAAACAGCTCATCAAAAAATGCTAATTTTTAATGTTTCTGTATGTTGATGTTGTGGTTTATGAGGTGAGGTGGAGCCTTTGGGTGGAGCTACACCCCATCCCCAACCACTGGCTTTGATTACCCAGTGCCAGAGAATGCTGGGTACGTGTTCTGAATAAAGACAAACACGTGCTGGGTGTACTGGGAACAGCCGCTGTTAGTACAGATGCTGTACACATGATCTGGATTCACCCTGGAAAGGCATCAATACATGCCCTGCATTACTGACACGTTACTCACAATGTTACAATTTTTCAAAGTTGACAGCAAACAACAACAAAAAGCTACAAAACAGAGCAGTGACTTGTTGAATCTCAGGGGCCTTTATGTGACCTTTCCAGGCTAGATGGAACGCACAAACACAGTTTCACAGATATTACATCACATGTGAAACACAAATGCTTAGCTAAGGGTTAAAGCTGCACTAATCAATACTTTTACATCAACAATGGATCAAATCACTATGTGTAATGTAAAAGATTTCCCGAAAAGGGAAATTTGTTCCCACAGAGTGCACTATGTATGCCTCCATAACATATACATTTACCTACAACATAAATACATTGTGTTATTGTAAAGGTGTCACTTGTGTGTGACAAACCCACACCGTATTACCCAACTCTGCAGTTCCCCTCAGCCCTACGAAATGTTTTAGCATCTTTAAGCTAATTGTTTTGGTTGTCTGGCCCAAAAACTCTGCTTTTATCAACTGTTTCCAGCTGGCAGCTGTTTATAGGGGGGACACAAAAGCTCTGATAAACCCGCTAGGCTAGCTGCTGAGCACTTAACAGCAAAGTTACAGTTAGCAACCAGCTGGTGAACATAGTGGAACATGCTACATTGTCAGATGGCCAGAAACACAACTCTAAATGAATGCTAATATTGTTCCATGCCTGCTGGATGTGCCATGTGATAACATGTCAATGTTCTATTTTTAGCCTGTTCCGCTGGCATTGACGCAGCTTTAAAGAGGAAGTGCGGCGATTTAACATATCAAATGTAATCACACTGCATTGCACTGTGGGTAGTGTATGCACCAATCCTGCAAAATTAGCACTGCCAAATTCTTTCCCCATATTTAGAGGTCTCTATCTTTTGAAACATCACCAGTGTCTACTCAAGTTCAAGAGTGGTTGTGGGCTCTTTTTGTTTTCCATGCGAAAGTGGCACAGCTACTTTCATAACCCGCCCCCCCAGACACACACCCAACACACACATCAGATGAACACAAGAATCATATTGGTGGGGTATACTTGCATGGAGGTCACTCTTTCCCCAAATTACAGACTGAAAAAGGCCACGGCTGCTTTTTTGCAACCATTTTTCATCAGAGCAGAAAGAGCACCAATCTGAATTGCACTCTGATTAAAACAGGAGGATACAATCTGTCGTCAAAGTTGCTTGAGTGCACTTGAAGCGGACCAAGGCCATGTGTTTTAGACAGCCACAACATACGTCTGCTGTTGTCATGGTAGTGGTGTTTATCCTAGTGATTGATTAGAGGAGAGAGCATAGCATGAGGCCAGAATTTCATACCATCAACAACCTGCTTACCTGCAGTAAGCTGTAAACTTGCCACATCCTGGACAAATATAACAAAAGGGCGCCATCATGTCCACAAAACTGACCGTCTGTGATGCTGTTCAGTCCAGTGGCTGTAATGCTCAGCTGCATGTCAGAGTACAGCAGGAGCTATGATTTTATCTCTGGCCACTGATTATCGACCAATGCTCCATCCAGCCCCACACCAAAATCACAAACTCTCTTTAAATAGCATGCAAAATCAATAGAGTGGATGGGTTGGTCAATTCAACTGCCTTCAATCAATAAGAGAAGTTAGACAATGCCTTCATTATACAGAGAAACTGACTAGTTAGAGCGAATAAGGCGATGTGTAAGACAAATCGGATTACTACGGTGGCCGACAAGGGGAAACGCGCTACAACGGCCCAAAACATTTCCATTAGGAGTGCTGCAAACATGCTGCAGCTTCAGAAACAATGCCAATTCAAAAACACATACGAAAAGCCAAAACAAACACAACAATGGAAACGTGCTGCAAATGAAAAAAGGTGCTGCAGAACGCCAAAACAAATACATTAACAGAAAAACGCTGCATATCCAGTCAACACCAAAGGTGTTTGCTGTTAATGTAATTTGTTTTGGCTTCTGCAGCACATTTCCGTTGTATTTGTTTTGGATTTGGCATCGTTTCTGAAGCTGCAGCACGTTTCTCCTAAAGGAAATGTTTTGGGCCATTGGAGCGCGTTTGCCCTGGTCGGCCACTGTAGTTAACACATTAAATATCAACATTCAGTGAAAAGATGATAATGGAATATAACACCTTTCTATGACATTAAGCATATCTGAGTACAGGTTATATGCTGTGGTGCACAAACACTGACACCTACAAAGCCTTTTCCTGCATATTTATTCAGTTTTCTCTGCTTAGGACCATGAAGAAACAGTAGAATGACTGTGTCCCATGACATTTGATACCTCCCTCTTTCCTGTGTCAGCAGAAAGCCTCTCCTCATCAGTTTCCTGCAGAGTTTAGCAGTCCTCAGGCTCCATTACTGATGCTGTCACTTCCTATGTCCAGGGCCTGCTGCATCGAAGGCTGCCTGATCAAAATGCTGCTGCCGTCTGCATTGTTCAAGTAAGCAGTGGCAGTACAGACCAACTTGGACATCTCTAGCCGTGAGACTGACTATATCCACATTGTTCTTTCAGGCTTGCGTAGTCGCTTCTCGAGCACTCTGGGTGTGTTCTCAGCAGTACCACTCATTAGGACTGAGGATCCAGCAGCACACACAGCCCATCCAAGGCCTGCATGCATTCATGATGTCATTTGTGATAGCGTTTTTAGTGTGACCAGGGTCCTATTTACTCCTACATCTCTTAGAATGTCTGCCCCACAGAATGGGTCTATCCTCATGTGTTTTACATGTAGGTGAAGATAGTAATACTGAGAAGGAGATCTTACTACGTTCTTCCACTTGAGAAAGATTCACTGTCACTTACTGCAAATGATGGATTACGGCTTCTTTGATTGTTGAACATCAGCGCTAAATAGGGAGCCTAGAGAGAAGCACAGGCTCTTTTATCATTTAGGGACCGACATCAAAACCCGACGACTACCTTTGACGTTTTCAGATGGATTCACTTTTTGACATTAACCTCCAGCATAGCAACGACAGTAACTTGATTGACGTCACATCTACTGAGTGTTGGGCTGTGATCATGTACTTTGAGTCTGGCTAGGTATACATCAGAATCCAATATCTGGTTTTGTTCCGTATACAGATGTGTATAATATTGCAGAATGCGGGGCACCCTAGTGGCCTAGGGGTTAGGGCACTGACCATGAACCACAACATCCCTGGTTCCATCCGGTCAGAAACAAATGTTTTTTTGTGTTCGGAGTGTATATTTCCTTTCACCAAAAATACACAATTGCATGCCCAAATTTATGCAAACATAAATGTACATTAGGGCCATTAGACAAACACATAGTACATTTAACATTTAAAAAGTTATGGCCACTTACCACAGGTACAGTAAAAAGAGAGGAGCTGTGGTCAAATTGTCATCATGCACTGATTAAAGTTTGTTTGCAAGTAAAATCCTAAAGGAGACACTATAACTTGGGTATTACTTTTGTTTTGGGCATAATGGCTTTCAATTATAAAATGTAACTTAAATTTAGTGTCACTCCCACAATCACTATTAGCTATTATATTCACTCAGTAGTTTACTCTATTGTCAGCAGTAAATCAATCTCGGAACCCACTGGCTATCATCTGATGACATTTTAGCCTCTGGGGGCAACGGGCAGTGTTTCAGGGCTTCCAGTGTAGCCAGCGGATATCCGGATAACAGATTTGCAGTAAATTGCAATTTTGGACACATCATCATCACTAACAGGTGTTCTGTCGCACGACTGTAATTTTCACATCTAGAAAAATGTGACATATTTCTTTGTAAGATTGGTAGCTGAAAGTCCATGCAACGGACACTACTTTTTAGAAGTTTTTAGAAGCCACTATGTAGTGCATATATGTCACACTCATAATTCGGACATACAAATAAAATGGCGGACAGTAAATATAGGGCACTATGTAGTAAATAGGAAGTGATTTTAGACATAGCCTTGGATAACAATGTAACTGCGTACACAGCTGCGGCACGTACAGTATTATAGTACAAAGTTGAACCAGGAAGTCAGTCTGTATGGATGTTTTTAATGGACAGTTTTGATTCATCTTGCTACTTCCTAAAGAGTTTGGCTAACCTAGAGGTTTGTTTACAACTTTTTGTATTATTATTGTCTGACCAATTGTGTTCTTTGTCCGGTCTGACTTCATTTTAGCAAGATCACTGGTCCCCAGATCTCAGAAATTACTTTGGTGAGTAAAAACGTGTTATTACAGACAGAGATAATGGTCAAAAACTACAAAAACAAGACTATGGTTGTTTGAGACTAGAACTTCAGTGTAGCGCAAAGTAGAAGTACTGTTGCTACTGATATCTGCAGCTCAACATACTGTACCTTGGGCACTGCTTTACAAAGATGGTTAAAATGCTGACTGCGGCTATTGATGTGTCAATGTGTCTGTTATTTGATTATAATGGGCACCTGCCAGCCTTTCAGAAACTACTATTTTCCGTTGCCAAGTTACAGTATAATTAAATGCAAAAACTCACTTAGTATTCAACAAAAATCAATCATGTGCAGCCCATCCTAATGTATATTACATTACAAAGCCCTCAAAGTGCAAGATAGATAATGTCTTTGTATGTGTGGCTTTCATGCACAGAGTCACAGCCACACCCTTCAAGGTTGCTCCAAGGACAGTCAGTGTGCGGCGTCAGGATGGCAGCCTGTTCATCATGATTGGATCAGCAGGCCTTTGCAGGGGGTTAACACATCCCAGCATGCACTGTACTCCCCAGACACCATTCTCTTCCCTCCGCATGCATAAGTAATCGAGGGCAAGGCCCCTTGATGTCGATCAACAGCTCAGAGCTACAGACAGTCAGATATCCAATTACTTCTTATGAAGGTCAGGATAAGTGGGGGGTCAATGTCAGGTCTGATATTTTGTTAAACTTGTAATGACACATTAGTAATTACAGTCTTAACTACCATGATGAGGATGTGACACATTGACTGCTGTTCAGATGAGGGCAGAGGTGCCGGTACGTGCACGCTATGTCATGGCACAAGAGTATGCCAAGGGCATACTGTACATATCACGGACAGAGTGTGCAGCATGGCAGAGAAAGGTGTTTACTTTCTTTACTGCTTGGACTGTTTGTGATGAGTCATCCAGCGAGGCTGAGGAAGAACGTATCATCTACCACAGGAAGGCACCATTCCATTTCCCACAATGTATGTGTAGCGCACATCTCAGTCAAGTTACATTAAACATCAACTCTGTCAGATTAAATGTGGAAAAGCTGTGGAAAGATTTGGCGATACGGCGGCCACTAATGAGCCCAACTCATATTGTGGTAATTTCATTACAGCTCCCACTGAAAACAATTACTGGTCCAGTTGTGACACCTTCACTCCGTCTCTCCAAGATCGCTGTCTGAGCTGCTGCCGGCACGACAGTCATTTCCTGTTCCTGTCCCGTCAGTTTCGAAAAACAGCTGGGAGGAACTACTTTGAATTGATGACCCAACATGGCTGACAACCATGGGCGGAAACCAAATTACTCTTTGTGACAGTCATCCAGGCAAACACCCGGGAAGATAATGCTGAGTGACTTCAGCTGGAAGCCTGGGGTCAAACTGAGGCTGTGTTGTGTATTAGAGGTGGAGTTACATGAGGCCTGCACCATTTCAAGTATAAACTTAACAAGCAATGTGAGAAAAATGAACTACAAACAGAACTCTATGCAAGTATGGGAATATTACACATTATCAATACTTTATATCAGTGTGTTCTGAGAGCTGAAACACAATTGTAGTATTACCTCTAGAGGGTGTATCCATACAGATGGCATGCAGATTACAATAGTTACTGTACAAGGCGATGATAGGTTAGACTAAATAGTCACAGTCCAACAGCTGACAACATCGTAGCAACAATCCTCCAGGTCCTGAACTGAACCGGGAATCCACCCACACTGGTTCACAAAAAGAAGGAGCCAGGAGCCACGTATGAAACATTTTTGCTTGTAAAACTGACAAAAATAAACATTGAACAAACCTTGGAACACCTGGGAAACGGCAGTACAAAAATAGAGTCAGGAGTATTAAGGGAATAACCTGTTTATTTACAATGGGTCGAGTTTTTGCAGCTTTGGCTTTTACACTGGTTGTAAACGACCCACATATTTACGATTTTGGAAGTGAAAATTAAGGAAAAATCTTATTATTACCCAATCTGTCTGTAGTAAAACTCCATTTGGTTTAAGATTAAATGGTACGCATGCCATTTCACAATGCAACGGATAGATATGACAGACACACATTCACCTTTATTTTCTTTTTCACTGTTAGTTGTGGTAGGAAGGGATGGCCTTTAGTAATTACCACGCATACCTCTGATTTGTTCAGCAATTGAAATAGGTGTGGTGTGGTGCCCACAGCTATTTCTGCTGGTTGGAGAAACAATTTACCAATCAGAGCTTTGCCAGTGGGATCAGGAATGGGGATGTCATTTTCCTACATAGCTAGCTAGCTAAAGCCATGGAAAAAGGCCACAAAATGGCGACAAGTGTGAATGACATTGCCACAGCTGTAGGGGTTGTTGTAAGTCCACTTAGACCAATAACAACTCTTTAATCATATAATTTCTTCGATTTGGGTGAAAAACACTGCTTGTTGCTTGCTACAGGTCAGGGCAAAACAAAAGTCCCTTAATAAATGTTCTCATCCAGAATGAAAGACTCAGATTAACAGCGCTCCAGTTTCATTTTAGTGAACACATGTAGACACAAACAATCAGGCTGTGGATACGTGCACTCTCAGTTTATCCTTAATAGTGAAACAGCTCATATGATCAGAGGAGAGAGCACTAAACAAAGTCAGAGGCACAAAATGCTAATGCTTAGGATTTATTATCTGTGCCTCTGTTCCACACTTCATTCCATTCAAATCAAAGGTAAACTGCTACGTTAAGACGTTTGGACTGATTAAATTTTAATGAAAGACTTTTAATTACGCGCTTGCATTGTATGCAAGTGTTGTTGGAGATGACTCAAGGGAACCCAAGAGGAAAACCAATATTAAAAACCCACAGATAAAGCCACAACAGCACATAGCAATGTCTGACAGATACACACATTTCCTTATCCGCTTTATGTTTCGTTCAGCAGTTTAGCGAGAGAAGAATGCTTTGTTTCGTATTCAGCAGAAATGTGAATGAGCTTTTGGAGTCTTTCAATTTCAACATGGCAGCTTATTACAGTCATTCTGAGCGTATCCGTGTCATCGACTGTGCTGACACAGCTCCCTGAAGATGGAGAGCTGGGCTTGGTTTAATCATCTTCTCACCTACGGTATGATGATCATACACTGCGAGGAGACAGGTGGATGGATGCCGCATTGTGACAGCACTCAGTCCCCGTCACATTATGATACCTTAACCTCCTCCTATACCTCATTTTCCCACGACACAACCTTCCTGCTGGAAACGCATTCCTTTATTCTTTTTTAGTGGACATCTCATCCTGACAAGACAACAAATAAAATAAACCTTATTTGGCCTATATGTGACGCCATGACTATCAACATGTAGGAGCAATCAAGATCTTACCAATGCAGAGGCGAGTCCTCTTTGTCAGTGTAAATCAGGACTTGAGAGGTGAATGTCAGCCTAATCTCACCATGTGGTTCCTACAGTGGGGATTCTGCTGCCATCAATACGAAGCCCTTTTACACACCTATGGGCTTAGCTACAGGTAACGACCCAGTGTGTGTGCATGCGTGTGTAGTGTTTAGGTGAGTATTTGAATATACAAGGTCAAAGTATGAATATCTGATATTGAAAAACTAGGGCTACTGTAGAACAGATGTGTAAAAATATATTATTTTTAATACACAAGCCTCGGTTTGGGATGCAATTTGATTATTGCCACTCGAGTTTTCTTTGTAATTTTGAAACAATGTGTTCAACTGATTTCAGCTTAGTTTAAAACTGAGGCAAAAAGTCAGCATCCCCACCAGATGATCTATGTAAAAGACATGGAAATAAAAAAAAACTGCATTGTTCTTGTATTGCAGCATATAGCTAGTTAGACCTAGTATTATTAGGAAAAACATTTAAAGATCCCCTCCAGACATGTATTAAAACATACAAATAGTCTGCTTGGAACAACAATGTGTTTTCTGCAAAAAACAATAATAATTCCCACATTAAAATCCTTAAAACGGCATCTACTCCTTCTAGCTTATTAAAAATTCCAGAATCTATGAAAATGCTAATTTTGTTCATTTCTAAAGCTTTCCTGCTGGACACAAGATGTCTCCTACTTCACCGTAAAGTCCATTCTCAGTGTATGAGCACTGGCAGCTTCAAGTTTCTACATCACACTTGTATAAGTTCAATACAGGACCAGGATTGGCTTCCAAACTATTTATGGCCCGCCCTTAAAATCTGATTTTCAATGAGAAAATAGAAAATTTCCACTNTCAGCAGATGAATGTGAAAACATCCTTCTAGTGTCAAACTCTGCACACACATCATTCTGCACAGTGAAGCTCAAACATTCAACTGTAGGAACAAGAAGACAAACACATTTTTGAGTGGAGGGGAACTTTAACATCAGACTCATGTGTCATTCTAACAGAACACAGTTTGGCTGCTTAGCTTACAGAGTTGGACAAGAAAAACAGAGGTTAGATTTATGGTTTATTGTTCATATTTTCAAAAAGTATGTTTCATTTATAACGTTAGAGAAACAGAAAAGGCTTTTAAAATGTATTTTGTATATGCTGCACTTGCAGATACAGTAATGTGTCCATTTGTAGTAAGATAAGCTGTTATTTCCTTTGTCAAATAGTGTCATCTACATTTACAAATACATTTTCTGGATAATTTGTGCACATTTTCTAAAAGTATCTCTGAATAAATGATAAAATAACTGTGATTTTGCGATTTGTTTTTCCTAGTATGGGCTGTCCACACATAAATGATATTTCACTGTTTCGATTTAACATTTCCTTTTGAAAAACTACAGTCATGCAGGCTGCAATTTCTGCACAGGACCTCCCTAGGTTATATGGCTGAAGGCTGTGAAAACAAAATTAGGTTTTAAGGTAATAAGCCTGCACATTATAAGCTTATTGATTCAAAATGCACTGTTCTATTAGAATTTGTGGCATTAATTATTCAAGAGAAATGAATTTGCGTTTTCAATGGGAGAATGAATGGGCTGTTCTCAGTAATGTATCCAGTAGTAATGACACTCAAATATAAACCAAACCCAAGTTGTGAACCGTTCCACCATAGGATTAAAACAACACGAAAGAAACAACCAAAAGCATTTTGTTATGATCCACCTTACCCAGCTTACAGATACTGGCTAAGCAATGTGACCACTTCTACCTTGCAGTCCACATCCAGAAAAGCCAAAGTGATAAATGATTTATGCAGACTGTACGCTACCACAAGCCACATTAAAAATACAGAATGTACACACAACCAAGGAGGACTGTAAACTAGCCTTCTTAAACTTCCTACAAAAGCTGTGTGAGAGTATTTACACTTCAGTTTAAAGGGTTCTCTGGGGTCTACCTATTTAGAAATGTGGTAGCTGAAAATATCAATTCAAAAGTGTATATGGGTAAAGATACTGTGCCTCCAATTACATAATTCATGGACTTTACCCTAAACAAATAATGAAGGGGAATAGTTTTGTGTTGTGATCTGGAATCAACCATCACCTTTCTTCATCAAAAGTCTTTTCACATCCAAAGTCATCTGTGGAACGTAGCTGACCAGAAATGTCAGCCATTATCAGCAGAAGCCATTTTAAAATGCCCTGAGATTTCAGCTTTTTTTTTTTTAAAAGTGGATAATAATAGATCAAAAGTGACATTGTGCTGACCTTTTGGTGCTGAACATCTTGGCAGCGTCTTCTTTCTCCTGCACAGAGGCTTTGGGAGGTCGAGGGTTGATGTTGACTTTTCAAACCTGCAGGAAGCATGCGCGCACACACACATACAAAACAAAAAGGCAGGGGGAGGGGAGAGAAGGAGATAACGGTGAGATTTTCAGCATCACAGTCAGGGGCGCCCTCAAGTTGTCTGGATGCTTTGGCCACGCTGACCTCAGCAATCTCCATTAGCTGGCCTCCAACTGAGCGATTCACATTGACTCGGCATGGCAGGAGGCAATGAGCAGAGCAAAACGCAGCCAACATGACAAAGACAATGCATGGAGTCAAATGTCAGTTTTCATAATTACTTGCTTTACAGTACCTCACCACAACAGCACCCATTTAAAACAGAGTGGAATTAATTAGCACTGAAGCAATTAGGAACAAGTAAAATGCAATTAAAAAGGAGAGCTATATATCTGCTTGTGTATGTCACATGCAGGCTATTAAGTAGCACTGTCTCTGAATGGTTAAAACCCCAAACTGGGTCTCTTCTCTATGTCTGTGCTATAGCTACCACACTGTATAATGGCTGGGAGCTAGCCTCTGCTCTTTTCTGTAAAGGTTATCAGAGACTGTGGAGGAGGAGCTGGAGTAAAAGAAGATAGGGTTCAATAATTAATGCAGAGGTCTATGCAGGCCTCACTTCTCACCCTCTCCTGTCTGTAATGAGATGAGTGGAGGGCCAGAGGGAAGGGAGGAGGAGGGTGTGTGTGTGTNTTAACGTGCCTGACTCAGCCCCATCTACCTTCTTTCCCCCTCCATCAGTTAGACGCACGAGCATGTACACACATACACGCCATCACCATTTATAACACCTGGAGTGTTTCCTCTCTCCTAACTGGCAGGCAGCAGAGGAGAGCGCAAAGGTTAACAAAGTAGTGTGACACTGGAAACATCTGATAATTCATTCAGGTGACATGGAAACCACGGATGTACTCACTTCTGTAAGTATCTAAGGCAGTGCCACAGCCAACTTTGTGGCATCCATGATTCAAAGGCTATAACAGCACAGACAAGCAGCTGCAGGAATGTATTAGTATTATTTCTTCATATCATGTTTGGCAGACAAGAAACTATTTTAAATGCAGCCTGCAGTTAAGATTAATTGTTCTGACACTGCATTACTTCCAAGGTATGACGCGTGTTTGATAATGCAATTAGCTGGATTAAGGATTAGAGTAGTCACTGTTCGAAGCCAAACAAAACACACATTCCAGATAAGGGTAAAAGCTGTTATCAACAGTTTGTCACCAGTTATACTCTCCATCAAGGGTGGCTTCACCACTGTATAAAACACAAACTAAGAGACTACAGTCATGCTAGCAGCTTTATGAGGTTGTACTAATGCTGCCATTCATTTGCAGGTATTTGGTCATAAATCTGACAAATCAAATATTTGACATGAAAAGTGCACTGCTAACATCTGTTTGCAGGCTAGATAGCTAGCTAACTAACTGCTCAGCTGCGGCACATTGAACAGCATGTTAACGCACCTGCAAATGTCACTTTGGTCCATTTACATGTCAGTGTGATCCTTACTCTACATTACCAAAGCTAAAACCAAAGTTTGTTTACTTTTTCTCTTGTTCCCCTGCTGGAGCTCAGCCTGCCAGCTGCTGTCAATCAAACACAGACACTGACTTGACACACTGAGACAGAAAAAGAGCATTTCTGATATTTCCCCAAAGACCTTTGGTCCTTCATTTTAATAATTAAAAAACTATCAAGAATAAATTAAAGAACACTGACATTATGCAAAACAGGATGACTACATGTGATCAGTTCAGTTGGACTTTAAAACCACAAATGCCAATCTCCTGGTGGTGCTAGAGGAAATGGCAGGGGATCACCAAAGTCACTAGCATTCAACCTCTGGGGGCCATGAATGTCTGCACAAAATTTTATGGGAATCCATACAATAGTTCTTGAGATATATCATCTTAGAAAATCTTTGAACTTTACAGCAGTACATCACGTTTAAACAGGTTCTGTTATTATATATCCGAAACATTTCATACCATTATGGCAGCAGGGGGACATTAATGAGATGAGAAATTCCTTGCCATAAAGGGCTGCAGGTACATGCACACCGACAGCCAATTATTATAAAATATTTCATTTCATTAAAACGAACTGTTTATCTAATCTGGGGGAAAATTTAGAGCCCAGGGAGTACAGACATAATTTCAAAGAGTCGCATAATTTCCTTTTCCATTGCTGTTAAAATGTGACTCATCCTCCCATTCGTCACAGTGTTTCAGGGCTTTAAAATGATTACACAGAGTTCTTTACCAAGCCCAGCACTCCCTCAGAAAAATAACAACAAGCCTTCTAGCTTTCAAGGGTCTATACTGAACCAAGGCAAAAACTGAAAATACATTCAGACATTATTTGGGATTATATGAGGCCAGCTTCACCTGCCAGTGGGCTTAAAGTGAGCACAAACCAATAAGTTTCTTTTTTAAGCAATATACAGTAAAATGAAAAGCAACTTCAAGTCAAGGAGAAATGAGAGTATACTATAGAAATAGAAGTACAAAACAGGAATTGAAACGAACCCAGCTGCTAGTCTTTTTTGGGAGTAACACATAAAGTTAAGTGCGTTTGACTAATGCCTCATTTAAGTCATGTGCCACTGCATTTGGTCTTCTGTAAACTGTGAAGGCAGACATCCAATTTACAAGCTTTCATGTTCTATTTGTTTAGAAATGCTAAAAACAAAGAATATGTGCAAAGTTGGTATTTGGCTTTGACCTTGTCACCCCCTGCAAGGATAGATGAAGCTCAGAGCAGCAGAGATTGGGGAGTGACATAATAACCCAGGGCCTACAGGTGGATGCTGGGGTGGAGGTGGGGCTTATGAAATGAACAGGAAGAACAGGAGGAGCAGCAACAGCAGCAAATGAATGCAGCAGGTACAGAAGAGTTTTCAGGTGAGCGGTGCATTGAAAGTTTAAATTGAATTTTTTTAAGTTAAAGCGAGTAGAGTATATAATGTGCAGAGCACTCAGGTTTTGTGCTTGACCTATCTTGCAGGCTTGGTTCCATTTTATGCAACCATGCAAAGATGTACAGTAAATAGACCATTGTTTTCTTCCGTCACTGCATAACATATTGATGATACTATTTCATTTCTCCTTTTTGAGTGCCTTTAATCTGTCGTTTATCAGCAGATTTTGAATGGTTACATTTCATATTTAGAATAACTTAGATAAGGGCCATTCCTCGGTTTTCCTGCTGTGCAGCTAGTGTAAAAAGGAAACACATAAAGGGGGGGGGATGAAAGCTGAAATTACTCAGATGCTGACTCACACCGGACTAAACATTAAGTTCAAATGACCTTGGTTGTCAAAATATGGTTCCAGTAGGAAATTTGCTGTGAAATTCTAATATTACATTTTACAGACAAGGCAGATCTGCATGGGACTAAGAATACTAAACTTGAATAATGCTAAACTTGAGAGAGTAGCATATGTCTTCCTGTACTATCACCAATGTATGAACCTACACCACAACAACGCACCAGCGGAGCCATGTGGTTCCTCCTGACATGAATGGACCTTGTCTACTTCTGTCTCTCTAGCAAAAGAACCTTGTTGGAGGATGTTTTTCCTGCTGAGCTTCATTAAGCCAGTCTTGTGTTTGAGCTTAATTGTCTCTGGGCGTGCAGAGCATCCTGACAAACACTATCAGCGTCCAAGCATGTAATGGATTGAGGCGAATCCCTCAGACAGACAGAGGGACAGCATGTATCGCCAGTGCTCGGGTCTGCACTTCTGCCGAAAGCTGCCAGTCGTAAAACAACAAATGCAGCTTTAGGTTCGGGGCTGACAGAGCTATTTCACACAAAACAAAGATGAGCCAAGCAATGTATGCAGTGTGCTGTTAACACAACCAACTGCAAACACATCAGGCCAAATGCTATTCCAGCCAAGGCAAATAGTCAATTCTATCCACTGTATCAAATCCATACTGTTTTAGACACAAATTTAAATTCCCCCTGCCGTTGGGTTTATGAATGACTGACAAGAAGAGAAGGTAAATAAAGATATCAGCTGTGCTGGTTCCTGGATGAAATCCAGAGTGTGAGCAGGCAGGAGAAGTGGAGTATTGATCAGAGGCAGGATTAGCTGGCCCAGCATGCAGCTAAATCAGTAACAGCCATGAAGAACTACAGAGGAAAGAAAACAACACACCACCAGCCATGTAATGCAGTGGGTATAGCTGAAGTATTTTAAAGACATGCATGGCCATTTTCTTTTCCAATACACCTGAGAAACATTAAAGAAAGAGCAGGAAAGACTGAATTCTAGCTGCAGAATAGAAGTATCACTACTCTATAACAGCTGAGATAGTGTAGGCAATATCCTTTTGTCCAAATGAATGTCAGGTATGTTGACTGTATAATATTATTATAGATAATTGCTGTAGGTTTGAGGGGTGAACTGACATGCAATTGCACAAGATTTCTCCGTGTGTTAAAATTATTTATAGAAAACGTACATGTTTTCTTTTACAGTATAGCACAAGGCCAGACAAAAATCACAATTTAGCCAAAAAAACATTTGTTAAGTCCAGTAGCTGCAGTGGCATTTCAATCAGGGCCCAGTTCACTGCAGTGATATGACTCATCTTCCCTTCTGTTCTCCACTCCTGTTCCCTGGTTATCCCATTGTCTGCACCTCACCATTGTTTACATCTCTCTCCCTCAAGTCCCTCAGCACTTCTTTCTCCCCAATTAATTTCCTTGGCTGCGTCTGGCAGCGCACACAGGGCCTGATTGCGGTACGTTTCCTGAACTAATAGGGGTCACATTAGCCTGGCAGGAAACACAATGCCATTATGGAAATGCTCAGTCAATTACTGGGCAACGAATAAATACCCTTCTGTCATATTTGACTCTCATATTTGCGTTGGGCTAATGGTTGCGATGCACAGCTGCTATCTGCTCATGGGCATCTTATCTCCGTCTCCCGGAGGAAATCGCCAATATGCTTGAGGTCAGTTGTGTGATTGTTGGATTGTTGGGTTGCCCTGGATGAGAGTGGTTCCCCTGCAAATGAAAAATCTCAATGTAAATTTTGCCAGCCACTTGTCAGTGGAAAGAGATAATAAATTAATTTTGTTTGAATTCAGTGTCCAACCACCACATAGCCTTAATTGTATTCCTGTATTGATATCTTCAGGATATCTAATTTAGACAAAAGGATGACAATAGATGTATGTTTGACTTTGATTTCTGTCTTTTTAGTAACTGGATTGATTTAGACAGAAAAGCTGAAAATATGAGAGAATATAAAAGTAACACCATAACTTTAACACACTGTGGGGCTCACCGCAACTAATGAATTAAAGTCCTCCAGTGTACTCCCACCACCTAATAGAGCACCAGGAGGCTCATTGTAGCCTGAATCATGACAGCTATATCTTTTATAGACAGCGTGCTTTGGGTAATATTAGAGTCGCAGTCTATGCTTATGGGAATGCCACTGCAATGAGGTTAAAATATGGAAGACTATAAATGTTTCTTGCATTACCATTTCCATTAAACACAATATGAGTACACGCTGGCTGAGATCATTTAATGTGTTTCATTTAACTTTTTGAAGCCAGTCCCATAATGAATTGAAGATAACCAAGTTAAAAAAAGCATGCTTGTAAAGTGAGCTCCCGGTAAAACTAATGGTCTGAGAACTAATATTTGACAATTGCCATAAAGTTCTTAATAGATACAAGGGGATATGACAGAGACATGGGCTCCAGTAGAATGTAGAAGTAAAATGTACAAATACTCAGTTGGTACATTTGAATTAGGCTGGTAAGACTAAACAGTTTTGCATGTTCTTGTACTAAAACAGAAGAAGTTCAACAAAAACTTTGCCTTTATGCAATTTGTGCAGAAAAAAAAAGAGAAAAGGAGGAAAAACGCTGAATTTGGATGACATATTGGAGAGACAGACGTGGGAAATCAGGTGAGAGAACTGAATGTAAAGGAAAATTTCGACATTTTTGGAAATACCCTTATTCACTTTCTTTCCTAGAGTTAGATGAGAAGATTGACATCATTCTCATGTCTGTACACTAAATATGAAGCTAGAACCAGGAGACTGTTAGCTTAGCTTAGCATAAAGACTGGAAACAGGGGAAAACAGCTAGCCTGGCTCTGTCAAAAAAGGTAAAAATCCACCAGCCAGCACTTTTACAGTTTCACTAATTAACACATTGTGTCTCATTTGTTTAGTAGAAAAAATAAAATGTAAAAACAACAATTTCTGGTTTTAGGGTGAGTTACGTGCCTACGTAAGCAGATTGTTTTGCTGCTGGCTCTAGCTTCATATTTAGCATAGCCTACAGACATGAGAGTGGTCTAAAATGTCTCTAACTCTTGGCAAGAAAGCAAATATGCCAACTATTCCTTAATTAATTCCTTATTAAGCTGAAGCGTGGCTTTGCACTCAAACATGAACTAGATTATAAAAGAATACTATCTTACTAACCATGCTAGTTTACGGTTTACTGCTAGTTCAACTTTTTTTTAATTATCACTCCCGCTAAGTGATGTCAAAAGTCTGAATTTTAGTCACAAAAATCTTACAAAAATTCATTTTTCAGTTTCAAATAGGCGTGACAAAATAATCTTGAATCAATGTTCACTTACTAGCTTTTTCAGAGCTTTCAAGCAAATTAAACTGGCTCAGGTGTCATCACATGATGCAGGTGTGGCACACTGGTCTCGTGAAAACATGGTTGCATATGGGGGAGATCGTAAACCTAATGGTCTTTGGTGTTAAGTTGGGATAACGATCTCTCCCCCATATACAACCACCTATGACTACACCTCAGGCAGGTCCAATTGTCCGATCAGTTGTGACACCCAAATCACAACTATAATTATATCTATAAAACTATAAATCCGCCCAACAATTGTGTCTCCAGCAGTAGAATCCTAGAATGTTCCCTCTGAACATTTTCCTCAATTCCTTCAACTTTCAAGCCCACGTGTACAATGCCATCTTGTGCACATTACATAAAAATATGTCGTACTGTAGGTCTATTAAAAAGGTGGCACACTCGATCAAAAAAATGAACCACTTAAAGAGATACTGACATGAGGGCCTGGCAACAAAGTCATTCCTCACACCAGGGGAATGATTCGCTTCTCTTGCTGGCTTGTACAATAGAACATCATTCCAGCAGGAACTACACAGCCCCATGAGATTACATTATGCCAAGAAAACTACTGAGAATCTCTTCTTCAGAGTTCACCGTTTCCTCAAAGTAAAACTCTGGCTTTCCTGGGTTGATATATTTCTGTCTGTGAGTGTTCCGGAGGTTTCTATGTGCATGGAGGCTGCACGTGATGATGACAATGGAAGGAAATAAAAAAAATTTAAAAAAGAAAAAATAGAAAACCTCAGCTTTCCAGCAGAGTAGCTCATGGCAAGGTATGTACGGGAGCTAGAACACTGTCAGCTTGAGTTAAGGCCATGTACAGAGTTGGGTTTTGGGACTGCTCTCTGCTGAGTCACTGCATGATATTAGGCTGACAGAGACAAATGCCCGTGGAGTGTCAGTCAAAAATGACCCCATCCCCTTGCTTTGATTCAATTAGCTGCCAAGCAGTGTCCCAAAGTGGAAACAAAGGCAATGTTCGCTCAACTTAAGAGATGGGGCCAAATCAGATTTTAGTTTGCTGACAGCATCGCCTTCTTCCCATCAAATTACGTGGCGCGGGTTTTGTGATGTATGTCATCTGGCTGTCACATTATCACTCTATTTCACGGGGGGAAATGCACTCAGAACATGCCCTTAATTTACCCTGACAGCTATTTGGATGATAAGTTTTGTCATTAAAGTCAAATTTGCAGATTTATCAGAAAACGTCTGCCTGAGCAGGAGTGAAAAACGGCAGGACAGAGGAAATGAGCGCGGATTCATCACTCTCAAACCAATTTGAGGGAAACAGATTTAATCACTTTATGAAACATCAACATCCAAAGACTGCCTCCGCCATCCTTTATCCCATCCATATAATCACTGATTTGGGTCACATGGCCGTCCCCCGATGCATCATGGGCCAAGTAGACTGGGAGGAGGGAGAAGAAGAAGGTGGCTTGTTGCTGTGCTCAAGGGAGGAGGAGACATGAGAGGGTCACTGGGCTGGGTTCCTATGGCTTAGCATGGCAAATCCTCTGTAATCCTCCAACCAGTCCCATGGCGCTGTTTACTGTATGTAGGTAAAGCTATTATGGACCCAGCCCAAGCCTGCCCCACTACCATGTAAGCTACATCCCACAACTGCTACAGTTTGCCCTCCACTATTGTTCACCTGTTCTTTTATTTATTTATTTTATTAAGAGGATAGCTTAGGATGTTTATCCTCCATAAGTCTCTTTTGAGATTATCGTCAGTAGACGTGGGGATAACAGTAAGGGAGCCAGACAAAAAGAGATGAAAATCACACAGAGAGGGGTGAGAAAACTAAACATTCCTCGGGGTATTTATACCAACGAGGGAGGGCTGGAGGGGGCTTGCATGATCACAGCTTACTTTAGATGCAAAGTAAAATCATTGTGGAGAACTGGAACGTTCTCTGCGACTCCAGATCAACACTCCTTCATGTAAACAGAAGTCATTTCTAGCAAACCACGCCGCGGCATAAAGCATCACAGTGGCGTAAAAGCATCGTCCCTGTCTGGGAATCACTGGTGCATCTTTGTAAACGATGTCTCAAGCCGGTACGGACCCATAAAGCAACGTAATGGAAAAATTTATTTCTTGGAAGCTTTAAAATTAATTTTCAGCTGGATTCCTGGAATCACATTACAACAGAAGGCAACAAATCACTGTCACTGGCCTTGTCACTATCCAATTACTTTCTTGTAGATTCAAGACCCTCCCTCCCTGTCTATCGGTCTATCTCCCTCCATCTATTAATGTTTTGCAACAGCACACTTCTCTATTATTCCAAAAATTCAGCATCACCAAAAAGTACAGTCTGTGAAAACTAATAATTACAAAAGCTAAAAAAAACCTGAATAAATCCCTTCATCTAGCAGTTTTATTGCTGGCACTGGGACTGAACTGAAATGCACATGCAGCTGCTTGCCAATACTGGAGGACATTTATTTTACTACATTAATACCAGCAAGTTTTAAACAAAGGGAGATCATTTCAGGTAGCGCTGCAATGATTACTCAATTTAATCAATTGACATCAATTAATTGAATATTTTGACAACCAATTCATTGATTAAGTGATTTTTTTAAGCAAAAATTCAACTTTTCCAATGTGAGAATTTGCTGTTCTTGTCTGTTTTATAGAGGGTTCGTACAGCTTTTTAAAATTCAAGCACTTTCAAGGTACCTAGACCAAAGATTTCCAGACTCGTTATAGCTTTTATATCACATCTAACATGCTACCATAAATGCAATCCTTTCAATCTAGCTCCACTCCACGTCTTTCAAGACTTTGTACAAACTCTGTTTATACTGCATATCATACACCTGAATATCTTCAGGTTAGGAACCGTTAGTCAGAGGAAACAAGACATTTGATGACCTCACACTGAGCCTCGGAAATTGTAATGGGCATTTGACTGAGCAACTAAAAAGTTCTTATAAAGCCTGAACAAAGCTTAACAGTCAAAACTCTGGCCCGAGATCAGAGGGAAGGTGATTTTGGTTGCACACGAACCATTTTAGAGATTTATTATTTAAGATTAGAATTCTCACATGGCACTGCACAGCATCATTCAGCCTCAAATGCTTCTTTATTCTTTTTCACTGCAACAACTTCTATGAGTTTAAGTATTAGTACCAACCAGTTAGAGGCTCTGTCTCCACCAGTGATGGTGACTCCCTCTGGTCTGCTTGATTTAGGAGCTCTAAAAAGAATCACTGGAGAACCATATACAAATACGTACAATAACAATACCTCACTAGCTACATGGCACTATTATAGAACAAATGAGAACCATTAAATGACTCAGAGGGAACATTATTCCAGGATCAGTCATTTTTACATAAAACCATAGTGCTTAGAAACCACAGAATCCCCATGGAACCACTTATATCTGCATGGAGCCACTCAAGGTTATACAGAACCACTAATTTTCCTTCTTATTACGGAAGGTCAAATAGCACCGGCTCAATGTAAAAGCAGTTTGCACTAGATATTGTCATAGGAAACAATTTGCTGAAGAGTATAAAAACAGCAGCAGCTTAACACTCAAAATTAATTTCTCACTAAGTGTGTTGTAAGGAAACACTGTGCCTGGCAACAAGTCAGATGTGATGTCAGTAATTCAGTGTTTTGTCTGTATTCCTCAGGGTAGCACAGAGGTTCTTGCCTCTACCTGCGTGCGTGCGCGCGCGCGTGTGTGTGTGTGCCTTAATGAGGTTGCAGAGACAGATGAGATAGTTGCAGCTGTCAAAACACCACATGACTTTAGAGCCTTTCACAGATTAATCAGAGAGAAACTGAATTTTGCCGTAGCCATCCTGATAAACATCAAGCCTCATCCCTCGCAGCTTCGCCTTATCAGCATGAAAACAAAGCATGAAAGCACAGTTTGATATACTCAAAATATATTTTTATTAGAAGTCTTGTAATCAAATTAGTTGGGTTTTAAAAAAAAAAAAAACATGTATATAATGATTTCTGCTAAGTGAATATAGTTCAGTTTCATCAACGTAAATCTCAATGCAGTAATCAATTGGTAACGGCAAGCACTCACTGATGATGGCAGGGTGAAGGATTAATCAAAGCCAGCAGGACCATGCATAATTTGATCATGAGAGTCATCATTCAAAGTGTGTGTGTGTGTGTGTGTGTGTGTCACGGCCAGCCTTTACAGGAGTGACAGAGGTAATGGTTCTTGTTTTCTCTAACATGACAGGTTGGCAACAAGTGCATTTTTACTTCATAAATGAATCCAAATTTCCCCTTCGATGACTACGGGATGGTTAGGGAATTTACTGAGCATTTTTACATTAAAAATAACAGTCTTCACATATTTAAAAAATATTGGAGTGAGAGCAGAAAAAAAATAGGCAATTAATCGATTAGTCCATTGACAGTAAATTCAAATTTTTATACAATCAATTAATCGTTTGGTCACTTTTCAAGTAAAAATAAAAACCTAGTTCCAGCTTCTCGGTGGTAAAGATGTGCTGATTTTCTTTATCTTATATAACAGTATACCAAATATATTTGGGTTTTGGACTATTAGTTGGACAAAACAAGACATTTGAATATGTTAACTTAGGCTGCGGAAAACTGCCAGGATTTTTTACTTTTTTCCCCAACATTTGACAGACAAAACGATTCATCAAGAAAATACTAGGCAGATCGGAACTAAAAATAATTGTTAGTTGCAGGTGTAGTTGGAATAGCTCAAGTTAGAGAACATTTTTGCATTGATTCGTTCATGGCACCATTAGTGGGAAAACATTAAAACCAACAGAACCCTTTATTGGTTGTTATAAAGAAAGTCAATGTTTTCTATCTAATGTGGCCCGAGTAAAACAACACAGGCCGTCGTCCTCACAAAATGAGTCATGTCGTGACACACTTTCATCCGCGTGACTTGTAACGCTTGTCAACTCCTCCATCTCACTTTGTGGTGGATCAACCTTGAACGGCTCGCCGGCCTTAAACAAACTACAGAGTGCATCAGCAAAGCACAGTTTGTCTCTGGACAGCAATACAGTACCTGAACATGCTGACCCTGCTCTGGACTGATGTTTTATTAGGATGTATAATAGGAGATTAAGGAGCCCGGACAATATACAGGCTTCCCCCATCTTACCCTGGAGGCAGCTCATTGCACACCTTAAGGGACTATACTTTATTGCATTATGCAATGGTGTAATAGGCTTAGCTACATGCTACTCTGCAGGGGGGAGTTTTGGGCTGACTCTGATGACTCACTTCATTAAGTCTCTTCCTCAGAGCTTTCTAGATGCTGAGGAGTTAACTTTCCACACCCCCACATTAACACTGCCCTCAGATGCCATATGCAGTAGAGTAAAGAAGGTAAACATCCAATTATTACTTCTTTTTTTATTTTATTTTTTACACAAACATTTCTGAGTTTATTTACAATGTTTTGCCTTATTACAATTTCTGGTATTTCTGTATTTTTATGCTTTTGTTTTACCTCTACAATATTCTGTAAAACGTCTATAGTGACCTTATTGCACTTAATGTTACCTTTGTTCTCCTTTGATACCTCTAAATGTTCCTATAATATTCTGCTGGGTGTCCCAACTTACTTTTGCTGGTATATCTATTCACTAAGCTTCTAAAGTGTTTAGTAGGACAGAGAAATGGCTGGCACACATGCTACTAGTAATGCTAAAGGTAAAAGAGACATAAGCCACCACTTGTTACCAGTTATAACTACAATTAAACCACATAAATAGCATGCAATGGCGAGCTACACCGAACCTTCACCTGCATTTCACCTGCACCGCGTGGAAGCATCACAGGAATCAGCATCCTAAAACAACTCATTTTAAACCCTCCGGGCTCCTGAGCAGCACCGGCTGCACAGAAACACAACACTTTGCAAACATTAAAGCTTTATAAGGAAACGACCAGTCCGGCCATATCAAAATATAAGCCGGGTTTATCGTTTCGGAAATAACAAACACGCCGCTGCACAACAGTAGGCTACTTACTTTCAGCGGGACATAATGCGAGCAGCCGCTTCAGATGGTGCCAAACATTTTCGGACACACGATTTAGAAGCCTAGCCTATTATTGTTTAGTGTTGCTTCTTCATCAGGCGTGCACAATCGCGGGGATGTACACAGAGGCAGACATGCGGAGTCATTTGACCTTCTCCCAATAGAAACTACCATCGGTGAGACGTAGGATAGGGGAGGAGCGGACCATACCAAGCAGGCGTCCCAGCGAGGCGGGGCGGG
>LKNJ01000677.1:50645-69647 GCA_002120245.1 Maccullochella peelii
GGGGGGGGGGAGCTGCCCTCCTGGGATGCACATGCAGGGATGTGAATGGTACTACTGTAGTTGCAGTAAAGGATGGAAAGAAATGTGGAACCAGTGTGTGGAAATAGAGAAGAAATAGCAGGGTGTAGCACTTTCATTCAGCTTCAGTCTCCAGAAATGATCCCATATTCTGGTAAGAGGTTTCACCCTTCCCTGCTATTTCCACCACACTTATTCAGCATAAAAGCTACTTTTAATTTCAGGCTGAAACATAAACAAAAATATGTCATATTTACTCAGATTATAGGAACCAGGAAGTCTCTCTTGAGATATACTATTATCCCTTTAACAAGAGAGTCCTGGCCAAAATGGCGGTGAAGAGAAAACATATAGCCACATAAATAAACATTCACATATAGCACATTAAAACTGGACTATTACAATATTGGCATAATATTGGCATGAATATTTAAAACTGTTATATTCTTCATAAAACTGTAAAAAGGTATGTATGAAGTTTCTTTTTTTAATTATTTCAAGCCCAGGGAATGTGGTAGAAAAATGCACTTTTGCAAAGTTCAGAACAGACTCAGTGAAGATTATTCATCTTGATGATCTGGTCTAATAGCTGTTGGAAACAGGAGAATGCATTTTACAGAGTAAGACCAAGAACTGATTTAAAAATGAAAAGGTGCTTGCACACGGTGCAGGTGGAATTCAGGTGAAGGGTCGCTGTAGCGCTTCCAAAACTCGCCATTGCATGCTATTTATGCTGTTTAATTGTAGTTCTATCAGTAGAAATAAAATCCTGTAATGTTAAAAGGATGATTGAAAAATAACAGCATAACTGTAAGTTCCTTCAGGATTATTGTAGAAATAAATGACATTCTACTGGGTAAAAAGGAAAAATGATAACGCACCGTACTGTCAACTGACTGTTCATAGACATATCAAACACACAGTATATATACCGTATATACTAGCAGTTAGAAGGGCAGTATTAACTTAGTCATTGATGCAGTGTAATGGAAACTAATCACACAACAGTGGGAAAGTAGCCACTATTGCTCACTTGCCCAACAGATGCCACACATTCCGACAGAATATTATACCAATAGGTGATGAATTAAATAGCTTAAAGGGGTCTCTAAACTCTTATTTAGTCATATATGTATCAGTTACTCAGGCACAAATGGGACACTATCAGGTCATAGAAGAGCTGTATGAACTATTATATCTGGATTAAAGGTAAGATTCTTGTGAATGGTATTACCATCAGCATGTAGTTTTATTCTACAAAGTCATGTCTATATAGGCTTATAAAATGAAAGTCCTGGCAGTGATGAATTGAAAACACCTTGGGCCGTTGCTTTACATTAAATGTGTGGCCTTGTGAGAACACAGCCTCATATAAACCACTGCTTCCTTTCCAGGAGATTGCCCTTGCCGTTCACGGTTGTGCTTGCATTTAATATTTATATTGTGTGTATGTGTTGCTGGTGTGTCATGATGGTGATGTACAGTCATGTATCAGTTTGCTGGGCAGATGAGGCCCAAGGCCAAATGCAGACCGGTGCCTCTCTCTCGACCACACTGACAACACCAGGACTTCCTGCCCACTGAGTTGGAAACTGCATTTCTCAAGTATAAATGAAGACTTGTTACTGTATTGATTGATAATACACTTCAGCAGCAAGGGGCTAAAATCGATGAGCGCCACATGGAGTCTGAAGACTGAGGGCTGAAGACTGATGCCTGTGATGTGTACCCTCCTGAACTCATAAATAAATGAAGGAGACACTGCATTTCCTGAGAAATAGCTTGCTTTGTCAAAGGAAGGGCCTCCATATACCTTTTCATACAGAACAGAAAAATGCCCAGTAGGATATTAGATATTCTTCACTCCACAAATACACAATAAAGCCTAGTCCTATTCTTCATGGAGCAGAGAATCCATTTATCAAAATATAGTTAAAGAAGAACTTCATTGCAGCAATAACATTTAGTGTGTGTGTGTGCGTGTGTATGTGCATGTGTGATTTTTCTCACACCCATCAAACTGTTAACAGCCTTGCGCAAATTAATTTGGCTTGAGACTTATTGGGAGCCAGTAAGTATGAATTTCTTATCTGAGTGAGTGAGTCTGGGTGAAATTACTTGAAAGTCATTGCCTGTAATGTTACATAAAGCTCGATGGAATAATTAAAATGGTCTTGGTCTATATAAAGTGGAGAGTATCTCACCTTGCTTTTGTGGTTGCAACGACATGGGAAAAACGTTTAGTCTTTATTTTTTTAACTGTTCCTATTGGGCTGTGTATTTGTAGTGAAGCTGTGCAGCAGAAAAATGACAGAGAACATGTAATGCTTTCGGTCAGTGATTTGGAAATGTTTGAAATGACTATTTTTTGTGATATTGTACCATTTAATATGACAGGCAGCTGTTCCATCCCTTTTCAGCACATTCTTCCTCGCTATACCTTGCTATACAGGGCAATAGGATAGTTTTTGTAAATCTAAACATTGGGAGATATTTCCTTTATTTAGCATCACTAAACTCAGTGTTACATGAGACTAAACGTCTATGGCCGTGGCAGCAGCTCTGTGAGGAGTGCTTTGAGCTGAATGCTAACATGCTCAGATTGATAAACTGATGTTTATGCTGCATTTGCAAAATATTGGCAGAATAGGAAGAACAGGAAAAACTCCCGTTATTCCGACTTGAGAGCGTTGACAGCTAGCCTTGTAGTCACATCATTTAAATATCCTATAATTAGCTTTTTCTGCAGTGTTACAGACTAGTGGAGCAGTTTGTTAGCAAGTGAAACCAGATACAAATAAACTGTTTAACTCCTTTTAACCCTTAAATGCATACCTATATTACACCCTTTCTAATTCATTCATTTAACTCGACCTGGTTTTCCTCAAACTGTTTGTTTTTAACAATATTCTGGTGTCAAAATGTACAAAATGACAAGACCTGAGGGATGTAAGAGAGTTACATTTTTTACTCATGGTATGCTGGAAGCAAGTGATAGCGGTCACTGTGACATGAGCTCTGAATGGGACAACGGTCAAGATACTGTCCAAGTAGTGGTCCTAAGAGAAGTTAGGACTGATGAGGGAACCTCATATAGTTAACTGATATATATATATATATATATATATATATATAGTTAACTGAACTACCTCGACCTTGCTGCTATAAATGTGCAAGTAGCCTTCCTGGCCAATTTTCCAACGTGGGAAGCCAGAAGATCTTACACTTTCCTGGAAAACCTTTCCCACTCGACTGCTGGTAATTATGGTCTGATAGATATGACCTGAATGCAGCATCAGCAGGTGTAATGTTGCATGCTCACCCTCTTATTTAGCATGTTAGCATGCTAGCATTTTCTAATTAGCAATAAACACGAAGTGCAGCTGATACTGATGGGAATATCATTAGTTTTACTAATGTTTGGTCATAAACCAAGGACCAATTAAAATGTTGACCTGCAAGATGAAAAGTCAGTGGATTACCAAAGTTATTACAATTCATTATGAGGGGAACATGAATATCTGTACTAAATTTTATGGCAATCCATCAATTGGTGTCAGGTAACTTTAGTAAAAACCACAAATGTTAACCTCATGGTGATGCTAGAGTAAAGTTCAGGGGATCACAAACGTCATTGGGATCATCCTCTGAGCACCACAAATACCTGTACAAAATTTCATAGCAATCCATCCAATAGTTGTTGAGATATTTCAGTCTGGACCGACCAACTGACCAACATTGCCATCCCCAGAGCCATGCCACTAGAGTGGCTAAAAACCACAGCTACTGTTTAACACTTTGAGCTGCATTGGAACATCATACCACCATTCAGTCAGGTGGATTTAATAAAGGCAAGCCAGCATGTTGTGAGATATGAATGCCCCAGCAGAATATGGTGATGGCCTTTGGCGATACAGATAGCCAAGTGCGGAAATGTCACCCACATAACCTGCTCTATGTGACAAAACAGATGAGACAAACGGGAAATGGCTTTTCATCTGCCCTCCATGCTATCTCAATTACGGGTGATTTCATGTACATATAGTAAAGCCTCCTGCGTGTGTGACGCTGCCTCTGTGTGATGCAATTTTTTAAGAAAGAAATACATTTTCAGGGATTGCGATCAAGCAGAATAGCATTGCATGGGAGAGAGCTGAAATTGCGCAGAGAATATGGTAGCAGAGGCATGTGAGAAATGTCAAAATAATAGGTTTTTATCTGCACTCAGGCTCTGCTCTGCTCTCCATTTTTAGTGGCTGTCCTATGCTATATCTGTTGTTTGGGAAAGGTGCCCTGTAACTAAGGATGAAATGCATTGTGTGAGACTCTGCTGAATGTCAGGGCTGAGGGCGAAGAAGCAACACCTTAAAAATGGCTGCTGCCTCCAGACATGGCGCAAATAGCAAAGACGGCGTCAAGGTAACCTGGCACTGAAGGAATGGCTCTTCATCTCTGTGCACCGAGAGTATGAAGATGTTACATGTGGCTTTAGGGCAGATGTTGTTTATGAGCAATATCTAATTAGAATAGCAGAGTGTACAAAGCAATAAATGAACATTCTCTTCTTGTTCTGTGGGTGCTAAAGGACACAGTAGCGTCAGGTAATCCCAAACCAACAGGAACTACAACACTCTTTTTATCAAGAGTAGTCTACTTACATAACAGAACTATAAGGATCATTATTGTATTATCATAACAGTATTTCAGAGATAACACTGATGCCAAAGATGATTTTAATTATACTGCCTTATGATTAAGGTCACTGTAAATACAACAGGACAGCAAGTGCATTTTAATCTCTTTAGAGATATCGTAGGAATATTTTAGATTAGAATTATAGATTTCATTTCATCAGAATTTGTTACAAGAAAATAGAGGGAACATGTATCAAAAGAAAGCAATCATATAAAACATTGCAGGTCACATTTGACAGTCTCAGGGTTCAATCACTGCTCTTCTGTGGGTTTGATTTAGAGCTTTGTCAACAGTCAGAGATGTGTAAATCCCTGAACCCTGAGACGGTAATCCAAAGGACAAACTACAAATATCAACCTTTAGTCTGGCACTCAAGGACATCATGCATCATCAGAGGTTTTTTTTCTGTTACTGTGGTGAGTCTAGTTATTAAGTCTAAATCTTTGATGGAATGAGTTGTCTTTGATTTCCCAGAGGAGGCAGACAGCAAAAGACCTGTGTGTTTTGTTCACTGTTCAGACTGACAGGCCATATAGAAGTTGAGGGCCGAGCGACTGCTGTTTGAATGGCATTCACAAACTGTAGGGTGAAGCTACAGTTGTCTGATTAGACCATCCTTCCCTCAATCCTAATTAGGTGGAGCTGGAACAGACGTTAAAGGCTGAGAAGGCCCTGCGACGTCATTAGCTTTAATCAACCCTGGATAACGCACACACAGACACACACAGCCAGCCTGACAGTGAGTCAATACCTGACATTCATCATTTCAGTCCAGCCAGGCTTTTTAATTACTGCAATGAATTCCCTACATGGCCCCAGTCACCAGTCACCTGCTATCTAAACAGGGTTTATTGTTGAGGTTTAGCTTTGTCTAGATGCTATTTAATGGATACATAGTCAGGGTAGTCTGGCTTTGTTCTCTGTTTGGTGAATATTAAAGTATGGGGGAAATACATCTTTAAAGCTACTTCACTCAGGATTCTGAATGGGAACAAAAATAAGGTCTAAAAATAAGCCCCTTTCTGATGACATGTTTCTTGAATATTTTCCTAAAACCATTATTGTCTGATGTCTCCCTGGTGTCGGAAATGTGCAAGATGATTACAGCCAAACTGCAGGCCCAATTCACAACAACTGCTGTGTGAAAGTCTATGTGAATGATTCAGAATTGATCAGTATGGATGTCACAGTCCCCGAATGACGCAAACCAATGCTATTTGGCGCGTCACACATGTATGATTGCATTAAAACAGGAATTTGCATATATAACTGTTCTTAGAAGAAGCCATCCTGAGCACTATAAATGCATTATGATACTTGATACTTGTAGGGTCATGAAATTGCAGCCACAGTTTCTGATTGTCTTCATCTATTTGGTTATACCAAGATGCAGTCTTGTTCAAGTTTTCCATATGTTTAGTCATTGTTTGTATTAGGGTGCATTTCATTTGAGAGTGTAAGATGTTTAAACAAAGTTTTATTAAATGGTGATTATGAGCCTATTTAATGTTAATCTTGCTCCCTTTGCTTGTGAGTGCAATACAGTGTGACATACTGTATTGCACTCACCAGCAAACCCATCCTATATTCTACATCATGCTGTGTATGGTGTAGACTGTAGGATGGGTTTGTGGGATATACAGCGACCCCTGCAGGCCAGCACTTCTACTGCACCTACACCTGTATATGCCTGACAGAAAAGACACACACACACACACACACACACACCAACACCCCTACACCAACATCAACACACACACACCAAACTTCTACACACACTTGCACAGTCTCACATACGTGTATTTAAGGTTTTTGCTATTTTCTTGATTTTAGTGAATTGTACCTTTTTTATTTTTTTATTATTTTATTCTTCTTCTTCTTCTTATTGTTTTAATCTCATTATTACCTGACACTTTGGCAATATTGTCTCTGTTACATTCATGCCAATAAAGCTAATTGAATTGAAATTGAATTGACTTGAGAGAGAGAGAGAGAGAGAGAGAGAGTAATTAAAAATAAAATAGATAATAATAATATAATAATAAATAAACACTAATTAAACGGTGAGCTGGAAAAACAAGTGTGACAGTGGGAATTACAGCAAAGGTAAGCTGATTCATATCTTTTAGTGATTCATAAACAACTGCAAGGAAAATACTGACAAATGGGAAAGAACAGATATCAGGATTTGCTGTCGTAGGTGGCCAACGCGCGTAGTGCAACGCGCAAGGAAGGCTTGTCTCTCGTCGGCTTCTGTACCTCCACCAGGAAGTTGCTGCATTGTCATTCATTCTGTACTGTGCAGTTCATGCATGATCTTTATTGCAAAATGCGTAGAAGAACCGAAGCTCAAGCATCAAATAATGAACCTGTCAATGCTGATAGAAAGGTAATGCAACTTTATCGATAGCTAGCTGCTGATAGCTACTGCACACGTGATCTCTGCTAGCTAACATTAGCTGACAGACTCCAAAAGCTAACAGTTAACCTGTTCGCCAGTCTCGTCATCAAACGGTTATCAAAGTATGTCAGGTACTGACGTTTTCCTGCTCTTACACTGATCTAATGTTATGTGGAGCATGACAAAGTATCCCTCAGTTTTGTACAGAGAGAAGAAGAGCCAAATCTCCTTTAAAAAGCTGCAATTTTAATAACTCCGCTTGTGTACAGCTCACTCACTTCTAACCCTATTCATAATGTGTTTTTTTTTTTTTTTTAACAAATCATTAGCAACAGTTCTTTAATTCGGCATGCATCCAGGACAATAAAATAACAGTATTTGCCAGCACTTTGCCTATTATCTGGGAGAGGGTCAAATCTTAAATACACTGTGGTTAACCCTGATGCCCTCAATTAACTGTTGGGGTTTTGATGAAAATCTAATATTATTGCAGGGCATGGAATTACCACTGAAATTGCTTAAATTATATCACAAATGTACAGTTTCTAAAAATTATTTTAGGTTAAAAGTATAAATGAATATACTATATGTGTTTTTTCCAACTCTAGGATGCTGAAGTCAGGTTAATGTGTCAGCTGACATTGCATTTTCTCTTCTACATAAACTAGGATCCGGATCAAAGACTGCACAGCCGAGCTGAAGCACAGGGCAGAGTGTCTTACAGCTCTGTGCTCATGAACATTGGAAAGTGTTTACTTTTAATCATCATCATCCCTCCGTTCCTCAACTATGCATCGCTGCAGAGAGAAAGACAGATGCTCTTGCCTAAAGGTTGTCATATCTAAGGCTAACAAGTGCATTGTTCCTTTCAATTGAATTTTATATTAACCTGCAAAACAGTTTTTTAAAATATATTTATTAAATGTATTGATTAGACAGCCTCCAGTGGGAGATTGTCAGTAGATTTTTCTATTAAGTTCTCTTGAAATGAGAAGTCTTCTGTAAAGCCTAATCTTTCTCTCTATTCTTTCCCCTCTTACATCCAGATGGCCAGATTGTTGATGTTGGTTTGGGTCAAAAGATGCATCTTTTGTGTAAAGGACAAGGACAACCAGTTGGTAATAAATCATATGAAGATAGTCTATGATCTGCCATGAAGGGTTTAAGTTATGAATAAGATTTCTGGCACATGGTTCCATGTCTGCGTGGTTTGTTGGTGTCTTTTAACTGAGCACATCCTAACCAGTTTGTTTTTCTTTAGTCATACTGGATGCACCAGCTGGAATGTCCTCAGACATTTGGTTGCATGTCCAAGAAAGTGTGGCCACACTAACAAAGGTGAGGAAATGACACAATTACTTTGGATTGTATTAAATGGCTGTAGTTTGAAAGAATTACCAAAAATATTATATATATTTTTGTATTTCTATGTTAAAACAAGTTGGCTCATTGGAATTGAAATATAAATCTCAGTTGAATCACACTCATAAGTTTCACCAAGGGTGAGTTAGCATGCTGACCTTGGTGTTGCCTTTGACCAAGGAAATCCACTGTGTTGAACTTTCTCTGGAATCAGTTACTACTTGTGCGGCCATGTTGTTGTTGTTTGTTGTCAGGGGCATGTAGGGACAGTCCTTGCAGTGGCTCTGCCATGTCCTGCCTGCTCAGTACAGCAGAAAGTCGGGGCTGACAGCTTGCCCCATGTTGTTTGTCTGAAATGTGACCCAAATGAGGTCACAGGCTTGTTGGGGAAGGGCCTAGATACATCTGAACTAAATCACATAAGCAGTGACAAAAACAAACTTACAGTGCACTGTTTACACCTGTATCTGTGTCTTATTTTTCACTGTTTCTCAGCCATCATGCATTTTTGAAGACGTATCTAAACAGGATAGGGTGGGGCTGAGCCCGTATTAAGGGCATCTCGTGTGAATGTAGAGCATGGTGTTATTTAAAAATCCCTCTAAACCGGTGGTGTCCCTGTTGTCACACTGCTCAGGTCTGTACCTATGATAGAATGGGACTGGGCTTCAGCAAGCGGCTGATGCAGAATGAAACCACAGGAACTGAGAAGGTTTGGGGGATGTCCACGACTGGACGGTTTGTATACTACTACCAGTTGTAATATATTATTGTACTCAAATTATTTATTAATGACATATAAAATGTTTTGGGTTTTTTTGCCATGCATGCTGCTGTACACAAAGTCTACACTGTAACGCAATGTCACAGTTTCAAAATATTCTTTTATTGCAATGAAATGGTTTCTGAATGAGTGAGTGGGCTGTTTTACACCTGCAGGGCCATCTGTCTCATTTGTATGTTGCTGCTGAGTTTGTAAAATTCATTAGTTGAAATTTTGAATGAGATGTAGGCCAAATGTACAGTAGTGTAGTGTGTGTGGTGCAGGTGAATCTAGGTCTGGTAAGTGCTGATTGTGGGAGGCCAGAATCTACTTTGGAGCATTCTTCAGGTGACACAGGCCTTTTGTAAAGCTTAAGGCTAGGATGAAAAATGATTTGGGACTGTGCCAGATGTTTATGTAGGAGGAGATACAGCAAGTCAAATTCCTGCTCATCGCAAAGGATGTTTTCATGTTGCTTGTTTTCCCTGACAGTCAAAAACTCAAAGATATTTAGTTTAGTTTTAGATGTAGAACAGAGAAAATCAGCAAATCCTTAGTCTGAGAAGCTACATCCAACACATGTTTGGACTGAAATATCTCAACAACTATTGGTTGGATTACCATGAAAATGTGTACAAACATTCATGTTCCCCAACGGATGAATCCCACTGACTTTGGTGGTCCCCTGACTTTTGCTGTAGCGCCAGCAGGTCAAAGTGTTCACTTATCCTTGAAAATATCTCAACTTCTATTGGCACAAAAGTCACGCAGAGGATGAACTCTAATAACTTCTGTGATCTCTTAATTTTTCGCCTGGTACCATTATGAAGTCAAATTTTAATTTGTCCAATACTTTGGTTTATGGCCAAATACCTGCAAAACTAATGACATTTCCATCAGCTTCAGCTGTATGTAATGTTTAGTGCTAATTAGCACGCTTGTGCACGCATGTTAGCATGCTAAGATAGTGAACACGGTAAACATATACCTGCTTAACATCAGCATGTTAGCATTGTCATTGTGCGTATGTTAGCTTGCTGATGTTGGCATTTAGCTCAAAGCACCGCTGTGCCTATAAGTACCGCCTCACAGAGCTGCTAGCGTGGCTATATTCTTGTTGCTTGCTAAATTATTTGATTGCAATTAAAATAGTGAAAAATGCGCATAACAATTACTCAAAGCCCAAGGTGATATCATCAAATGGTAAATGGACTTCACTTATATAGCGCTTTTCAACCTAAATGGTTCCCAACGCGCTTTTACAGATTGGTCTCATTCACCCATTCACACACACATTCACACAGCGATGGCGACAGAGCTGCCATGCAAGGTGTGCTGGCCTCCATCGGGAGCAACTTAGGGTTCAGTGTCTTGCCCAAGGACACTTCGACATGAGGACAGGAGGAGCCGGGGATCGAACTGCCAACCCTGGGATCTTCTTCCTGAGCCGCAGCTGCCCTCAGTTGTCAAATTGTCTGACCAACAATCTAAATTCCAAAGATGTTAAATTTATCATTATATACAACACAGAAAAAGCAGCACGTCATCATATTTGAGAAGCTGGAAGGAACCATAGAACTTTTAGAGCCCTTGCTTGGAAAATGACTTGGACGATTGATTGATTATCAAGATTGTTTTTCTGTTGATCGGCTTATTGTTTCAGCTTTATAAATGACTGAATATAAAAGCTTTTAATCAAAGATGATTAATCAATTATAAAAATTGTTGCAGATTAATTTTCTGTTGATCAAATTGATCATTTCAGCACATCTATCAGATTGTGTATACTGGTAAATATGACAATTACACTGTGTCAAGCTAAAAAACCAAGCCTGCTACACTGCATACAGTGCATTAACGTTATTTACCACTGTACAGTAATTATCCACTGGGAATCAATATTTCCTTGATAAAGTGGCTGTTTGGGACTTGTCATCAATGTCCCAGCCAGCATAGACCGATGGGTGCATGGACACCTTGTGCCTTCCTCTGCTGAACGCACCACCGTAATGCGTTTGTCGAGCCTTAAATCTGCCTAAGGAGTGAGCAGGCGTGGTTCGCAGACGGTCAGCAGTCTAGTTTACCTTGGCATCTGGCCCAGAAAGCAGGGGCGGCTGCACATTTGAGATGCAAGCAATCAATTTCCCAGAATTCAATCTCTCAAGGAGTTTGATGACTACCTAACCTTAACCCTTGGAGCCTTGTGAAAACTCTTCATTTCAGTGTGACACCTCAGGCTTGATTTATTAGCACAACAAACCCAGGGCAGCAGATGGCCCTCAGAGAGGAGCTGCTGCATCTCATGTGATGATGATGCTTCCTCTGATGATATACGTTTGCTGGGGATTGTTTTTCCTGCGGGTTGCATTGAAAAGTAGCCAGTAGTCCCCTCCTTTATACTGTCATTTGGGTTTCAGCAGTGCTGTTTATTTTGGTGCCACGTCTGGAAAGAGATTAAATAGAAAACTTTCATTCAGTTGTTACCATTCTTTGGGATAGAATTTGTAAAACTGTGTTGTTTTGTTTTTGCTTCTTAGGTTATTTTTGTTTTTTTAATAATGACTCTCCAGTGGGTTCTTAATAAACCTGTTAATGAGCAGATTAGAGATCAATGAGATTAATGATGGCCTGTGGTATTCATCTTTCATGCTGGGAGTCCTAGTCCCACCTAGCTGAATAAATAAACCTCCTGGCCCAGTTTGCTGCATGTCCTGGTTTTGTGCCGACACAGACGAGTGTTGTTGTCTTCCAGGATGGTGGATGATCTGCACCGACTCTTGCAGGCTGCTGGGATAGCCAAGCCCTTCATCCTGGTGGGCTCTGAGCTCGGCACACTCAATGGCAGGTTTTACAGCCACATTCATGATGTGTAAGTATAGTTTGATGGAAATACTTAAAGGATAGCTCATACTTGAGCACAGTAAATGATGTAACGGAGTATAAGGCTGCATTCAGACCAAATCAGGCGTTGCTGCGATTAGCGCAGGGTTGTTGGGCGGTGTGGGAGTGTCACTACATGGCCATACTGATTGTAGCAATCCCAACTTGAAGAGCGATACAACGGCAAGCGACTGTACGGCGATTAACGTCTTTGTACTCCCTCGAGGCAGGGCTGAACAGCTGATGTACAGATCGATCAGTCTCCCTTCCATCTTCACAGTTGCGCGATAAACAGCTGAATGCTACAATGCTACATGGTAAACAAAGTTATTTTTCACCTGGGCGTCTTCCGGGCTGATTGCCGGCGTGATTGGCGTCGGTTGCCTTTCTTCAAAAGTTGATTCTGTTTTAACTTTTTGCCCCTGCGGCCCGAACCGCAGCCTAAACGCACTACCCACATTCAAATGAATGGGAGGACTGGCGTTTTTGCCGCTGCGCCTGATTTGGTCTGAATGCAGCCTAAGTGAACAATATAAAAAGTCTAATGAAGTTTGATTGAGGAAGTCCTTGATTTTATCCAAGACAGTGACAGTTTTGCTTTGACTTAATTTATATGTGATTTCCAGCATAATTTATTATCTATAATCACTCCCAAAAAAGTTGATTTCAGACACTCTTTCAATCTCAGACATCATTATCATATGTTGCTGTGTAAATTTGTTACATGATTACCAAAGATGAGGAATTTTGTCTTTCTTAAATTAAAAGATAATTTGTTAAAATTTAAACCACAACAAAATAAATGTGTTCATCATCTGCAAAAAAAATACATTTCGGAGTACAAAATATATTCCAGTGTCCATCCCCATCATCCCCGTAACTCAGCCATCTCAGAGACAACGTAGTGATTAACGTGACAAGTAGTCCATACCAGGGATGATAGATTTAGTATTTAATCAGGCATGATGTTGCTGCCGTTAAGGGAGAAAATTAACTAGTGGTGAGGCACCTTTCCAAATGGAAATATTGGATCTGGTGAGCGTGTGGTCATCTGTCTGTGGGGACAGAGGACAGACGAATCTACAGAAAGAAGTACGGGGTGACGCCATCCATCTCACACTCATTACAGCCTGGGCCGGGAGGGTAAAGTGGACAAGGGTAGTTAATGAGTCTTACTTCATCTGAGTGTGTGTGTGTGTCCTCCATTTGTCCTCAGGCAAGTGTCAGACCTGGTGCTGATTGATCCCATCCCAGAGGACGTTTTTGAGGAGGACCAGTGGAAAGAGTACTGGTGAGTTTATCGCTTGTTTCTAGGGTGTAGGAAGGACAGAACTGGGGGGAAAAAACAGTGGAGGAAGGGAGGAAGGAGCAGAGGATGAAAAGGGAAGAGGAGAGAAGATGGAAGGATGCTGAAGAAGCAGAAACTAGGGAGGAATGTGAAAGCAGATTGAGAGAAGAGGAGCGTGGAAAGGAGCAAAGAGGATGATAAGGAGCTCTGAGGGGCAGATAAAAAGCGAGAGGCAGGGAAGAGGAGAAGAATAAAGGGAAATGTATCAAGAAAAAGAGGATTAGCATGAGCAGAGTGGAGGCAGAGACGCTAGCGTGTTTCACGAGTCAAACTCCAAACTCTTACCTTATTGGCTTTAATGGTGAGAATAGTTGATTATCTTTGCTGGGTGGGGCTCATTAGCATGATTAATTGGAGGCCAAAGAAACTAATTAGCTGATTGCACCCTTTTAGCATGAAACAGATGAGGGGAGAGCGAGGGTTGTGGCGGTGGTCGGGACTGAGTGACAGAAAGTGTAATAACACTGCTTTAATCCTCCAGGCAAGATATATGTCAAGTGGTAGTCATTGTCCCAGCATATATCTCATTATGCATTAATTATCATACGGGGGGGGCCTTATTAATAATGATAACCGAGAGTGTGGAGGAGGAATGTTGGTAGAAGTGTCAATTATGCAAGACTAACACTATCTGCGATTATTTACAAGTAAAGCATGTCATGTGTTATCATTAAAAGGTATTTCACTGCTGAAGAGGCTTTAATTAATCAGTTACATAATTTTGCAAACCATGCTAAGCTTTTAGACGTAGCTGACAGCCCAGCAGTGTTGGCAACATAATGAACAAATCTCTGGAGTGCATCTCTAGTGTGTTTTTTGTCACTTACAAAACCGATCCCAATGCTTGTTTTGCTCAAAACACATTAGATACTTCTCCTGCAAAATGGCAGTATCTGTCATTTTAAAGTCAGACAACAAAAGAGTAACAATTCCTCCCAATGATATACAGCTTATTGCTCCTACCCTTTTTACAAAACACTACCTATTTTACTGTATGTAAAAAGTATCAGTCAAAACACTATACAGCATAAAGCCAGCTTGTCATTCTGATCCTACATTTTTGTCCATTAAATTATTTTTTAATAAATAAATTCACCCCTTTAATTTAATACGGTGGGCTCTAGGGCTGTTATTTTCATTATCGATTAATCTGCTGATTATTTTCATGATTAATCGTTTAGTCTATAAAATGTCAAAAAATTGTGAAAAGTGCATCACTAAATCATCACAATTTCTCAGAGCCTAAAGTGATGTCTTCAGATTGCTTCTTTTTTCCAACCAACAGTCCAAAACCCAATTGGCAATTCATTTATTGCCGTTATTATATTTTGAGATCATCCAGAAACACAAACGGTGAGTTAATATGTGCTTAGATATCACAGAAAAACGTATGTTAAATCCAGTTATCTTATTTTGGGCATGACTTCGTGACTTAGCGCATCCGTAGTTCCGTCCACCAATATTAGCTCACAGCTTATATAAGCATGAGTCAAGCCAGATAAGAAGTGGATCCATGAAAATGCCCTAATTTGTACGTGACTCAAAGTGGAGCAGCACCATTTATCAGGGGTATGTGTCCAATTATCCTCTGATTAATAGGCATTCATTTCACTGAGTACATGACAGTGCAGCCACAATCCAATTATTATGTGGAGAAGCAATGGAGAAATGAAATGAACCAAGGACTTCGTAAAAAAATTATTTTATCATCGGTGCCTGATTTCCACGGGGCAGTAAAAATGGAAACCGGAATGGGATATACAATATGAAGATACAAGAGATGCAGCACAACTCTGCACATGACAGCATCCCATTGCCATTGGCATTCCTCAACTTGCTTTTCCTCCTTATTTTGTTCACCATGGTTGCATGTAGGTGTGTATTTCTCTCTTAGATGCAGGTTTATTAGCTGTCGGAGGTCTTACAGTATTTGGTACACAAGATAAGTAATGCAGAAGGGAGCAGGGCTGCACCTGAGCAGGATTGTGGGGAGACCGTATCAGCTTTGCACTGGGAATGGAGGATTTACACATCAAAGCCCTGTTCATTAACAGAGGCTCACTCCCAAAATTAGTTCGGTTACATCCTACAAAACGAATCTCCTGAGAATAGTATTTCTGCATGCTTGTGTGTGTGTGTGTGTGTGTGTGTGTGTGGCCATTTGCTTGTGTGCACTTGTTGTAAGGGGTCAACTTTCTTATTTGGGATTTTCCTCTGCAGACGTCGCAGCATGTCTCATGTCTCATTTCCTTGTGGACATAGGTAATGTTTCCTGATGAAAAGCCAAGCAGTGGGTCTAGCATCAGAGATTAGAAGAAGCCCCAGTGTACATCCAGACAAATTGCATTCTGGATGAGAGCCATTGGTTTGAGTCACTCAGTGCTGTCAGTCTTTGTTTCACCAGCTCAAGCACTGGAAGTTTTGCATCTCTCCACTTGAATACAGACAGGAATATTCTCTACATTTCAACATAACTCCTTATTGTGTATGTACAGCATGCCTTTTGTTTGCTTACTTTGTCTCGCTGCTGGGATAAAACATGCAATACATGGCCACATACATTGAGGGCTCGGCACAGGCCAGTCAAGTTCTTCCACATCCAACTGGGAAAATCATGTCTTTATGAACCTGGCTTTGTGCAGGGTGGCATTGTCACGTGGAAACAGGAAAGGGTCTTCCCCAAACTGTTGCCGCACATGCACTGCAGGGGGTGTAGTTGCACGGAGCCACGCTGTTATGGTCCTGCTTCGTACCAGGGCCGATCAACCCGAGGTGGTCTCCCTGCCCTCAAGCAAGCTGTGTCTTGCACTTTATTGATTGGCCCAACACATGGCGTCTGTGCTGGTGACTAGAGAGGAAGCTCTGTTTTTAGAGGTACTTTTGTAGCTTCTAACTGAATCTCTGTGGTGTGGTGTTTGATTGTATGCCTATGTGCCTGTTCTTTAAGATATCAGCCTTATTACTGTTTACTGAACATTTTCTGCTGCTGCTTCACTTTAAAAGTTTTCAAACAGCAGGGGCGTCCTGGTTGCCTAGGGATAATGTCCCAGGTTGGCGTCCGGCTAGGGAGCTTAGTTGAATGTCATTCCCCATCTCTCTCTCCCAGCATTTACTGACATTACTGTCTCTAATAAAGGCATAAAGATGATTTAAAACATAATTTCTTCCTTTGGAGGCTTTTATTGTGAAGCAGCTATGGGAAATGCAATTTGTCGTTAGTGTTGCTATTAATAAAAATTGGTCACAACAAGATATGGGAATATTCTGCGCTGTTTGATCAGCAGGTCAGTTTTAAATATTGCAGGGGGGAATAGAAGATAGCAGAAACAGCTAACAACAGGCTTTGCTGTGGTTTTTTGTGAACCAGCACACCTCGAACACGTCAAGGTTAACAACTTGATGACGTGTTAGAGTTGTGCTGGTTCGCTGCCCTGTGGAAACCATGTGCATTGTGTCAGCATGACTTGAATGGTTGCGGCTGCTCACGGATGAGCTTATTGCGAGTATCCTCACTGAATCAAAAAAAACCCATTAGAGCTGCAATGATTAATCGATTAGTCAATTGAAAGAAGATTAATCGGCAACTATTTGGATAGTTGAATAATCCTTTTGAGTAATTTTTTAAGAAAAAATGGCAAAATGTTCTTGTTCCAGCTTCTCACATGTGACTATTTAAAAATGTAGTCTTCTATAATTGTAAACTGAATATATTAAGGTTTTGGACTGTTTGTCGGACAAAACAAGACATTTGACATTTCGCTTTGGGAAAATGTGAGGGGAATGTTTCACTATATTCTGACATTTTATAGACCAAGCCATTCATTGATATGAAAATAATCATTTGCAGCCCTACATTAGGGACCAAGTTGACACACTTCTGGCCATATAGTGTTCTGTTTATAATAATAATCAGGCTCTCTGGACCCTCTAGCTGACCATCCCTGCTGAGAGATTCCAGCTGGAATTAGACAAACGCCATCAAAGGTTATAATAAATATCACTAAAGGAATTACACTGATAATTCTTTCATCTTGTGTTTAAAAGAAGGAACTTTGTGCTTTTACACACTTAAGTGTGTGTGTCTGCTGTCTTTCTGCAGCCGCTTGTGTGCGTAGAGTATAAAACTAATTTACCCCATGGGGAATATATTTGCTCAGAGAGCAGAAACAGTGGGGAATGCTCTCGTCTAATGGGATGGTCCTTACAATTTAATGAATGCTGATTGATTGGCAAACTCTCCGTTTTAATGTACCATTACTGTGTTTAGTGCAACGCAGTCCTCACAGGAGCACCACTTGAAAATCTCCTCATCCCTTTCCTCTGCATCTCAGTTCTTTTAAGTGTTAGTCATCAGTATTTTTTTTTTTTTTTAACTCAGGTGATAATTGGAATAATTTGAGTTGAGATGCTGAGAGTCTTTAGTTAGGGTCTGTTTCAGGTATGTAGCAAAAGAATTTCAAGTGAGATTGTTTTAGCTTATGCGTATGCTGTATAGTGCACCTTTATGTCTGTGTGGAGACATGATGCATACTGGGGGGAGTGTGTGGGCCTAACAGCTGTGGCTGCAGGCCTGGATGGAAGCCTGATTGAGTTATGCGTCTCAAAGTGAAAACGACACTTTCTGTCCCATTCATCATCCTACCTGTCACCTGTCATTAATATGCTAAGCAAGGCCTGCACTCAAACGCGTGTACTGTATATACTGTATGTATGCGTGTCACGCACACTCAAACAGTTACCCACACAGCTTGCTGCAGTGTGCAGCAGATAGACATGCTTTGCGGCTCACCTGGAGCCTGCTCTGTATGACGGGCAGCGTATGACTGTCACTTTGACTGATGACCGTTTGGAGTCTCACAACTGCTGCTTTTGGTTTGATTTATAAGCCAGGCAGGGTTTAATATGGGGACAAAAAGAGTGTTTCTATCCTTCCTCATAGTGCTTTGTTAGTAGGTAGATGTACAGGCAACTGAATTTTCTTTCCTTTTCTCTCCTCTCCTCTCTATACTTTCCATTGTTGAGATATTTTAACATTTCAATACTCGGATGATACTACAGTAATCATTTTAACACCATAAGTAATCTCTTAGTGTTCGCTTGCTCTCTCGCTCTCTGTCTCCTCTGCCTTCATTGGTAAACAGTAGCAGTCAGTGATGACATATCCAGTCTCCTCCTCAGCGCCCATTCGCTGTCACCGCGAGCTGCGTTCAATAACTCACTGGAGCACAGCCCTGCTCTAAACCCCTCCAGGGGTCCTCGGCTGAGATTGGCAGCAATCACCCGGCCATGGGCCGATGGATGGATGGAGGGAGGGGAAGAGGGAGGTAGAGGAATGAAGGAAGAGAGAGCAACGGAGAAAAAGTTGGGGAAATAAAATGAAGCAGTAGGAGAAGATGCAGCCTGACAAAAGCATGACGCAGGGACTGTTGATTGACTTGAACTGATAAAAATGATTTTAAAAAAAACAACCAAACGTCTTGATGTAAAACGTCTTTCGAATAGAGAATATGTATTTGAAATGTAGAAGGAAAAAAA
>LKNJ01000677.1:69709-105605 GCA_002120245.1 Maccullochella peelii
TATATATATATATATATATATATGTGTGTGTGTGATAGTATTTTATGTGCAGTTATAGTTTAGCTTCAGTGAAAGAAAAAAAAGTTTAATATAACTTAAGTTAACTCTAACTGTAACACATATGTTCTGTATGTGACCCTACAGGCTCCATAAGTGTGTGATTCATTATGCTTCACAATGTGGTTCTGTAATGTGTGTCGGCCTCCTCCCTCAGTCCCCTCCTGACTCAGCTGCCCCCTCCCCAGATCCTCCCCAGTCATCCAGACGAGCCAGGAATGCCAATTAATTGTAATTAGAACCACTGTAAGCGTAACTATTGCTGCTACGTTCCACTAATGAAGCAGGGCTGCTGCGGCCCCTGTGTATTTACCCCAGTGTAATCTATGGTATTGATGCAGGCAGGAAGGCGGAGAGCAAACGAGGGATGCTGGAATCAGCATGACGTCGGCTGTGGTGCAAGAATGACACCTTGTGTTCCTTCCCGGGTATTACGCCTTCAAGTTGGGCTTTTCACCTTTATATTTCAGTTGCCTTATATTTGGGCACTTCAGAAGTTCTGCTTATTCCTTATTTAAAATAATACTTGAAGTTTTCTGCAACCCAAAGTTACAGCAATACATACAGTATGATTGGTCTCCATTTGGCAGTATGAAGTGTAATAAAGTAGCCTGGTTCCAGACCTCTGAACTGAATTGCTCTCAGATTTGTTCAACGATTCAAATAGTGAATGAATGAAGTGAAACAAAATGGCAATTAAGTCTGATTATCGGGCTAGAAGATGTGATGCCACAATGGAATGTACAATAAGGTAGTGAGAATACATTTTGTGTTTTACTGTGTCACAGATAATGCCTGCATAATACATTGTGGCAAGGGTGATGAAAATGTCACTCTATCTAGGTCTGATTTGAAAAGTTTTCTCTGTTTATGGAATACTGAAAATAAGAGCAGTGTTCAAATCTGTGACAGACTGATATTTTTTCCCTTTTAAAAAGTTTGTCAGTGTAAAAAAAACACTAGATTAGCTGCTGGCTCTTTTATTTAAAAGTCACCTGTCAATGTAAAAAAAAAATCTATATTTGTGCCACTTTTTCCATAGTTGTCTGTCCCACAAGTGCACCGCACTCAGCATACTCATCAAAAATGATGATGTTGGTCCTGATGCTGCCATACAGTGTTGCCTTTTAAGAACCTTGAACCTCAACCTTTCGTTTTCTTACAGGTTCAGGTTGCGGGAAGCTCCAGGTTACGGGTCGTTAAGTTCCTGTAGTTGTAAAGGCTTAATAGGCAGCTGAAATCATGACGTCACGTCCGGGCTAGCCTCTGTTCCACTAGCTCCTGTCACTCAATGCAATCTCTCATTCAGCATTTGTTCCGTCTGCATTTCTGGGAAAAAAAAGAAGCTGGTTCCTGGGGTCTACTTTCCGTATTCTAAGATAAATCCGCTCCACTACTACTCTCTAGCTGTAATCTCTGCTGTCTAAAACTTCTACAGTGTTTGGTCCTCTCTATTCTACTGTTATTACAGACATGTCTGAGCTAGTCTGACTCACAGGAAGTAGGCTGTGGGTATAAGCCTGCCATTGGCCAGCTGTTTCAGTCTGAATTCTCCTCCCCTTCTGCTATCTGCGTGTTACCGTTTTGCAAGGGCATGGTCACTACATCTTTGGCTTAGTGCCGCCCTACACGATTGCGATTGGTTTAAGAAAATACAAACAAGCCAGAGTGTTTTTTTTTTTCTTCCCCCCTATACCTGAATGATAATGGGTTCAGCCAGACCTTTCTCCAGTGTTGGCACAGTACTAAAACAAAGTGTGGAGATTGGTCTGGCTATGCGAGACTATGTCTGAGCAAACCGCGACCCCTCGACTAGCTCATGGTCTCGTCTCTTCTATTGAGCTGTGATGTTTAACATGCAAACGCCTAGGGCATTTGGGAAATGGTGTTTGTTAAAGGCATAAATATTAAATAAACTGTGATTTAGTAGATTAGTTTTTCAAAAAACGACCATCCCTATCTAAACATATGAAGCCAGCCACATGACATACTGTTGACAAAGGATCTGTTCCAAGGCTGGATTTTTAGTTATTAGCATATTTACAAATTTCAACGGGATTTTGAATGAGTTTTTTTTTTTTTTTTTACCCAGAAGCTCCTGTTTCATGTCGGCTCTCTACAGTGGCTGTGTCACATTAAAGTGTTTTTAGTGTAGTTTAGTTTACTTGACATTACATGAAGGAGGGCATCAAATCACACACAAAAATGTCAAGCGTAACACAATAAAGTCCAAGACTTGTTTTCTTTGTAGTCCTTGATATAAAAATAGCAACAATGCAGGTGACTAGCGGCAGACCGGCACAATAAATACTTATGTCATCATCAATAAAGTCACTCAAAGTATAGTACCCCAAGCATGGCACTCCATACATTAACTATGCCTAAGTTAATTGGTCGGTTGAGTCTGTTTCAGAAAGGTCACTCATACGTTATGTCATGTAGTATTTCACACATTTTTAAAACATACTGTTTTGTCTTGAATTCAGCACTGTCTTTTACTACTTTAAGACCCCATTTTGCTGTGTGAAACCGTTCGAGACTTATGCTCTACAGATGTAGATTTGATTACGGGATTATGTTCCAACTGTGTCAAACTACAGTTTAGACTTTTTTGCTGTGATGAATCTTGATTCTAACAAGTCATTGAAGATTAGAATTCTTCAAAATATAGTCAAATTGTCCTGCCTGTGTGAGAGTTACAGGCCTCATCATGTACCTGTCCTCGTCCATATTCCCTCCTTTTTGTTGTAGTCTCTGGAAGTCTTGCAGTAACCTTTTTTTTTTTTTTTTGAAAAACGTTCCTTCAGCGTAATAGTTAGTTGAGCCTCATGTAATAGTCCGTGTTTAAATGTTCTCTGCTCGTTGTAATAGTTGGCAGAAGCTCGTGTAATAGTTCGTGTTTTGTGTGCGAGCAGGCTCTCAGGTAACAGAGGCCCTGCATATGAAATGAGATGGTAATGAGGAGGAGGAGGAGGAGGGGAGCCTTATCAATACAGGGCCAAATTCCGACAGTGAATTGCGCAGTTGTAACAAAAGTAACAGAGCGTCCATTCAGCCTGCACTAATCCAGATGGGAAAGTCAAACAGCAGAAAGTCCACGGCACAAACTCATTTCATCACTTTATTAATTTAGATATTGCCTCCTCGCTCCTGTGGGGAGGGAAAAAAAAGAGCCCCTCTGAAATGACCAACATCGGTGAGGCGTTTTGCTCTACATGGTTCCCCCACTTCGTCTCCTCCCGTTATCTGTTTAATTCATCCCGCCAATCTTGGCTGTCTTTACCCACTAAATTTCCCTTTGACACGCATGCCTTGCTTCGCATAATCCTCACTCCGGGGCAGAATTAAAAATGGAAAAAAGAGGAGGGAATAGGACAGGTGGCTGGAGAATCCTTGAAATAATGTTCAATGCCAGACCCAGGAATGATTTGACCAGATTCGAACTAGGGGGCTGATAGGAGAGAGTTTTTTTCCCCCTTTATTTTTGGAATCAGGGGGTAAGAAAAGGGTGACAGGTGGAAAATGTGCAGAGACTGAGAAGTCCCATAAGAGCCAGGTCGAAGAGTCAGTTCTAAATTGTGGTGCCAGAATGACTTCGGGGGGAAAACTGTGGCAAGGAAGATGAAAATGTCAAAATGTCGCTCTCCGGAGGTCTGAGTTAAAAAGTTTTTTCTGTCTGCTGAAGTCTGAAAATTAGAACAGTTGACTTATTTCTTTTCGCCCTTCTGCCTGTTTCTGTTATTGTCCTGTAGGTACTGTCTCTTTTGCCATGAATATGGCAGATATGTTATCTTTACACAGCCATTTGTAGCAGTTGAACAACCATTCTCCGCTGTTTGTATCAGCTTTATCTGACCAATCAGTGTTGACATGCTTTGCCGGAGCAGAGCTTGATATTTCAAGCTGCAGTTCTTTGGGTAGCGGCATGTCATATCAACAACAGGTGAAATGGGTTATTTTACACATGAAAAGTGCATGTTTATAATGTAGGTTTGATATGATCAGTATAATGGCAGTGAAGCAGCGCTGAAGCCTGCCTGTTGTAAAACGCAGTATACTGTAAAATGCACTACTGGCTTGTGCTGTGACACAAGTACAACTCAAGTATTAGTAAGTTTCAGTCCTGAAATGATTAGTCAATTAACTGAATAGTCAATTAAAAGAAGAATAAATCAATGACAATTTTGATAATTGAGTCTACAGCCATGCTAGCAGTTAAATGCTCATTTCAGCATGACAAAATGTTCACAATGACAATGCTAACATGACATTTAGTAAGTAATGTTTACCATGTTCACTGCGTTAGTTTAACATATTTTGACCTATGATAATTAGCACTGTCTGTATCTCTACTGCCACTATGAAATAAAGGCAAAATGCAAGAAAAACAAAACATGAATGTCTGTACTTTATGGCAATCCATCCAATAGTCATTAGGAGTCATCCATGAAAGTCTGCATGAAATATTCTGCCAATCCATTCAGTAGAAGTTGAGATATTTCAGGCTGGACCAAAGTGGTGCCCCAATCGGCGGACCGACCAGCAGACTGACATTGCAATCAATGGTGCCACACCACTAGCTTGGCTAAAAAAATGCCATACATTTGCTGGTTCTAGCTGCTCAAATGTAAGGATTTGCCTGTTTACATAATTTTATATGATTTGTAAAAGTGATTTTGGACTTTTAATTGGACTAAACAAGCAATTTGAAGACATCACTTTTTTCAGTTTCTTGTCATTTTATAGAATGGACGCTTAATCAATTCATTTGTAAAATAATCAACAAAATAATAGTGAAAGCATTAGTTGCTACAGAGCAATATAAATGATTCATAGTCATTTATCAGGTATTGAAATTTACTGTATTGAATATAACATAGAGAAACTGATAGGACACAGTGCTAATTGACAGTGTGTTGGCTGCATGTAGGGGCAGGCTGCGCGGTGCGGCGATGGCGGCAGCAGGCGCACGGCACTATTGATTGGGCTCCACAGGCTGAGACCAGCCAATTCAGAGCACCAGTGAGCTGAAACCGATTGGGCCTCCTGAGTTACAAAATCCCACAGCTCTTCTTCTCTCATCTGCCAAAAAAAGTGTATTTCTCATTCCCCAGGCAAATGTTTTCGAAGAGAAAGTTTGAGATTTTGGGTTGAAAAAGAACGGAGGAAGGCAAATATTATGTATGACTTTGCTTGCCATTGTTATTGTGATCATAAAATCCCTCTTGTTGTTGTAATAGAGCCATTCAGAACTTTAGCATGTTGTTGAGCAGCACAAATTTAGATTAACTTCAATTACAGCTGCCTTATGTTTGAAGGTTGAAGACTATTGGAAAACCAATGATAAAGACTTACTCTGGCATTGATGGTTACACTTTAAAGCTGCACTAATCAATTATTTTTATGTTAGCATTTGATTAAATGACTAGTGTAATTTGAAAGGGGTCGCTGGTAGTGATGAACCTACAGAGAATTATCACTCAATTCTGCAGTCTTCCTTATCTCTTTGGTGCATTTTAACACAAACTCTCTTCAGCTTTGCTTCCAACAGTAGCAGGTGGCTGTTTTTAGAGAAAAAGCCTTGACAAACAGACCTAATGTTACTGTGCCACAAACAAACATAGCTAGAGACTAGCTGGTAAACACAGTGAAAGAGCTAAAGAGCAAAATATTCTCCTTTTTAGGAGTTGGTGGCCACAAAAAAGAGCTAATCGGAGAGTCGGACTTTAATTCATCAGGTGGGCTCAACTCAACTCCAAATGAATGCCTACTTAATGGTTACTCCATGTCTGCTGGATGTGCAAATAATTATTTGCTAAAATGTTAGCTAGAACTCCTTTGTGATGCTATACTATGTCAGTGTTGTGTTTTTAGCTTTTTCTGCTGCCCACAAGTGGCCAAAAATCAAGTAATGCAGCTTTAAAAAGTAGTTCAAATGGTTAAACCATTAGATTTAAGACTTAAGTTGACTCCTGCTAAAGTTTTATGGGTGTGAACGTTTGTGTGTTTGTTCAGGTACGGGAAGCTGTTGCCCTCACTCCAAGCCAGGCAGTTTTCAGCAGCTACAGGGCTGAGCCGCTTGCTGATTATCCTTGGGGCGATTGAACCAACGATTAAAGGCGAAAATGTCTCAGAGGAGGTCATCCAGCGCCAGGTCAGGCTAATGCACACCCACACACACACATTTCAATTCAAAGAATTACCATTCAAAAATAAAAAGTAAAATGCTGCAGAAATCTTTTATTTTTTTGAATGCTGAAAGTGACACAGCAGGCCAGGGGCAATTTAGAGGTGATTTAGGGATAAATATAAGAAGTCATCAGGGTAGAAAAGTGCTATCATACCATAGACTTAGGCTCTGTTCCTCTGCTCAGACAATTTCTGGGCTTTTGTTAACCTAATTAGAAATATGGAGGAAAAGGTGATATGTTTCAGGCATTTTAAATACTCTCCTCCCATCTTTCCTATACAGCCACAGGATGGTGCTAGTGTGAGAAGAATAATATCTCTTCCTCAGCAGAGATACAAGTGGATGATGATTGCAGAAGCGTTTGTCTTCATATCGTCAGAGACTGTGAATTTGGCATGATATGACAGCAAACGTCATTTTAAAATAGATGAAAATTGAACCCGTTCCTGGAGGTGACATGATGCTGCGCTTGCACTGTGTCTTCTGATGCCTGCTATATTGTAAACTCAGCCTTTTGACAGGTCGTACAGTTTGTGAGGAAAAGGCTGTTAATATAAGCTATAAGCTTTTTGCTGTGTATTCCAGAGGAAGTTTTTCCACAGGGGAGGGTTTTTATTTTGCACTTGTCCATACTCAGATCTGCTGTGAATCTGTTTTTTTTTTTTAAAAACCCACACATACTGTGATGACACTGCCTGTCATGACGTCCTGTAGTCAATTTTTACTTGTTATGGAAAACATCTTAGGCAGAGGGATAGTAATGGATTCTGGTGTGGAACAACAACCAATATCTTTGGTAACATGGGATAATGCTCTATATAGACTGACACCTTATTATAGCCGGAAAACAAACACTCATAGAGAATAGAGAAAGAGAGATTATTGCAGGAAAGCTAATTTAGTAGCTGTTTATTGCATTTAAACCATACAGACCTACTTGAAATTCTTTTATTTTTTTGTTTGGGGAAACAACTTACACTTTAGTGACCCTCTGTGACATTTCTAACATCCGTTCAGCATTAACATTTTTCTGCGGCTGTCTGTGTGATGCGATGATGCCTGCTCTGGGATGAATGCAAACAGTTCGTTAAGACGCCTTGTTCTCTGCTGCCAGCCACCCACGATTTGATGGCAGTAGTGATGAGGGACCTATTTCAGCTTTTCAAGTATTGCAGTTGTTGCCAAGGAGATAAGGACATCATTGTGCTTGAATTCTCCAAGGACAGAGAAAGGTTTTGTAGACAGGCTAGTGAAGGTTATAACATGCACACACACTCACAAGCTTGCCGGACTCAATAGAGCATGCAGTCCATTTCTCAAGGGCATGTTCTGTAACCACTGCTTAATTGAACTGGAGCAGAATTGTTTGCCGCTATGTTAACGGCACCAAAGCTATCTGGTCTCATCACATGTGGGTGATAGATACAGTTAAAGGGGAAATCTGCTCGATTTGAGAATTCACATCTATTCTGGTAGCGTGGTGAACTTTCCCTGCCCTGAGCAGCAGAATCAGAGAACCAAGACTGAGATTTTCAATGTCATATCAGTATTCTGTCTGGAGCTGTTTCATTCAATGAGCTGGACACTGACTTCACTGCATTCAAATTGGCTTACTATAGTAATAGTTGTAGTTCATTTTCCCATCTTTTCCAAATCATCTTGGAAATGTAAAGTTTGGATGGAACTAAAAAGTTGAAAAGTTATTATTACGTCTACGTCTTGGCATTGGAGGATTGCACTTATAATAAATTATATGGGGGGGTGCTGTTCTAAATAAGGTTGAGCAATGTCAAGATGTTGCTTACAATACATACACACAACTGTTTAGAATCTGGTGTCTGTCCAATTTTTTTTATTACGCTGCAGGGATCTGGGGTGGTTGCAGACAAACAAAAAGTGCAAAACGGAGCTATGCTTTGTTTTTTGGGTGTGCATAAAAAAGCCCCCAGACTGTCAGTATGTGGTGATGGGATGGGAGCTATGTGATGTTAGACAAAAGGGTTCATTTTAGATTTTGTGACTGATTGATTTTCTCTATCTCTGACCCTTATAGAAATACCTACTAAGTGACCCAGCCCACCAGAGCAGTGCTGTGGATGAGCATTACTTTTTGAATGAAAGTGCAGCTCAAGTTAGGTATGGCAAATACTTACAATTATTTTCTGCGTGGGTCTGCTATTTCATGTATATTACATGTCTTAATGTAGAAGTCAACATGAGAAAATTACACAAAATGAGTATTTACATTGTTTTGGCTGTTTTTAAAGGGATATCACAAAGTTTAAGCCCCTCTCCAGCAGGATGTCAGTGAGTGTGATCACTGGGGATTCCTTTGACCAGCAAATACCAGAACACCTAAACCAGGTGAGAATGTTTACTATAGCTGCACAGCTCCATGATGCGTTACTGACTCTGGTACAGTGACAGAACAATATTGTAGTAACGGTTGTAAATCATCTTTTCCCTGCACCAGATGGTAGCTAAGCTTCAAAAGAAGTTTCTGGAGGAGTCCTACCCATCAGCCAATCACATTCACATAAAAGAAGCGGACCGGCGAATGATCTACAAGAAGCCATCTGCCATCAGCCAGCACCTGAGGAAGCTAGTCAACCAGCGACAAGCCAAACAGCAGAGCGAGTGACCCATGGCCATCATGTAACTATACCCCAGACATGGACAGAGTAATCGTTGAATATGTTTTAAATATTCAATAAAATATTCAAGTTATCTTTTTACCTTTCCCTGCAGCAATCTGTAGAGATCGTTTTTATGTCTGATAAGGTTCATCAAGAAGTCAAGTTTTGAACATATTTTTGCCCTGCTCGGCTTCATTGGAAGCTTTTTAATTGAAAATAACTGGAGGGTACTCAGTGTGATAAAATATTTGCTTTTTTTTCAGAAAATCTTATCTTTCAAGTTGTTATTTCAGTCTCTTTACATGACTGGCCAGTGCCAAAAATTAATACATTGCTCCTTATCAATGTAAAGGCCACACACGTCATTGCTCAACCTGATACTTTTTATCTTCTTCTGTCTTAATATTCTGCCATGTTATAGCCACAGGGAGTTCCTCTGACTCAGTTGCATCAGCTCCAGTCATTTGTTACTTGATAATAATTGAGTTACATCCCAACCAGACGTAAACCTAGACCTATTTTTGGACTTCTGTTGATTTGATTAAGTTTATAATTTGCAAACAGATGAGTCTGGCCTGCAAAGCAAAAAAATACATCTTTATGTACTGTGCTTATTTCTGTGGCAAACATGAACTGTTTTGATGGGTATGCAGCAGTGTGAAAGAAAGACCAGACAACATTGGTTTATCCTGAGGATTTAAGTTTAATTATGACACCACATCAAAATAAAAATTTCCAACAGATCTGGAATTTAATTCCATCCATATACATGCATAGCAACAACGTTTTAAGAAACATTTTCTCCCATAATCAGGACATTGGAATGATCATTTTACATCAGTATCCCCACTGACCTCCCACCCATCTTGTTCATCAGCAATAAACTTAATTCTTGTACAACTTCTTTTTTTTCCCTATGGGGTTACAAATAATTATATGCACAGTCCCCATTTCATAATACTGCTTTCAGTAATGTTCCCTAATTTACAAAGTATTGCATTGAGAGCAAATTTCAAAAAGGGAGACCAAAGTGTATCATCAAACAGAAATACGAGTACTATACAAGAATGCTGCCATCCTCATGAAAACATCCACATCTGAGTTGAAGAAAAGAGACAGGGACAAACAGCCACATATGTATGCAAAGCCATGTGTATATGCCAAAATGTGAGATGCAGGGTTGTGCCTGGTTATCACCCCCAAATGGTGATTTTTAAGGCAAACAAGTCATTAGTAGCAATCTGCAAGTGACATTTGGGCATATACAGAAACTGGTACAGCAAATAAGAATACACAAGTGCCTCAGTAGCTATTTTTGTGTTTAAAATGCATCTCATTTTTGTATTGTCTATTGTTTCATTGAGCCTACATTACAGTGTAAACAATATGTGTGCTACACAAGAATGACTATACAATAACATTACAAACAACTCTGATATAAATTTCATTTTGAATTTAAATTAAGATCACTACTCCTATTAATACTGATTGTAAAATAAATTAATGTGAACGTGGCACCAATATTATTCTTGATTCATTTTTCTTTTCTTTTTCTTTTTTAACCAATGGTTTTGCATTTTTAAGTCTTAAAACGATGAAAGAAGAAGCTTCTCTTGATTGTCCACAAGCAGCATTTAGCACTGCGTGATGCACTATTCCAGACACAACAGTGTACCAAAACAAAGGAGAAAAAAGGGGGAAAAGTTGGGGGGGAAAAGGTGTGGGAGGGAGAAGAAGAACATGTCTTATTCTTCTCAACTTATTTTACATGCTCTGCAGCATGTGATGAACAGTAAAACTTCTTATGGGTAATAAAGTTTGAAAGGTTGTTGAACTGGATATCACAGAGGCGGCAGTACTTGCCACTTCCAGAGCTGTTCACACCTTTGTTGGCTGTGGGTGCCGCCTCCTCGTTCGGAGACTTGGAGGAAGGCGACATGTTCTCGTTGGAGTCGGCCTGGTTCTCAGTGGCCCACGTAGGTGAGGGATTGGGAGGTTGGCCGTCTGGCTGGGGCTGGTTCTCCTGCTGCGGAGGAGCTGTGCCTGAGCGCTCCTCTGGCTTGTGCCCCCCGTTGACGATGACCATGCCCCTGTTTTTGGGCAGTAGGGGAAGGGGCTCCTTACCAGGATGGGGGCAGCCATTAGCAGCAGGCTGCTGGGCCTGCTCTCTGGTTGTTCCTGTCTCTCCTCCTGCGCCTCCTCCTCCCCCATTAACGCTCTGCTCCTGTTCGCTGGCCTCTCCCTGCATCACTGCTCCCCCAGTCACATAATCGGTTGGCTTTATCCCAAAATACGGCGATATTTGCTCAGGACCTTTCACCTTCTTTATTGCTCCGGGATAAAGGCAGTGGGGCAGAAACATATTCTTGTTCTCATCTTTTGATGGGATGAGTTGGGGCTCAGCAAAAGGCTTGAGTCCCGACACAGGCCCCAGGTGAGGGGGGAACATGCCTCCATTCTGCACCATTACTTTCCCATTGCTGTTCTTCTCACATTTGCCTGGGCTCTTATCGTACACGTCATCTGGGTTGTTATTGCCGTCACTCTTCACATCTGGGAACATGGTCGGCTCCAGGCTGCCAGTGTCACTGTGTTGTTGCTGCTGTTGTGGCTGTTGTAGTTGCTGAGCGGCAGCAGCAGTGGCGGCGGCGGTTGCAGGGCAAAAGTTCTGTTTGTGCGCCAGGTAGTTCTCCACTTTGTTAAAACTTATCTTGCACACTGCACATTCGTGATAGTCCAACAGTCTTTTGGGGGAGCTACATGTCTTGTCAGGGACTGGCGAACACTTTTTGCTGAGATCAATGGGAGCGTCCAGCTCCTGTTGCTCCACTGTATTGCATTTGGGAGCCAGAATAGGTTTAGTGACAGTCAGAGAGGCCTCCAGGTGTTTGGGTACCATACCTGGGAAGATGTCACAGCGGGGGTGGAAGCGGTCTGCTAGGCTCTCTACAGCTTCCTGGGATGTACAAGGGTTCATAGGAGGAACCCCGAGGAAACCTGGCTGACCCATATGGGGCCTCTGGTGGTCCTGATCAGGGAGACACATCTCATACATCTTCCTGCGCTTGCGGGTCCTCATGGTTCTCTGCATGGAGGGTACCTTGTTGGTGGACATGCGTTTCATGGGAGGGTCATGACGGGTAGCGCAGTAGTACTGCTTGTGGACCATGTAGGTCTCATGACGGCTGAAGGTGATATTACAGGCCTCGCAGGTTGTCTTGTTTGGGTCATTGTCACTTTCCACCAAACCCGTACTGGGGCTTTTCCCCTCCATCTGCTTGCCATTCAGCCTCTCCTCAGCCCCAGTTGGGGTAGAGACCTTCTTCACCTGTCCTGCTAGATCCTTATCAGTTCCTTTAGCCCCAGCATTGATCATGTCCAACACATTGGAGTTCAGACAGGCGGACTGCATGAGGTGGTTGTCGGCCTCTGTAGGGTGGCAGCCGGCCAACATGCTAACAGAACTGTGACCACTGTTGGGGCTCACCGCCTCAGGGACCTTATCTGACAGGGCAGAGAAGTCAGGGGACTTTGCCATGTGTTGCCAGCGGCTGTTACAGTAGTGCTTTTTGTGGACCAAATAGTTGTCCAGGTTGCTGAAAGTGATATTGCATTCGAAACAGGTGGCCCCTTTGGGCATAAGAGGACTGTAGATGACAGGGGGGTAGCTGTTCCCTCCATGGCGCAGCCTCCGGTGAACTAGCTCTGACATTTTAGCCAGAATCTCAGAAGCCTGCGGGACTACTGAAATGTCTTGGGAGAAAGCAAACTGAGACAAGAAGGGGCCCATGGGAAATGTAGGCATGTTATGCTGCACAGGGGAGGAGGCCAGCCGGGGGCTGGAGGGCTCAGACTTGATCCTAGTGTATGAAAAACTGGCTTTGCTGCCTGGGTGGGCCTCTCCCTTCTGAACAGACAGCATGGGCTTCTTCTCAGCTTTGTCAGCCTCTCCGTCTGTGCTGGTCTCCTTGTTGAGGGCCCCTTTGGGACTTCCCAGCAGAGCATCCTTCCTGTTGGCCAGCTCAGCGCGGGCCTGCTGCTGCTGCTGCTGCTGCTGGAGGCTTTCCTCAGGCCCCCTGGGGGAATGCTCGGTGCCGTCGCCTTCCCTGTGAAGTTTGCTGCCGTGCCCATGTAAGTCCTGATGCTGTAAGAGTTCCCTGTGGCTCTGGAAGCTGATATGGCAGTGATTGCATCTGAAGGCCGCCTGTGACAGGTGAGACATGATGTGATGCTGGAATGTAATAAGAGAATCTGCCGTGTAGTTACAGATTGTGCATTTCAAGCTGGTGCCAGGAGGGAGGCTCTCTTCCATTTTGACACCTGTGAAGGAGATAAAAGGAAGAAATGCTCAGAATCTCGCCTCCCACTTCTCCTTTAGAGTTAACTGTAGAAACCATCAAACACTCATGCATTATGCCAAGCTTATTCCCATCCACTAGATTTTTTTTTTGCTCAAGGATAAACTGTCAACTATGCTAGCTGACAGCAGGATATGTATATTTCTGAAAAGAAATGGCAGTTGTTTTTTCATACCTGTGTAAAAACTCTGTCCCTGTCATATTTTTCTTAAACACTTTTCAGACCCCCTTTCTTTTAAAAATTGATTGAAAGTGGCCATCTTCAAGAGCCCCAATATAATAAAAAACTAAAATTGTGTTCAAAATCTAATTTCTACCCTTTGATCCTTGACATTGTCACTCACCACTGTGTGAGGTGCTCAAGTGCATTTCCAGGGCCCTGGCTCCAGAGAAGCTCTTGTTGCACTGTGGGAAGGGGCAGATACTGGAGGCTTGGTGGGGACCAGTGTCGTTTTCCTCCACGACCGTCTCTGGCTCCCTCTGTCGCCCGCTGCAATAGTACATCAGATGGGCCTGCAGGTTCCTCTCGCTCCGAAACCAGATTCCGCATGCCTTGCAGGGGAAGATGTCCTCTGGAGGGGACACGGAAGGGGACAAAGGGGACATGATATGAGGATATATACAGTATTTTCATATTTATGCATAAGTATAAAGATAAAGATTTTGCACACATGCATACACACATCCTCCTCTTCACTACTTCTACAGTACGGACTCTCAAAGCCTGTGTTGAAAGGCTTTTCCACAAAATCCTCAGCTGCTGCATATCGCTGTGTTGCTACCACTGGGTTGGTGCCCTTTCTCAAGGGCAAACAAGAACACTGGACCATCTGCTTACAGAAGCCTCCCTGTTGAGCTGAACCCAGATAGCCCTCGCTAAGTAAACAAACACACTATTTGCATGAGGCGTGTATTTTGCAATTAACACGTTAGTTCGAGCCTCAGTGTGTTTATGTGAACCCAAAACTTGAAGGTCGATGGCTCTTATCTCCAGTGCAGAGACTCATCTGGGTTAATCTACGCCCGGCGGAGACGACGCTCCTTGTTAAGCAGGTGACTGAGTGCAGGCTGTGGACTGGTGTGTGTGTGTGTGTGTGTGTGTGTGTGTGTGTGTGTGTGTGTGTGTGTGTGTGTGTGAGACAGAAAGTGTGAATGTGCATGTCTAAACAAAAGCATGTCTCGTTCCAGCTCTGTGTACGTGAGCACGTGATGTTGCACGGATGCTCACTGTTGACGATGGCAGTGGGCAGGATGGAAGCCATTGCGGCCTGCTGTGGCAGGAGCTGGATGCTGTCCAGCAGCCTGGCTGGGTACATGCCCTCGCTCAGAGACATGTGGTTCACGGCCTGCAGACGCGAGTCAAAGTCCACCGCAAACGCCACCAGCTCCTCGCCCTCCATCATGTTCTTGGTGGTGGTGCACCACAGTTGGCCACCTGGACAAAACAGAGATAGAGGAGACATTTAAATGCTTGCTGCGAGAAAAGAGAAAGCTTTGGTGCATGCATATATGAGTAATTCTGGACTCAATTGTCGGGGCATTATGAAACATGAGAAATTATGTGCGCCTTGGATGGTGTACATCTCAAAGTCTCAGTATTTCAGTGGCGTGTTGCATAACAGTGTGTAATTGAAACTGGATGCTAGGTAGGATATAAAGTGAAAAAGTAGATTCTTCAAAAGTATAAAAATGTTTTAAAACTGTATCTTGCCTGGAATTAAAAAATTGTCTTAATAGTATTTTAACATGAAAAGCGCCAAGAGAAGAAAAAGCATACAAATGAAGACAAAACTGATACAGTAAAGGTGAATGGAAGTCCGTTTATGGTCCTCATTGAAAAATGACATTTAAAAAAATCAGCAGCAACATGTCTTTCCAAAGTCAGTGCCCACATTACTCTGGATAATCGACAGAGGATGCTATTTTTTCCTGTAGTTTTTCTGTGAAAACTGTTCACAGTGAGGTCAGTTTTCTCAGCATTCTTTCAATGCTATGAGCATTTCAAATTAAATTCCATTCACCTCCATTGTTTTTGGCTTGGAGGCAGAAATCTCACATACAGACACAGATATCTAAAAACCTGGCCAAATAAAACCCAAACTACACAACTAAAGGTAAATGAGAAAATATGTTCTTTTGTAATTTGGGTGAACAAACCCTTGAAAAGGTTATTTCTTTCTTTTTACTGTCACTCAAAATGTCTTTCTAGGGTACTGGCGCTCATATCCAGAAGCAAGGCAAACCTCAGCTGGGGTAAACTGTAGCCTACAGTGCTGTTGTCAGCTGGAACACTGAGACAAGTCCTCCACATTATTAGATTGTTGTGTTTTAGGATTAAGCATTCCTCTGAAATCTTCTGAACATATTCATTTAGTAAGAGAAAGGGGGTGGGGGCAGGAGGAAGATGGGAGGGGGGCGTAGAGGGAGAGAGTGAAGGTTTTAGCTTATAGATAATATTTATCTCAGCACATGACAGGCTTTTCAGCTGCACTTCATTTTCCATTGAAGAGATTAAAGTTTTTAATATGACTATTTACAGAAATCTGGCTGGGGAGATAACAACAAACTATGATACGCTCCTGCTAAATGGCAGAATTAGGACATTGTTTCTGAGGAAAGCTGGACAATTAATTAAAGCATGCTGTTAGCTTTCAAAGATGTGCAAACATACCGACGGAGCGTCAGGCTGAGAGGGGACATGTGATTTGAGCCCTGGCTGATGTGGAATAAAGAGAGTCCTGAGGAGAGGTTTTGAAGGCAGGGGGACGCAGCTAGAAAGCCCCCACACATGTGGAACACTGATTACTCATGTTTACACAAAACCTATGAATCACCAGGTTCAAAACCGCCCTGTAGACACGGCGAAGGTGCTCGAGTAAGGCTCTGTATGAAAACAATCCACTTTTCCGTGGATTTATTAGAAATGGAAAACTAGGGGATGGAAACAGATCTACCATGACTTTACACTACTACGTCATGCATTATGTATAAATCATTGTTAAGTTTCTAGAATGAATTGCCCCATTATTTCAATTCAAAATTGAATATTTCAGATTTCACATCGCTGTTTTGATTAAAACCTTTCCAGCCCTTCCTATCTGCTGGGGAAGCACTGAAAATTAGACAAGCACAAACGTGTCAAAGGAGTGAAATAGTATTAAAATATGCTATCTTTCAAAGTCCCATTTGTGTCCAGGCTTCCTCCCCATGAGTGTGTGTATGTGCCCGCGCGAGCGTGTGCACGTCAGCGCCACTTTAAAGAGCAGTGCCTATCTGTCGGCCAATCTGCTGTGACGAGACACACACTTCAGGCCGCTCCACTTCATCGTTTTGATTCTGTCATACCACACACTGCCTGGAGAGGCCCTTTGAATTTTTATCTCCTAATTAAAATAACAAAACTCCTCTCCACTGTCTGCCCAAGTTACCATCAAGGTAGATACAAACTGCCACTGACAATGGCGGGGAATATATCGTAGTCATAGCCACAAAAGTTTCTCTCTTCTGAATGGATCTTTTAGTTCACACGCTCAGCTTACAAAGAGAATTATGAACTAGGCCCTGGTGCTCAGATACAAATCAGTGTTTTTTGGATCAATCCAAATCAAAGATACTGTGTGCTCCCCTCAGCTGAAATGAAGCAGATTACGTGGAGTCTGATGAAAATGTTTTACTGCATTTTGACAGCAGAATATGCACTCCGATTGCATCCCTTCAGCCAAGAATGCTACAGATCCGTCTGTTGTGTGTGAGAATGCTGGAAGTGAGTTTTAGGACTGCATGTCCCAGTTTTACTGAGCTACACAAAACACTGAGACAGCACTTGTTACAGTCACTCAACCAAGACAATGTAGAATGATACATGTGCTCTGGCTGCAGGATCATGGTTTAAAGTACACTTACATTGTCATCTGAATTAGAAATCATAGCTGTTTTTCTCAGATTTGTGACAGTTTTCACTGCATTGTTTATGCATTATGTATTCATTTTCTTTTTTTGAAATGCATCATGATGCTAGCTCCGTGTAACTTCATGTCAATATTTCACAAAAGCCATTTAGGAGTCTAAAACTTAAATATACAAATGTGTGATTAACCGTACAGCCATAACATTTGCACGTTTGCACACAATCACATGCATACCTACAGTGCATGTATGTACTGACCAATGTGTGCAAACTACTGTGCAGAAACATGTCTTCTTCATGCATATATGGAGACACAAAGCATAGAAAAGAGACAGCACGGAGGCGTCACATGGGCTACACACAAAATCAATATTCCATGAAGGAGCTCTGTCGAAAGATTCGTCATGGCTGTTTCCCTCTGACAGCCTTTTCACGACAGATGATTTAAATCAAAGAAACACAGGTGAGCCACCTATGACAATGGCATGATCTGTATGAATGAGGGAGTGAGGAGGAGGATCAAGAGTTAAAAGCGAAAGACCAAAACCGTAAGTCGTGAAACTGGGGAAAAGGCTGGGGAAAGTGCAGCTTGTGATTTGCACTTGTTTGCCTGCTAACTGTCTGCAGTGAGCTGCCTTTGTGCAGTGGCCAATGCAGTTGGAATGAAGGCTATTGTCTAAATCCTCCTGCAGAGCACCTGATAAAAGAATAAAGAACTATGACATATTCTAAAAACAATGGAGGAATTAAGGGGAGACAATAGGCCAGCTGCCTCATTAAAACAATCAAAAACGGCATCCTGTACGTAGTCCAGATAATTAAAAACCACTGCTTCCTACAGTCTCACAATACCATATCCACCAGCTCACTGAGGCCCTGAGACTATGGCGCTGCTGGCTAAATGCCCTCTTCCCTCTCTTCCCTTTGATTAATGTTTTATTTGAACATGCAGTTGAAGATGAACATATGAAGGAATTCATGAAACAAAATTATAATGCAAACCCCCCCCCCCCATAAGTACTTATAAACTAATCAAATGTCTCAGGATGAATCGCAGGGACTCAGGGCGCGTGTCCCCTCCCCTTTGCCTAAAGCCACGAGAGATTTCAAAGTGCTGGCATCACAGGGCATTTTTTAATTTTCTCACTTTAAATGACTTTATAAGAAAACGGATGTGTACAGTATCTGTATATGTATGGGGGAGGCAGGGAGAATAGAGTATGAGATACTTGAGCAGGAATAATATTTTTGTATTTTTTTTCGCTCCCTGCAAACGGCTACCACCGCCATATCTTAATGAAGCTGCAAACAAATCTCTCATGCCTCGTGCAAAAGCTGAGAGACAACAAAGCGGCAGAAATAACAGAAGGGCCCGGATAATTAAACTGGCCTGAAGACAGGTATTCAAATGTTGGTGTGTAAACAGCACAACTCTTTAATAGTTTAGCTGTAAAATGCGTAGTTAAGCACATCAGCACTTGCCTCTCCCATCTGTCCAAACACATTACCGTTGCAGAGGCCATTACAGCACTGGAGTACAGTCCCGCTGCACCACAGCCACATATTATGGGAGGGGCGGACTGGGGCTTCTGGGAAAACTAACAGTGGCCCATTGGCATTACCTGCATGCATTGTGGGGTTATGTATTATAAAGCATCGCAGTGCACTTTGAGAAATGGGAGAGGTTGAGAACAAGATCTGTTACATACGCTCATATAGAAGTGCTTGATGACCATTTATATTAATAGCAAAAGTTTCAAATCTATACTAGCAGATTTAGTGTGTCAAATTTTCCTTTGTCAAGCCTGTTGTTGATTTGTTCTATTTTCCTTGGTTATTCTGCCCCTTAAAGTTCTCGCCTCTTTCCATTGGCTCTGCGCTAACTGCTGGTTTTAATTGTGAAGTGAGGCTAGTGGCGCCTGGAGCCACAGAGGGGGTTGTAATTAAAGACCTCTACTCTTCTTGTCTTCAAATCAGCTCCAACTCCTCCTGGTCAAATGGGAACAAGCTCCTCACACCTACGAATATCAAGTAGCTGCATGTTGTTAACCGCCACTTCTTCCTTTGACAAAGCGGCATCATAGGTAAATGACAGCGCCACACACACACACACACACACACACACACAAAACAACTTCCCAGTCAACTTCCCTGGATCTTGTGAAAATATTTATCACAAATCGTGGATGAATAATATCTGTATCTGCACCTGACAGCGGACGGTGCTGCGACGCAACCACTAAACAAACTGGTAAATATTTGGACTGTTTCTGGATCATCAGAGTTGAACACATTAGGATGACTCATGGCTGTCAACCCCAGCCGGAGCAGGCAGCAGAAAGGAAAACGCTGAGTTAGACCCGAGTGGGAACATCATTCACAGGGTCAAACAAGCTTACTATTATTGACGGTACACTAAACTAGAATTAGCTGACTCTACTATTATTTCACTAAGGCACTGACACAGATTGACTCTCTCCCTCTCTATCTCTCCTTCACTCTCTCTTCCACCTCCTCCTTCTCATGTTTTGTCTCGGCCACTAGGAGGCACTCTTCTCATGCTCAAAGCTGCAGCTGGTGGCTGTTTCGCCCGTGATGATGCAGAGACGCCTCAGACATGGCAGAGCAGCATAGACGCCAGTCTGCCTATACATCCTTGCAGGTAGGTGCTAAAGATCTTACTCTCATGAGAAATGTGTTTGGATCAAAAGGCGTCCCTTCTGACCTTATTCTGACTTGCCTAAGAAAATGACGTGGTGTAAATGTTGGACTAAAATGTTCTGTGATGTTTTTATGTTTAAAAATCTTTTGTCTGTTGTTGCTGCATCCCTGTTATGACAGTAATCAAGCATGCCAGAATGCTTTTGTCACTTTTTAACACATTTTATATTTTTACTTCTATAATTTCCAAAATATAGCAAGAAAAACAGTCTCCTTTATTTTCCAGGGAAATAAATACTGTTCAGTAAATATGTGCTTGCAGAGCCCTGACTTGCCTTGTCTTGCCTGACACCCCCAAAACCCCCAGATTTCCCTCCTTTTGCACTACAGCAGCGTCCAGACTAATTTTAGCATCAAGTGTTTTTGCAGATATAGCCAGTACCGAGAGCTCATGGATGGCCTCAAGCGAATGGCACGCGGGTCAGAATCCACAAATTAAAAAGTCCTCCCAGGGGAGCCTCATACACGCCGCTCTCTCAATAGTATACATTCACAGGCAACAAAGACATAAAATCAGCACAGCACACTGAACAATGTCATTCAACACACATTTAAGAATTGTTTGAACATCACAAAAACAATTGGAAAAAAAAATCTACCAATGATGTGATTCAGCAAATGTTTTACTGAAAAAAAAAATGTAATGTTTCACTTTGAAATTAAAAGACGTTTCTCTGGCTAGTCTCTGGAGACTCGTGTAGCTTTTTCAATACAGTGAGATAGACACTGGCAGGGGGATGTATGCCTGGTAATAGTGTTGTAATAATTTTGAGGGAAAAAAAAAAAGAAATGTGAATTAGCAGCTATTTTTGCTCTATTAGAGTACAGTGACAGAGCTTGAATATTTCAATTTCAATTTCTTACACAAACGTATTCATTTTCTACTGAAATGTATTAAATGGTGGAATATTTAACACTCCAAACATCACCTGTTTTACTATCATTTTTAAACAAACTATTTTAAGGTGCACAAAAAAATCCTTCTAAATAATTTTCATTTTGACATTTTCATTTTTTCCCCAAACTAATTAAATGCTCTCCCGTAAACAGTAAATGGCTATTTTAGAACATTTCACACTTTCTATATTGCAGGTGTGCTGTCAGTCTCAGACAATACCAGCCACAAATTCCTACAGTACAAAGCTGTTCTCCCTCATTAGCTGCCACACACACAGTCAGCTCCTCCCTGCCCACAGTAAAGTGGAGTAGACTATTAAAGGAAAGCTCTGACTGGCTCCTCTCCTCTCCGCTCCGCTCTGCTTTATTCTTTATTTGGACAGGTTTGTCCCATTGAGCACTCTATTAGCTATCCTTCTCTGCGGGTAGTGCTGCCTGTGTCCTGGTTGTGGCCGGTCGACATGTGTTTACTGCGGCCCCTGCTGTGGCGGCAGGCTGGTTGGGGGCCCGTCCTGACCAAGCCCTGCTAATGGGACCAGAAGACCCCTCGTGACAGGGCGCCGCTGTGCTGAGCACTGCGGCAGACCCTACCCCTCCCTCCCCTCCAGCTGCGGTCTCATGGCCCATGTCCCCCTACCCATCATGCCTCGGCGGGAGCAGGTGAACGGCGGAGGGCCAACGCCGGTGAGCTTGGTTTTCCTGGGAGAGCAGCGCGCCATCGCCACGCGCCTCAGTGGTTCCTCCAACATGGCTCCGGCCCTACGCCACATGGGCTGGCTGGCCAGTCTGTGTGTCTGTGTGTGTGTGTGTATGTGGGGGTGTATGGTGGATGCCAGCCCTAATGCAAATGCTTGCCGTTTAAAAAATGGGAGCCTCTCTCCTCCTCTGTCTCTCCTCTTTGGAAAGGTCTATTTTGGCCTTCTGGTGCTGGCAGTTATTTTTTTCCTCTCCAGAAGGACAGAGAGCCAGGGAGATGCACCTGTCATCCATTTTGAAATTCAGCATTATTGATCTGGTCATGAGGAATGGAATTTATGAAGTTATGTATTTTTCTTCATTGATTTGTGCCTTAAAACATACATATTTCTCTTCTGCAAAGTGTTTCTGTGCCCTATTTACGAGCATGCTAATTTGGTGTTCACAGGCACAGCAATACACAGAAAGAAAACACACACACACACACACACACACACAGTCTGACACACACATACACACCAGTCACCGGTGCAACATCCCAGCATGCCCTCTGTCTCTGCACCCCTGTAATTCTACATATTGCTTAAAGTATGTGCTAATTAAATTTTCTGTCGGTTTGCAAGAGAAATAAATAATCTGCAGCTAAAAGGCCTAATTGCGTTTGTCACATTGTGTCTCTGTGGCTGGTACATCGGGAGCACAGCCGCTGCCCTTGCTCATTGCCATTCTGTCGTCCTGGCAAGCCCCCGCGCTGCCCCAGGTATCACCACGCGGCCATCTGGAGCCGACATCTGTCTCTCTATTGATCACAAGGGTTTAGCACTTGATCAAACAGACTGCGACAGGAAATTGCTCTTTTCCCCACAGAAAAGGCCAATCGCCTGCGTGAGGGTAATAGAGTGGAACTGAGATGCAGCACGAACGCGGTGGGCAGGCGGGCACGGGCACAGCCAGGCAGGCAGCGGCACGGCGGTGTCAGCCGCTGTGGAGGTGGCGGGGATGGCACGGACCGCTAAAGTCCACTGCCATGTTACCAAGAGCATGTTTCTAACCTTTCTGCTAATACAACAGCAGCACGTGTACTATTACAGTGACAAAATCTTTCCAAATTACAATTTACAATCAATGCAGATTTTGAGTTTTCCCACTCTGAGCACATCACTGAGAATCTGTGTATGCATGCAGAAGATGAGACCATCACCTCCGATTAAAAAAAACTGTCATTTTGAAGAGCAGAATTTATCTTTCAAGTCATTCAGGTAAACGTCTAAGCCAACAGCTGTCTGACACTCTTAGAGAAGCTGGATGCAAGTGAAATATGCTACATGATAAGTACACCAGATGGTGGGAAATTAATGTATTACTTCTGGAAAAAAAAAGAAAAGAAAAAATCCAATACTTGAGCTTTAACACCAGGGCTGCATTCTGATATTTGAGAAGGCCTTTCTGTCAGTTTTCAAAATAATTAAAATACATGACAGGGGAAAACTCTTGCAGTGTACAAACTTTTTTTTTTACTGTTTAATATGTAACTGAGCACCCGGGTGTAATGTTTCAATAGAGGGAAATCCCTAACAAGGCTGCATTTGTCTCTTGCTCACTAGTATCCCCAGTGGAGTTCAACACACTATTAGTGCCTGAGGTGAACAACTCCTGAATGTGTGTTACAGTGTGTTAGCTGAGGCTGTGGTCCACATCTAAAATAGTGGTTTCTCTCTGCTCAGGCATGCTTTCGAGGCACTCACTGTAACACCATGTTTAGCAAGTATGGACAATTTGATACTGAAGGTGACATTTATTCAGCATTGTGGAAAATATTTAATTGTTCCTGCAGAGAGCGAGATATGTTTCCCCTTGCCTACAGTGCTGGGATTGTCCTTTGGAATATGATGCAAATTTGGGATGAAGCAACTAATTCCTTCCTTGCACCCCTGTACACCCCCTCCCCTCAATCCTCCGCCAGCCTCCATCCTCCATCCTCCCCAGACACAAGGATTCTGATTAATCGTGTGACCGCCCCTCGTTTTGCATTTTACACAATCTCACGGCGCCACGGTGAGATGTGTGAGGTGTTTTTTTTTTTGCCACTTTTGGCAAGCTGAAAAGATGTAGCCCAAGGAAGAACAAGTCGAAAGTATGAGGGAAAAAAATATGACCAGGGGACGTGATAAAAAATTATCAGCCAGTGTGTTTTCCTGTTTGGTTTTAATCTACATTTAATTAAATTCTTATCTGCTGTGTGCTTATGGCTGCATTTGAATGGCGAGGCTGCATTCATTATGAATGGTAAAATTGAACTCAGTACATTGTGTGTGGCCCAATAAAGAAACAAGACTCTTATTGCAGTGCATGCACAAGCTCCGAGAGACATGCGGAAAAAATAAGTCAATTAAGATCGGTCTTTAAATTACTGCTGTATCAAAACAAGGGGCGGGAGCATGCTCCATAATAGAATCCTGACAGCGGAGAGAGCACAGTTGACTGTTGTTAATATACGTCCCATTTGATACAGCCAATTGTATTAGCCTGTTTATGGAATGCACACAGTTGATGCACACTAGATTTACTAGTCTGTCATGATAGTTCATAATCGACAGTGCTGGGGAAAAAAAAACTTCAATGAATATAGAGGTCAAATGACAAAATGGCTGCAGCAGTATAATAAGAGTTCCTCATAAAGATTCTGTTGGTTTATCTGAATGTTCGAGGTCAACAGCAAAGGTCAATGACAGAATATGTGGACAACATGTGGGCCGCAGCAGATACTGAAGAGTTAAATCCAAAGGAGTACAGAGGAGAAAAAGAAGATTCGGCTCCAAAATTGTAATACTATTGACAAAAGACACACAGCTTATGACGGGCGGGCGGCACTTCATAAGCTAAGAACAATATCCCATAGGCAGCACCCCGGAAAACGTCGAAAAAGACCCTGAGCCGATACTACAAAGTTGGGCCCCGGCAAAATCCCTAAATCTTCCCGTTTGCTTATTCCGAGCAGCGTGGGGGGAGAGGGAAGCTCCCCGCTGCCTGCCCATGTTTACAGAGCCGTTCTCATCTCTAGGCCTTGCTCATCCACGGCGCTGACACACAGTGTCGACGTGATTAGGGGTCTGCCTTTGCATAGGGCTGCGCGTGTGTGTGTGTGTGTGTGCGGGGGGTGGAGGATCGGCAGATGAATGACTTTGGTGCATCGGAGAGGGATCACAGCAGATAATCGCTCCCGACTGCTGCGCAGGAGCTCTCAGATCTGGTCTTTAAAATAATGTTCGGAGTCAAGTCTCTCCAAAGCTTTTTCGCACGTTATCTTCGACATTTTATGTTTGCTGTTTAAATCTTAACAGGACACTAGCAGCAAGGGAGAGCAAATATGTCTGGAGTCGGAGGAACCGGAGTGGAAATGTTATTGCGAGGGGTTAAGATTAGCTGAAGCAGGGGCTGAGGAGATGAAACTCCTCTCTATTCGAATGGCTTTCATTCCTCCAGGAAAACTTGGAATTTAACCTTGGGAGGCCTGATTTCTGTGAGAAGCACGGAGGGGATAATGAACCTGACCCCTCTGCTAAAACTGACATCATTCAAAGGCGCTCACTCAAACACAAGACAAACACCAAATCTACTTAAGTACATTTAAATACAGACCACCACTAGCACACAGACAGTGTGAATACAGTGCGACATAAATTCCAATATCATAAATACTGCTATCACACAAACAGAGGAGCCATAAAGTACGGCTGCCTGTGTCTGGGACTATAAACCTCTGGCGTTACTCATAGGGAATAAACACACATGCACAATTTACTACACTAGATCCCCCCTTTGTTTATCTTTTAAATAAGCACACTTTATCACCCTCCTGCATAAGCAAATTGCATGCAATGTGTGTTGTTTTAACATTTGATATGCTGTCCAGAAGATTCATTTCTCCCTACGAATTCAATTGTCTTTGCAATACCCTGCTGCCATAGGCATCAGGCCCCATCACCTGTTCGTTATCACTGGCCGTCCTGTTTGGGAGCTCTTGAAACGGTGCCATGGCATTGACTCTCAGTTAACAGCAGGTCTCTGAACTTCTCACGCTTGATAGCGGAGGCTGGAAAATTACGCTAACAACTAATTAACATCATAAAGAGCGTTTAAATGGACGGACGACACCGGCAACCTTCATTTGCACACGCTAACGCACGAATTACCTGTGTTTTTATTTTTGCAGATAACGCATGCATTTTTTAACACCTTTTAGAATATTCTTTTTTTTTCTCCGTGGCTGGCTTTAGAATTGGCACCACTCTCATTTTCACTATGTACTGTAAAAAAAGCCACCAGGCCGAAAATAATAATTGTCAGAACAGAGGGCTGGCAGTATTCCTAAAGCTGTTTGTGTGCACCTTAAAAAAAGTGCACTGCTATATATGCTGTGCCTGAAATAACACTTTCCATTTCTAATTTCTATTTGAATATAAAATATTTCCAGGCGGGAGACATGGACCTCCAGTTACTGGTCCGAATAACAAAGTGCTGCCTGTCAGTCTGAGACACTTTGCTGGCTGGCTGAGCTAAGCTGGTTTAGACTGACATGTCTTCAACGGTGGCAGCCTCAGCTTCCACTGGCAGGCCTCCGGAGTCCTTTCTCGCTCTGGCTCCCAGCCTCAGAGTCTTTCACTGGAGATGACCACAGTACAGTCAAGTATCCGTGTTCCTTCGAAACCGCTTTCCCTGTGTCTTTGCTTTAAAGGTCTGAAAACAGCCGCTAACTTCCACAGGACGGTAATGCACTCACACCTCATTACAGAGCCACATTATGGACTACAGCAGTAATACGGCTTTAATCTTCTCCAAATCGTTATAAATGTCAAGCTGGGGCCAGGGACTTCCCAGTCTACTGCACCAATGGCTTAGCCTGCTATCCCCTCTTTTCTGTATTAGCTATAGCCAGAGAATTACATTCACTGCCAGATCCCCTGAAACTTTCTACCCTTTTGTTCCAACATTCAATGCACCATTAACATACCCTTTGAAATTGTCTCCCCCCACCCCTCCCAAAAAAGCCCCAAACAGCTAAATATGAAAACAGTTGATACCCCTACCCCGCCACATACACCCCTACACCGCCCGTGCCTCCCCCTTCTTTTCCTTAGCCTCTCCTAATGAGACGCAACATCCCTGTCTCTCCACTGAAGGATCCAGACTTTCTGTGTGATAGAGAGACTGCGGCTGTTTATTAATAATGAATTTGGATGTTTGCGTGCGGAATGTTATCAGCGCGCACACAATCCCACCAATAGTTTGCCCTGATGGGGTAGCTGGGTTCCTCATTAGCAGAACATATTTAATCCAGAAGTTTCTTATCAAATGTCACACCTGCATCTCTAAATGGCATTTTCACATTCATTCGCCTGTATTTGGGAGATGAGGCTCCAAGGTGCTTTGCAGAGATTAAGAAGGAGAGAGAGTGCAAGCTTATTTTATCATTTAGCGGGTCTGGAAGGAATCCAAGGAGTTTTTGTCTTGTTGTTGTAATTAGAAAGCCTTTTAAGTGATAACGCCTGCATAGGAATATGAATATGTAGCGATCAGGCCAGTCCCCCCCCCCCCCATCGCTCTCTCTCTCTCTCTCTCTCTCTCTCTCTCGGCTTTTTTAAATTGTTGAATGCTGAGTTTTTGTTCTACGTACAGCAAGGATTAACTCAGAAGCTTCAGAAGTTTAATGAAAGACTTGAAAGTACACACTTTTTTTCTTGTTTCTGTCTGTGACAATGTTTCTTTTTCCTGTGCGAGAGCGGACATGAGTACTACTTTTGTTTTTATACCTAAAGCATAAAGGACGGACTTCACTTTCCTTAAGGACACATTTCAGCAGCAGTACTTGACAAAACCTGATGTACAGTAATAAAACAAAATCTGTATTTTTTTGACACCTATCCAAAATTAAAATAACTGTTTAATAAAATATAGTCCTGTTCTATATACAGCCTTCACTGAGCCCAGGAACCCATTTCAAACCAGTGCAGAATTTAACTTTTCCTACAAAAAAAAGCTCAAGTATTTAACATTTCCTGTTACAATACTCCTCTCCAGTTGTAGAAAATGGAGCAGGTATGCAGTCCCCCTCTCAGTAGTGGCATTTTGTCTCTGTGTATATCCAGAGAAGCTGCTGCTAACCATCAAGGCCGGAGATAAGTGCAAAACTGAGAAGTATTGATCCAGTAATAGTGGTTCACGCTTTGACTCTGACACCTTAACCCTGCAGACATAATGTCATAGCCTCTTATCCTTTCCTCTTAACACAACCTGCCTATCTCCCACAAGCTGTCACCTCTAGTAATACGCTTCTCAAAAGCTCCCCTAAATCACTGAAATCATTGCACTTTCAGACATTATTTATTTTCCCACCTCTTAAAAGTGAAGCGTGATTTACAGTTTGGTAAAAGGTTGTGCTTTTTTTCTTTTTTTCCCCCCTTCCTCCTTTCCTCCTCATCCTCCTTTTCCTCCATTTCCCTCTAGAACTACTAACGCTTTCTGTCAAGGTAATTCCATTTCTACCATTGTAAGAGCTGCTACATAGCAATTACTATGTTAGGTCTGTGTAATTGTGTTGGCTTACAGCGCATGATAAATACAGTCGAGCTAGACCTTGCATAGTGATCCCAGATGTATGCTGGTTTAGACGTTTTCATTAATTGAAAGCGTCACTGTGTAACAGTGCAGTATTACACTCTGGCAGGTATGAATGAAGTCTAATACAGCTTAATTACTCCGCAGCTAAATATGTATTGTAGGGATCCCTTATGTGGGGCTTTTTATCTGTTACAAATCACAAGTTTAAACCACTGGAGGGTGGGAGTGATAATTAGTGAGGATTTAGGCATCCAGAATTCTAATAGAAAAACGCCTGAATGAATCCAAACATCTCTCTCACATACAAAAGGCTGTAAATGATCAGACATTTTGCCCAAACTTTTTTGATCGATGTGTTTCAAAAGCCAGGCACTAGAGTGTCTAGGCCATCGCAGAAGGATGCCAAACGTTGACATTATATGCAAATGTTGTTTATTATCTCGCAGGCAGCACAGATCCTGCCTTGGTTGGGCTGGTGCAGCCCACAGCAACTTCCAAGCAAGGTTTATGCACAAGGGTTTCTAATTAGCTCTCTGAGGGCCGCAGTTAGTGCAGCAGTTTTCACAACAGCCGTTGGGAAGTTGAACACTAACTTGGAGGGCTCCATATGTTGCCCAGGAGGCCTGAGAGACAGACTGATCCTGCGTGTTTCATATTAGGAGACACTATGTTCGCTCCTGAGAGCAGCTTTTTCATTCTTCTGTGGATGGAGAGGGAAAAGTAGCCAAACCAGTGAACGGTGTTCATCATTAGTTATGTATCTTTGAGCTGCATTTAAAATATTTATCTTTTAAATATGGAGGCCTTGATGCATAGGAAATTGATTCAAATATATGCAGGCAAACTATAAATACACAAATGGAAGTGTGATTTTTGAAAATCAACTGTAACTCTGGTAGACTAATAGCTTAGAACAACAACATGAACATTTATCTACACATGTTCAAAATTTCTATTGTCTATTAAGCTGCAAACTCCTAAAAAGTCACTAAGGCCACTTAAAGGGTAATTCTGGTATTTTTAAACCTGGGCCCTATTTAAAATTTTTTTTTTTACACATTTTGGGGTCTAAATGACTAATACTTACCAAAAGTTTTGGAATTGGTCCAATAGATCGCCTCCGCCAGCATCCCTGAATGGGCTGCAATGGCTGCAATGTAATCCTTTGGGGCAATTGCGCCCCGTAAAAGGTACGTTAACTAAAAGTGCTTGTTTTTGCCACTGACAGGCTCAGGCTGTGATTCGAAGTGGAAAGGATCCCTACAGAGACAGAGCTTTTTGTTAAAGAGTAAGATCCTTTTTGTTTAACCAGAAACAGAAGTCTCGCTGAAGGATAAGTCTCAGTCTGAAATCTCGTGAGAGCTTCAGTTGTTACTGGAAGACGAAAACGTGGAAACGTGAGTCAGAGCTGGAGAGAAGAGTTTCTTGTGTTGGAGTACAGAGAGTGATCAATTTTTTATATATATTGTCAGACACTTGGAATAACAATCTGAGCCTGTCAGTGGCAAAAACAAGCACTTTTAGCTTTGAGGCGATCTACTGCACCAATTCCAGAACCTTTGGTAAGTATTAGTCATTTAGACCCCAAAATTTGTAAAAATAGGGCCCAGGAGTTTCCCTTTAACAAAACATAATGCTGTTTGAACAGATTAAAAATTAAAAATTAAATTAAAGTGTCCAAATAGTCCAATCTGTGATGCTTGATGGACCCTAGTGATATCCATGTAGAGTCAGTGTCTCCCACAAAGGCCTCAGCTAACCCTCATCTCCAGGTGCTAACTGAGCTTTTATTTCAAAGCTCTGATGATCTTATATCTCCTTCAAAGGCTGATTTTCACTGAAGAAAACCCTGCTTCACCCTCCCTCTCTGCTCCCTCTTTTTCTGAATTGCCATCTCAGTTTTCCTCCCTTCACTCTCAATCAGCATGCGTTCTGCTTTTGACCCCGACGGCGCAAAAAAAAAAAGACAATGTGCCTCATTAACTGAGGCATCACACTGGCTTTTTCAACTTATTGTCTCTCGCACCTTATCCGGCCCTTCATCATAAACTTGGAATAAATTAGAACGATAACGATCGCGCGTGTGCCATTAGTCACAAATGAAGTGGTTAACGCAGAAAAAGGGGGAAGATAAGGCTGAGATCTGATGCCGATTCATAAAAGGGAAGGCAGATTGTTGTAAAATGGCAGATAGACCGTGCAAATTGGGTGCCGACATCATGAGGCAATGTTATTACCAAATTAGCTTGTGCTTTTTTTCCCGCCCATCCTGATCACAACCTCGGGAGGAATGGAGAGAAAAGACACTATTGTGTGGCGCTCCCAGACATTATTCTTTGAACAAATACTTCAGATTATACAGGAGGCACTGACGCCTTTACCTCTTAGATGTATTTGCTTTTAATTCATACATTCAATTGTGATATTTTAAACAATTTCTCTATTGAGACTCAAGGCATTACGGGCCAAATGACAGCCCTGAGTAAATAGAAAATGGGAGGGGATGGGGTCTTGATAAGAGAATACAGTGTTTGTTCAAGTTGAGTCTGCGGCTACTGTTGGCTAAGGAACGTCTTTTGTTCTCAGGTGAAGCTTGGTCTGTACTGTATCTAATGTTTAGTCATGGCCTTACAGCTTAATACTTCTAATATTTGGTGGAACAGTTTATTCCAAAAAGAGATTTTCAGAGGAGAATCTTTCAGCTAAACTTGGAAAAGAGAATGAGGACAATAACCTAATTCAGTGAAGAGGACAATTATCATGTAAAGAAGCAACCGAGTGACACATCGCAGGCCGAGGTAGCATCACTCCTTTCTGAAGAAGACAAACTGGGAGATTGAAGGTCTCTTGAATCCGGGCTGTCGCTGGGGGTAGGGGAGCTCTTGTAATTTGCAGAACTGAATCCATGGAGCGGGCATAAGGGAATAAGTTGGAAGGGGAAGAAGACAGAGAACAAACCTGGCAGGCACGTTGAGGCCATGCCAGTCCTGCCTGCGCCACGCGGTGTGGCAGGGGGGCAGTGCCAGGAAATGTGGCAAGAGGAGGAAAGATCAAACAACAAGGGCTGCAGATCTCCACCAATCTGCTCTGTATTAATGTCAGAGCCAAGGAGCAGCTGAACCAGACGTGATCCACAATGTGTGACAGCGATGCATGTGTGTGTGTCTATATGACCATTCGCCGCAAACTGGACCAAATTCATAATGGCCTGGTGGTAAGAGAGACAACTCAAAACTGTCGTAGAGTGTGAAACATTTTTCCAACTTGTCCTCAGAAACTTGAGGACGGCATACACTCAAGAGTTTGCTCCCAGATTGCATTTGTAACTTCTTTACAGTTACATTTATAAGTCAAGGAAATGGCGCTTGAATCTGAGGTTTCATTCTGAGGTATTCTGCATGTGCCTTTGGATGTCAGACACACAGTAGCCCATGATGGAGTGGTGGGAACCTGGTGCTGTATCGACACGCCTCTCAGCTCCAGTGGGCTGCACACCCGGGCCTGCAACCTGCTCCAAAAACTTGTTCTGTATAGCTGCAATAAAGCAAGCAGACGGCAAATGAGCTCCGCGCTGCCATCGCTCCCTCCCGGACAGATGGCAAAATTAGACAATATGCTTTCCAAAATTACACTGAAATCACATGGCCGTGTGTTTGCCTGCCTGCCTGTCTGTCCGTTTGTCCATCCGTCCGTCCTTCCGTCCGTCCCGCATGGCATCCCGGCCATCTTTGCCGGGGTGTGGCGCCTGGGCAGGGGTGGCGCGCCGTTGTTTGGGATGATGAGGAAGCCGGAGCCAGCCTCATTGCTGTTGATTGATATCGGAGTGCTGCAATGGGATGTAGGGCCAGCAGGAGCATCGGTGGACATGGGGAAGGGGGGGGTACATGGGTAGGGGAATTGTTGGGTTGGGGTAGGGGAGAGCTGGGGAATGATTCTATGACAATGCATGATGAACAGCCTGCTATTTGGAGTGCATCTGCAGGAGCCAGTTTGTAGCGCCGGGTCCTCAGAGAGATGTGGGAGGAGAGCAAATGTTTGAGGAGCAGACTCTGCAACTGCTGAATCTCCCAGCGCTCCATGTATTTTGGGAGTGACACAGAGCATCTTATGACAATATTAGCCTCTATCCCTCTATGTCTTTTTGAATAGAATCTTGAGAACCGGAGACTGATAGTGGTATCTCCAACTGATACGGCAGTCTCTGCTGTGAACTGGGAAAGGTCTGCTGTTTTGTGGGAATCTCTGTTGAAAATCTTGTCAGAGGAAAATTACGTTATTCCTCTGCTATACGCAGGGTGAGATAGAATTGCAGAAGTTGGCAGCTTGACTATCTTGTCATGTAAATAATTTAGCAGAGGGGCCTTCCCCCTGCCCTCCAAAAAAAAAAGAAAAAAGAAACCACCTCTTTCATAGTGACTGTACAAAGAGAGCACGTACATTATAGCCTTATTTGGAAGTATAATACAGAATATAGATTTAAAAAATACTTATTTTGACTGTAAACTGTTAAAAAACTGAAAAATAGGACCCAAAAATTTGAAATATAATGATGCAAATGAACTCTTTACAGCTTTAAATACATTTAAAACTCACCTTAAGCTCAGCTGCAATTATTAAAGTATCGATTTGAAAGTGAAAAAGATGCTCTAATTAACTAAATAAACATAAACACAGCCATTACTGGGATGAAAGTGGAGCTGCAGATGGCAGGATAGTCTGATTCTGGACTTGAGTCATGAGTATAGTAGCCAGACAAAGTGAGTAAAAAAATTTGCAAGTTACACAGTGGCTGAAAGAGTTGGGATTTTCTGAAGAGACCAATGGTATATATTCAGTAGAATGATCACAACCACAGACTGCTCATTGCTGGCTTTGATTGGCCTCCCGGTCTGTCGCTTGGGAGAAACCTCAGTCCCCCCGGTGACGGCTCTGTCTGCATCTTTGTGCCCCGTTCAAGCAATTACGCCCAGCTACATGTTTTCATATGGGAATGGATGAGGAAGGGGAGGGTGGCGGTAGAAGTGGGGGGTGTCATGTGAAAAAGTCATTTTGGCGCTGCACTCTTCAGTTCCGGTCATGCTCTGTACCGACGCAAATTAAAACCTCCCCAGTAGCCTATGTAAATATGCTGCCTACTGTGCTGCGCTTTAATGAGCCATGATATGAAAGACATCTAAAACCAATGGAAAATAACTGGCCACTTAAAGGTGGGGTACGTCTGACAGGTGACAGGTAGAGCCAGGTTTAAGACAGGGTTGGGTGGTGGGTGGTGGGGTGGGTGGGTGTTGGGTTTGCAAGATGATGGGGGCAGACCAGCTCTGGCATTCAGGAATAATCTGGAGCTGTGAGCTGCAAGCCAGGGGAGAGTAACCAGCTTTTTAGCCTCAGGCATTTCAAAGAATTCTGGGTGGCGGTGGTGGAGAGGAAGAAGGGGGGAGCAGGTGGGGATTGTGTATATGTGTGTGTCTGGGTACCTGGAGTGTGCTCATTTTTAAGGGGGTGGGATGTTGTTAGGTGAGAAGTGAAAGGAGACAGTTACTATGTCTCCCGCCTTGAGACACAGCTCATTGTCACCAACTTAAAAAATGTACATAATTTCCCTCCGCGGAGACACACACACACACACACACACACACACACACACACACACACACACAGACAGACACACACAGCCCTCAATCCTCTAATAACCTGTCTTCTAAAAACCTTACAAGGATTACCTATCTGGAAATCTGCTTTGTATGCAGAATGTGATGGCGGAATGGAAATGAGCAACTGTTCAAGATGGCGCCCACCAAAAAGGGAACCACATCTGCACAAACCGATTAATCCGAAACATTCAGAGGAATCTCAAGTCATTTACAATATCACAGAATCCATAATCAAGATTCACTGCCAGAGCCGAAGTCTGCGGCACAGAGTCAATGCCCAGTTCAATGAGGGCTGATGGAATGTATAATTTCATGACAGATGCACGCATTCGCTGGGGAATACAAGGTCATTTTAACATTCACAGGCAAAAAAATACAACAACTTACCCTAGAAAGGAAATGCACACCCAATTACTAACGGGCAAAAGGAGGCAATAGCAAATGAAATATGTAAAATATTTGTTCACTGATAGCAGAGTATTCATAAAATGCAAATGTAGCATTACATACAAATATATGTGTTGCTTTTAATAGTAACGTAACTATGTAGCTATTTAGAAAAACGGCATCCTATGGATATAAATAAGCGTCTCTAATTGGACAAATCCCTATGTATGCATAACATTAATTAGGATGATCGTGTTTATTGTAAAGATTATGAGCTTATTTGTTCTAACAGGTGACTCACTGGGAAGACACGTTGGAAACAAACCACTGTGGTCTTGGACTCATAGTGGGAGGAGACCAATTTAATGTGTGGCAACTTGAACGCAATGCATTTCAAATGTGAAAATGGGGCGAACAGATATGTAGATTTTTTTAAAAATCGGTGGCATGGTTTGTTGGTTTGAGCCTTGCCAAGCCATGCTAAATCCAGTCTTTAAAGCCACGCAGCGAGCTATAAAGGTAGGAGCTCGCTGATAGGCTGGTGAGATCCATTGTTGTCGGGCCATCTGACAGTCTAACTCGTGAGGAAGGGGGAAACAGAGGAACAAGCCAGTGGGGTGCCTTATGAATTTAGACTAAGTTGAGATTCAACATTTGGCCAAAACACATTCTCTCCTGTGAACTGTCAACAAATGCAAACCAAACCCACCAAAAACCATACTGGTGAAAAAGCATTTTGCCAGTTCCTCTTTGTTATCTGTCATGAGGTTTTACATGGGGGGCACTTTGACCACACATGCCAAAATTGCTTGTCTGGGGTTATTCAAAGTAACAATGTGCAGAGAAATAAGTAATACTGACATTGCTGTAATATGCATAAATCATTGTTTAGCAGAACTGTGAAATGTAGTAACGTCACCAAATTGCTTAAAGCTGCAATTATCAATATTTTTTATATTCACAATGGAACATATGACTTTGTGTAATGTGAAAGAGGTCGCTCATAGTGATGAAACCACAGAGAATAATCACCAAATTCTGCAATTCCCCTCAGCTTCGTAGAGCCTTTTAGCCTCTTTTAGCTTATTGTTTCAGTTGCTGCTCTCATCACTCCATTTTCAGTAGCAGCAGCTTGTTTTCAGCAAAAAACCTTTAACAAAACCACATTAGGCTACAAGCCCATCACAAAATGACTAGACACAATGGAGCAGTTAGCAAGCTAAAGACCCAACTATACGCAAACAGAGCTAAAAAGAGAGCAAATATTGGACCTAAATTCATTTGGTGGCCAGAAACCTGACTCAAAATGAATGCTAATATTACTCCATGTCAGCTGGATGTGCTAATAGGCAACTGTTTGCTAACAGTTTAGCTCTAACAATTTTAAGGCCAAAATAAATCAATTAATTTAAAAAGAAATCTCAAACTCAGTTTTCACTGCATGTGGTGAAAGCGTTCATTCTTTCCAAAGGATCCCTCCCTGTCGTGATTTTTCGACACTGAAGCAAAAAGTTCACAGTAGTTGCCACGTGAAGATGCTGAGACATCTATCTGACCGGTTTGGTTCTTTCTCTATCCTGCTTCTCCCAGCCCTGATTGCAGAAAGGCTTTACAATGAGCCATCTCTCACCCTGGCAACTTTGCGTGACCTTGTGGGGCTGAATAAGACTGTAAAATTGATTCAGCTCCTGTAATAAAAGAGCATACACATTATCAGCATTCTAATTATAATTAATACAGGCAGCAGTGGCAGACCCATTATTTACGATTTGGGGGGG
>LKNJ01000677.1:105665-130148 GCA_002120245.1 Maccullochella peelii
GGGGGGGGGGGGGCATGGTAAGCAAACACAATAATAATCTATTCCATATTTTTATTGATATGTTGATGAATGGCTCTCACACAAAACACCTATGGAATGTCTCAGTGGCCGATCATACAAGTGCTGATTATTTCACTGCCAGTTTCTTTCACCCGTGCTCCCTTCCCGGCTCGCCATTCCTTCAGCCTCTCCTCTTGAGTCTTTCATTACCCCTTTGTTTGTATCACCTTAAGTCCCTGACTCCAAACCTCATTACAGAGAGCTGGATCAGGTGATAGAGTCAACTAACCTCCAGGAGGTGAATTACTGTCAGAAATAAACAGTGCAACAGCTACATCACACAAACGTTCCGCCTGTCCTGCAAAGAGATTGTCTGTGAAGAGACCTAAGTCTACGGGAAAGCAGGGAACAGTTCAAAACATGTCTAATGTTAAAATCGGTGTCAACAATGGTTTGATCCTGAATTCAACACTAGAAAGACCAAACCACAGTCAGCTTTCAGCTAATTTAAACGGTACAATGAAATATTCTTACAAAAGGTCCTTCAGTAACTTTTAGACCCACCCTTTCTGCACAAACCAGTGTTGTTACACTTTCTGAATATTGTAAAGGAATAATAATTGCAATTATATTTATTCATTTCATTTGATTGTTTGTTGGCCTTATCTTAGACCCAGAGAATCATCTGGCCTTCCCTTCGTTAAAATACTGTTCCGGTGCTTGATAAAAAAGCTTTTATGTGAAGTTAAAATCCTTCCTTTTCTAAATGGATTATATACTAATAACAGAATGTAGACTGTTGGCAAAGAATAAGAGAATACTACTATATTAAACAGTTTCTGAATATTCTCTATCCAATGAATATCTGGTTTACTGAGCACAAAAGACCCTACTGCCTCACAGTCAAAGTGTGTAAAATAAAAAGACAGCAACCTTCATATCTAGGTTATCCTTTATAATTAGGTGTCTATGTAGCTTATGCCATTTCCCCTGTTTGATAATTGTAGTCCATCCCTCCTAATTTTGTACAGAGTCAGAAAAAAAAATGCTTATTTGTGCCTATCTTCCTTATTAATTCTCCTCACAAATCCTTGATTATTTTCCAATCCTTTCCTCTGATATCTCTGGCTCTGTTTGTCTGTTTCACTCACTCCTCCACTGAGCAGTCTGCCTTCCTTCTCAATCGCCTGTTTTGTTTCCCGTTTTAATGAACAGTTGGATTCTTTTATTTCTCTACAAGTGCTGGATTTGCCTTATCACCCCCCGTCCCTTTGAGGGTTGCCAATTGGTTTTATCCATGGATGTATCATTTCTTAGGCTTCCTCTTTTTTTCTCCACAAAGAGAAAGAACCACTCCGTCAACAAGCCTCTCCGGAGCCAGAGATTAAAAACCTCAACATCACCTACCTTCCAGCGCTACTCCCAACTGGTTTGTGTAAAACTCAATTAAACGTGTCCCCACTGAATTTCACATTACAGTACATTAAAAGGAAATTCTTCAAGCGTGATGACAAAGCTCAAACCTAGCTTCAGAGCCGCTATTTAGGAGCTTTCCTAAACGTTGCAGTCTTCGGGGTTTTAGCCTCATGTCGATGCAAAAGGCGCTAAACACAAAGACAAAGAAAAGGTTTCTTTTGACTTGGAGAGAAACAAACTTTATGATTTATTTATTTACAGACGCGCTGAAAGTCACAGCGTCTACTTGATACGCTGCACACCAACATCAAGGTCTCAGCCTATCAATTAGCTCCCAACAAAAGGTAAAATGCAGCCTTTTGATGATTAAAGATAAATACTTTCAAAAGTAACCAGGACATAATGATAGTTGTCAACCGTGTGACATTAGCCATCTTTGTAAGATACAGATGTTAATCTTTGGGGGGTGTTTGCAGATTTTTGATCTCAATTTCAGAGCCTCGGTGAGTCGATAACAAATTATTCCACCGCCTTCATACAATCTGTCTGGGTGAAAAGGGAGTGTTCAGTCAAGCATTGCACTGACGCAAAGAAGCATCGCAGGTCGATGTGTGTGTTAACTTCATTCACATGTGATAACGTGCTTTCAACTACACGATAGCGAACCTGAGATTCGAGCGGGGGAGGGGGATCCTTAAGATGTCGTCTCTTTATGAAGAGCGTCTGCTCTTTTGTAGTTTGTGTTTTCCTACTGAGTGGGAGAGAACAAACGTGGCAGAAAACGCGGAGGGTTCCCTACAAAGCAGAACGGGAAAGAGAAAGGGAGGCTTGGCTTTGCTTCAGCCAGGTCGGCTTTACAAGAGGAGAATCTGGAGATACACTCCTCTTCCCCTCCCCTTCACTCTTTCTCTTGTTCTCCCCCGTATAGCCACCCCTCCCCACAGCCCAAGAATTTAAGGGCAGCTTTGAACCCTCTCAGTGTTCTTCATTCGCCTCCCCGTCAGCCACCCAAAGGTGTTTTTTGGGCTGAGATTAGTAGATGAGGTGCAGTCTGTGTTTTGGGCCAAACATGCCCATCCTTTGACACGAGGGCGGACCCCGACTCCGACTGGGCTACAGACCAAGATCACTCCCTCTTGTCTCCTCTGCTTCCTCCTCAATCCTCTCCAACACATGACATGTGTCACTGCCACAGATCTGCACTGGAAGATACGACCAGTTGAAGGTCAGGGCAAATCCCCAAAGCAGAGAAGAGAGAGGAAAAAACCTCATAGACCTTTTTTTTTCTTTTTACACTGATGGACTATTTAAAAAGTTCATTTTTCTTAAATGCTTAGCATATTTCATGGCGCTATAATGTGAAATCTCCATTAGCCAAAGATGGGCGCTGCAGTAATGCAATGGATATGTCAATTTTCTTGTTCTGGAAAAAAGAATTTTTGCAGGGATTTAAAACCCATGTAATATTCATATTTTCTATTTCACAGCACAATAGCCAGCAAGGAACTAAAGTGATTATACATAGCCAGAGTCAAACTCTAGGGCCGTTATCTATTATAGTTTAATAAATCAACAGCGGGAGAGCAGGGTGCACAAATATCCTGTAACCATATTGGAGCCGTTCGCTGAGCCAAATATGTTTGATGAGATAAAAAAATGGGATAAGAAATATTTAAATAGAGGATTATTTTACATGGAATTACATGGACAGATGAATCATCATGTAGCTTCATGCATCAGTTTCATGCATCTGTAGTTGGAGGTCCTGAGCAACCAAACTTCAATTAACTCACCAGTGACAAACTATTATTCAGTCCAAATGCATTTCTGAGGCCAGGTTAACTCAGACAGGAGGGAAAAGGGGGCACCGTGTAATTATTTGGAGCTTACAATGTCCTACACTTCAGATTTGTGAGGATGGTGAGCAGAAAATCTGTTTACTATGGAGCCGAGTTCCTCACTCTCTTCTGTGCGGATGAAGCCTTTGAATAATTCATAGTGAGAGCCATAGGCATATGCAATGGAAAAGTGTTGGAGAATATCACACCAAAGATGGCATCCTCCATTATGTGCGCTGTGCCCGGCGTGCCCACAGACCTCACATAATGTAATTGGATAAAAGTCAGATGCTGCATATTGAGAAGCTACATAAGGCAGCGATATTCTTCAGAGTCTCTGAAATGTGCTAAGTGACACAAAAGCAGCTACAGAAAAAGGATTGCATGGCTTATTGTCTTCATATATTTATCTCCAACACCTCATTACTTTTTCGTGCAGTTACAAGAAATAAGTGGAATAAATTTACTTACTACAACTTGTGTTCAAAAAGCATGACCTCTCCCAAATAGAACAAGGGGGAGGGGGGGCAACAAGTCTTAAATTAGAATGTCATTATTCTGTTATTCTGATTTGGCCCAGCAAAGATGTTTTTCTTTGTCATCTTGCTTCTGTTGACAACTTGCCTCATCAGGATGTTACTGACTGAAACACTATGACATGTGTTTTACATATCAAAACTGCCAAGCCTTTCATTTAAAGACACGTCATCTTCACTGACAACATTTTTATTGACAGGAAAATCCCCCGGAGATTAGACATGGTGGTCTAATTAGTCTCTTTCTCCACTGTCGTATTTACACAGCCGAAGCCCCTGAAAGGAAAGTGATCCAGACAAAGCCAACCAGTTGTGGAAGAACTATTCAGATCCTTTACTTACAGTAAGTACAACTACCAATACCACACTGTAAAAATACTTCTCTACAAGTAAAAGTTCTGCATTGAAAACTTAAATTTAAAAAATGGTCCCTGAGTGTATACAGCAGCCTTTTACTTGTGTCCTTGGTTGAAGTGGAGCTTATCTTTAACTATATTAAATAGGGCTGCAAGTATTTAATCTGCTGGTTATTTTTTGGATCAATTCATTTATTGTTTTGTTGGTAAAACATAAGATATCGTTTTTACCCAGAGCCCAAATTGAGACCTTCACATGTCTTTTTTTGTCTGTCTAACAATCCAAACCTCGAAATGTTTCAGTTTACTGAAATTTAAGACAAATCATCACATTTGAGGAGCGGAAACCATAAAATGTTTGGCATTTTTTGCATGAAAAATGATGAAACACGACTGATCAGTTATCAAAACAGTACGCTAATTAATGTTTGGATAATTGGCCTATTAACTAACTGATTGATTTACTAATAGTTTAAGCTAAAAATCTACGTTTACATAAATTATATGTTGGATGGTTTATTTTTTACAATGAATTATATTTTAAAAGTGTTTTGTGTGTTTTGTGTGTTAAATCTTAATGTGTAAAGTACCTAGTAACTATAGCTGTCAGATACATGTAATGGAGTAAAAAGTACAATATTTCCCCCTGAAATGTAGTGGGGTAGAAGTATAAAATGTCATAAAATGGAAATACTCAAATGAAGTATACCTCAAATTTGTACTTAAGTACAGTGCTTGAGTAAATGTACTGAGTTACATTCCACCACTGAAGCCAACACTCTAAAGAGGAAGAGGGGACAATGATGGATGTGGGGGCCATCTAACTGTAGAAAGGAGTTGGTGGGTAAGCTTGCCTAATTCCTGACATGAAATATTACCTGCAGCGCTCGAAGGAGCAGACCTGCTTGGATGGCGGGAGAGATAGCATCCATCCTTTCAGTATGAGAAACAAACAAACAAACAAAAGCTCCAAGACCCCTGACCCGACAAAGGAAGTACAACTGATAAGTTAGTACCAATTTCTCCCTCTTCTCCTGCTTCTCTCTCTTTTCTTTGAATAGCATTTCTCTGCCTTTGGCCCCAGTTTCACCTTGCTACGCCTGTGCCCTTCTATTAAAGGTGGTAATGGCTGCCAACTTCCCTCAGGCCTTCTTTTTAATATTTGTCACTCATGAAAGAAAAGGGGAGGGGGGGCTAGGGAGATGATAAATCTTACTTTTGCCAGCTAAGGGCTTCTATCTCCCAAACAGAATGAAATCCAGTCCAAAACACTGCTGTGCGCATTAGGAAGCTGTGGGTTTAAGCCTTGTCCGCAATGATCAAACCAGGATTTATGAAGCATCATAACTCCCGACAACATCCAGCGGCTTATTAATTTTATATATTTCTGTCCATTCCCTGATATTCCCAGCCTTGACAGTCACTCAAGATAAGCCAAAAGCGTTCTGACAGGATGGAGTGTGTATATATTTTTCACTGTTCTGCTGCTCCCCTCCAGTTGAATAGGTTTAGTAGAAACCTTGAGACCGCTGTGGTGTGATTTGTCTCTGGTTTTTGTCTTCACTTGCAACCTTCCCATTTGTAACGACCCTTAAATCAGCCTTGTACTCTGCTGAGCCATAAGAACAGGCCAGACAGAGACAGGGAGGGAGGGAAGGAGGGTTAGTGTGTGTGTATGTATGTGTGTGCATGTACATGTCTCAATGTATGTTTATGAGAGACAGAGGAAGGGAAGGAGAGAAGGAGGTGATTGGCTCCACCAGAGTATCACACATGTGGTTGAATTTTAATCAAAACACTCACTAATCACCATTTACAGGCCGTATATATAAAGGCCTGTTCTCCGATATGAGAGGGCAACATGCTGATAGGGTTTAATTTAACTAGAGTCTAGGTCGGAGGCTTGATTTAATGTGGCCCAAAGGAAAACTGAGCAGGAAGGAGAGAGGGAGAGAGAGGCTTGGTAGTTCTTTATGCAATGATCACATAAGTTCACATCAATAAAGCCCTGACCCATTACCAGAAACACTACACGAAAGAGGAGGGGCCCTCTGCGAGCACAGACTGCTCCTCAGCATAAAGAAAGAAGCGGCTCTAACGCGTCTGACGGCTGCTTCACTTTTCTGACATGCTGTGCAGAAGCAGTAAAGCATCCTGACAGGCTGTTTCAAGATAACTCCCTCAACCTCTTGAACCCCGATTTTCTCTTAATTTCCACCTGAAGCAGCTTAAATTTAGGGAAACGCGTGTCTGAACCATGTGGAAATATCACATATGTATTCTGTATCTGCTTGTTTCAACACCTCTTTGAAGTTATATGATGCTCATACTGAGTGAGGCTGTACCATTACATTCAATAGAACTGTTCTACATGTCTTGGGCATTATTTCACGCACATTTCACCATAGTTCTGTCTGAAATATTAGCATCTTTGGAAAGTGTTAAGTATATTAAATTATGCATACACTACTATATCATTTCATTTACTCACAGTTTCAGTTTTACCTCCAAAATAATAACTTTCACCTGCACTACACAACTTTGGCAGGAAATGTCAGCAAGGGATGTCATATTTGAGTTTTTGAGGCACCTCATTACCCTGAAATCTTGCAATACGGTATCAGTGTCACAAATGACTTTGTCTTAGTGCATTGTAAAGATAGGAATGGTGCGAAGCAATGCCAGCAGGTTCCTCACTGGTAACTCAAATCAGGGACATCGCAGTCCATGGTCGACGCCTCAGACGCACTGGCCATCAGGGCGCCCAAAAACAATAGGTAGTTTAGCAAATCACCAAAACATCTTAGATTTATCCTGTGAAATGTGAAATGAGAATGCTCTTTCCTACCCTTTACATTGCCACACCTTCACCCATTTATTCCAATATAGGTGAAGAACTGTTGGCCTCTACTGTTGGCCACTGAACACCAAGTGGCCAATGAAGCAGATGAAGCTGCCTTGCTATAGGGAACAATGAGAGTATCCGATGTTTATATTCACCTGAACAAACTTTTACCTGAGGCTGGAGCTCCCCTAAAGTCTCCTGAGAGTCCAAACCTCTGATGCTGCTCTGATTTTGCATCTTCCTCCACCTTCACGTCTCTTCCAGCTGCCAGGACTATGGCCACGACCCCGACCAAGCTAACTAGCCACAGTGGCTATCACACCCAGCAGTGTCTGACTAAGACCCTGGCATGTGCTAGCCAGCTACAGCCACAGTGACTGAAGCACACAGCGGTGAGGGAGCAGGCAGGATGTAATCTCCAGGAGCTGTTGATACAGGGAAACACACAGGGTTTGGGTCAAAGGGATTAAAATGGTGGAGGTGCTGGTTGTAAGCAGGAGAGGGGCTGTGAAATAGTGGAGGGAGCAGCGGGTGAGCCACCCCATAAGAGAGAGGAGTGGGGAGATTACAGGGAAAATGGCGCAAGGGGGATTCCTGTGAGGAGAGGGGAAGAAGTGACTCCAAATGGCATCGGAACATAGCATTAGTAGCTACTATTCAACAGTATGCAGGCTTAGCGAGCTCAGGGCATCAGGAGAGGTGGCCATGTTTTATGTGCTGGTCAGGTGATGCTCACTTTCTATAGGTGACAGGTGTAAGGAAAACATGGATATGGAATGGGAGAAAGAGAGCTGAAATCCCCACTTGAAGACTTTGTCTTTGCTACTCAGTCACCCCTCTGTGACTGTGACTGTCTAAATATTGTCAATGCCAGAAAAAAAATCCAATCTTAAACAAAGGAGGGCCAACTCTGCCGGGTAATATCGAGTGAGGATGTCTGTCTGAGGTTTTAACTGAGCCCTTCATGCCTATGCAAACCTCACATGGTTTGGATAGAGTTCCATCAACAAAATATGTCAATCACCTCTCCTTGAAAAAGTGAGAGATAGGAGACTGAAACCTATCTTGCGCAGACCCAAATACTGTACTCACGGCTTCCATTTTCACAGTCTGTGGGAGAGCGGGGTTCAAAAATCTTACATCAATTTTTTTTTTTTTTCAATCCAGCTATCCAAGGGCTCAGATTCCAGTTACATTTCACATTGAATAGACTTGTGTTTCCAGCAGTCTAGCCCTCTTCTAGTATGCTGGCTAGTGGAGCGATGACAGATTGGTTTCCACTCACTGCACGGGGGAGCACAATGGAGTGGCTTTGACAGAGTTAAGAGAAACAGTGCATCAATGCCCCCCCCCCCCTTTTCTNCACACACACACACACACACACACACTTCTCTCTTCCACTCTCTCTCCTTTTCCTTCTCTTTCTCTCTCTCTCTCTCTCCTGGGGCTTAGAGAATGGATGGCCCTGTCTGACCTGGACGACACTGATGTCTAGTCCTCTACACTACTGTACCTACAGCACGCCTGTCTGCTCGCTCGCCACTCTGCCCGCTCTCTCTCTCTCTCTCTCTAACACACGCACAGTAAGCGCACATAAGGAACAGGGGCACCCATCTCTGTCACCCAGTGCCGACAGGCAGAGGTCAGCAGAGCTCAGGCACTAAAGCAACCTAGAGGAGGTAGGGTTTTGCTCATAAGCAGCCAATACCACTGTCATGGTGAAGACAGACACAAGGCTTAAGTCTTAACAACCTTAAAAATTTGAAAACAATGCTGTTACTTAACTGTAACTAACTTACTATTATTTAAATTAGAACAAGAAGTCCTCATACTTACATGTTAAAACAGGTTGTTAATCATTGCCTTCTGAAAGAACCCGCATGAGTGTTTTCTGATCTGGAGCCCTATCAGCAGCCCAGTATCCTTAGGAATTACATCTGTATTGGACGATACCGGACCTCACAGTTTACGTCCATTTCCAGCATTCAGTGCCACTGCAGGAAGCAGTGTGTAGTGTGCCCTATATGTAGTCAGGTGGAAAGTAATGGTACAGAGGTTGGGGTGGTGGGCATGTAACGCATCAGAGTTTCATGCAGGAGACCAAAGTTTGTGTCCGTCACTAACCCCAACTTGCTACAACTACACCTTTAAAGCTCATTGTTGAACCCACCTCATGCATCCCTGTGTCCTTATCCATGGCATTTGACTTTAAGAGGGCTAGAATAGCTAAGATCCCTTGACCAGATAGCATGATTATACAACCCACAGATAAGGTACTAATGCTAGAGGTGGCTTGCAGTTGTGTTCCTCCGTGCGCTGCGATGAGAAAATGATATCACACTGATACGGCACGCTAAAGACTATGGGGCTATGTGTTTTTTTTCCCATGCAGGTGGATGTACAATCAATAAAATGGATTAGCTGCAAAGGTGTGTATAAAGGTTATCGCCGAGTTCTCCAGCATGAACACAGTGGCGACCCCACAAAACAATTTTGTAATGTGTTGAGCTATTTGTTCAGAGAAAATCTGATTATGTTTTGCCCAACCTAAAAATTGATTTGCAGGGGTATACATTATCAAAGGAAAAATGGACCCTATAAGGCTTGAATGGAATTGTTCTTTCTATTCTCTAAGCTAGTGGTATCCTTGTAGCAGTCGGTGTCGTATGTTTTTCTTTCAAGGCTGCATCAGTGTTTTTCTGTCATGTTCTTTTTTCCTTCACTGTGGGCTTTTTTTTCATAGTATGATCATCTCCTCTCTCCCTCAGTGCATCAGAGTTTCACCTAGACTCAGTTTCACTTGTTTAGTTCCACTTGCTGCAGTCCTGTGTCAACCCTCAGAGAGACTTTAACCGTGTGGTTTTCCATCACGCTGACTGACGATCTAAACACCCCTCCACCCCAGTGATTCCTCTATCTCTCTCCCTCCATCTCTCTCGCTCGCTCTCTCTGACACACACACACACACACACACACACAGTGACCCCCCCGCAAGCCTGATAAAAAGGCACCAATGCCCCCCCCCCTCCAAAAAAAGCTGCGTGGATGTGCAGAAAGGGCCCTCTCTCCAGCTCTTAGCTTTTGTCTCTGATTATCCCTGCACACACACATGCACATGCACAACCCTCCACGACTCCCTACATCCTCTCCTGCACACACACACACACACACACACACACACACACACACTCTTCTTCTCAACCTGCTCCTGGATCTTGTGTGTATGTGTGAGTGTGTGTGNGGGGGGGGGGGGGGGGGGGTTGACTCTGACCAATGGCATCCAACAGCAGGGCTTTATCCTGAAGCACACTGACAATGCTTTTCACACCTACTTACCACAGCAGAGATGGGGGCGGTGGGCTGCATCATACCCAGGACTAAAAGCAGGCTAAGGGCTTTTAGAAGACACACACAGAATGGACTCTTTAATTACTGACTCAAGATCCCGCAGTAGATTAAAAAACCTAGCAGAAGCTTATTTTCATATCCGCAGAATTTTTCAATGAATATAAAAACGGTCATTGATTATGCCGTTAAGGGAGGGAAGTTAAGAAGGGAAATATAAAGTACATATAATCACATTAACTTGCAGTGATTAATGTAATAAAATGTGATCTTTTTTCCCCATCTGTATTGAACACATTCAACACTGAGGAGACATGCTCCAAATATTAAGAAGCAGCTCCTCAAAATCCACTTAACCAGTTCTGTGTTCACAGACACCTGCGAAAGCAATGCAGACAACTCATATAACATGCTTATACAGTGCAGATAGGGAGAGAGTGCACATGTGTGGATGAAAAAGTGAAAAAAATATATCAAAAACATTGACTCATATCTGCTTTTGATGCCTGTGCACTTCCAGTATTTTATGCACAAATGACTGTACGCGTGTCTTCACTCCCACAAACACAATCAGCCTTCCTGCATGATCAATACCAAAGCATTTCTCATCATTGATTATACAATTATAGAGAAGTTAAATCTGTGACACACTCTCATGTAGGAGCATTAACCAATGCAGCCAGTGGTGGAGACTGAGAGTTTTTTGGGTTTTTTTTAAACGTGGTGCTTAAAGCAAGCTCAGTGCAGTCCAGGTACTTCACTCAGATGATTATAATGCCACGAGGGTGCAATACATCACTCTTATTAGCCACACTGGAGCACAATGGTATCATAATTAATGGTCGCAGCAGGATTGAACGCTGCCCTGACATGGAAAAGTGGGCCTACTTAAGCTCTACAAGGCATTTAAATATGCAGAGTGAATGGCACAACCCAAACCCTCCTGCTCTAAGGACAGCCCACACTCATTAGCCTGACACCTTCCGTGGCATTGATACAAGGACGACCGGCTATACTCACACACACCCACACACACACACACACACACACACACACACACACAACACAAATCACAAGCACATACTCGCAAATGTGCATGCAGACCACAGCTACAACATTTAAAGTTGCATGGTGATATATGAAAAGAACAATCTTGTCCCTCATCAGTGCCCATCACTTCTTTTGCATTTTCTCCCCGTATTGTTGTTTTTGTCTTAAGGCTTAGTCCCCGCTGAATGCAGATGGACATATATGTGTCAGCAGCCATTATGCAAATGTTCGGTAATGGCGTTCGGTCTGTGTGTGTGTGTGTGTGTGTGTGAGTGTGCTTGCAGTGAATGAGGGTGCTGTGGCAGAGTGTGGTGTCTGCTGCCTGTGCTGTACTGTCTAGCACGGGGAAACTGCCTGCGCGGCGGGAGAACAATGCACATAAAAGGCTGTCGGAGGAAGCGTCTGGTGCTGACGTCTTTCACGTGGCTCTGAATGGAGCCGCAGCAAAGTGTGTGTGTGTATGTGCATGTACTTTGTATGCTCATGAGTGAGACAGGAAGAAAAAAAAAGAGAGAAAACGCTCTCTTGAATATGTTTGTAGACAGAGTCAGGAGAAAATAATAAAGAGCGCGTGTTCCCGTCTTAGTCATGCGCACTGAAATGTGTGTGATTGCATGTGCATGAATGCCTGTGCTCCTAAATACATGTGTGGGATGGTTAAGTCCTCTCAGATCGGCGTATGATTTGGCTTTTGCTGTCCTTAACCCACCACACACTCTCCTCCTCCTCCTCCCCCTCTCCTCGCCATAAAGCCAGCTTTACAACTTCTCCTCAATTGCTAATGTGGAAGCCTTAGCTACAAGACACGCTACTCAACAGCTGCCAAATGCCTAAACCAGCCACTCCTCTCCACCCGGCTCTATCCAGCCTGACCGTACCGAGTTATCGCGTGGCTCAGTGCAATCAATTATTGTTGCAGTGGAATCATTAATAATTTCCTAATGAAAACGATTCTGTTGATCTGTTGTCTTTTAATTAAACATAATTAGTCGGCTGCTCGGAGCTGTGGTGGGGACTCCTTTAGGGTACAATTTTGTTTTAATACACTGATAATGAAATTTTTACATTGTGTCAGTTGTTTAGTTATTATTCAGTCACACTATTTCGCTATGTTCCCAGATAACAGATAATAACCCTCGCACCTCCTATTCGCTGCAGTCATTTTAAAAGAGGAGGGTTGAAATGAACAATTAAATTTTGAACTGTAAGACTTCTCTCCTCTCAACCTCTAATGCTGCATGCCGCCAAGGAGCAGTGCAGGAAACACTGCAGTTTTACGCATTCACTTCTAGTGGAGAAAAAAACTCAAAATGTCTTTGGCTGTACATTACAAGGCCAGTTTTATAAAAAAAAAAAAAAAAAAGAAGAGTCAAATAGATACTACATCTGTCCGCGCAGTTCATGCTGGTTCATCTTATGCCTCAGAGGTCTACAGCTCTGGAGCAGTGGAAAGAGCAAATGAAGGCATAAAAAAGGATCTGATTGTGAGGACTTTGAGAATATGAAATAATACAAAGACACAGCGAGTTGGCTAATTCGGCACAGCCCGGGCTTATGTAAAACGGCCTAGTTACATTGGTCAATTTCGGCACGAACAATGGGCTAAGTTGCTCTGGAGACTTATTGGACATGCTGTATCTGAATGTGGTCTGGCTTAAGAGGCTTACAGTTGAAAAGTTTAGGTGACCTCTGAATAATGCCACATAATGTGGTCACATTGAGTGTGTATAGTTTCAATGGGCTCAGATATCAGGTAACAATGGGGTACGCACAATGAAGGCTCACACTGAGAATGGACGAAGTCATATATTGTGCTTTAGACCTAAAACTGACACGTGTCTTTAACTGTACACTCAGATCTGACTGCAGGTATTTCCTCTGAAAATATGATGAAATATAACTAATATAAAAAGTAAAGTTAAAATCTTATTTTGCTTTACAGTAAGAGCCACTGCATTTTCAAAAATGCACACATTTTTAAGTATAATGCTGGTGGTATTCTACATTCAAATTAAAAATGACCAAAACCAACAATGAATTGAACTAGCAAGTGTTGCCTGTGTAGCCAAAGTCAGATATATCTTATTCTTCTGTGCCATAGAGCTCCATTATCAAAAACTATTAACATCACATACTTCAGCCACACCATTGCACCGCGTGACATGTTCCTTTATTACAATGAACATGGCCACTGTGGTTTATCTTTCACTCCCACATACACCATCCTACTGCTGTAAGTACTACATGTGCATTAACATGTTCTAAAAACTACAGTGCCCAGCTGTTTCAGCGTGTTATTGAGCCTATTTCAAAAATGAAACAATGTATTATGTCCTGTTTTTATAGATTTCCGTCTTCAGTAGGAACAAATGGGCTTGGGGCTGTGTGCCACAGACAGGGTAGGGAAGTCAGAAAGTTTTGAGGGGCAGACAAATGCATTGCTGGTCTTGTTCTTTTGATGGGATTTGCTCACAATAAGAAAAATATAGAACAACGCCAGACTTATCCTCTAAACAGCTGTTTGACTACAGTAAGTAAACGCATCACAGTTGGGCTTGGTCACACCGGCTCCCCGAACAGTTGCTAAAATTCTTCCAATCAGGCAGGTTTGCAGCATTTGATCAGAGCCTTCATTTGTAACATATTCAGCTGGGAGATGATAGAAGAAAAGAAAAATCTAAATGGATGGATGGCTGAATGTCCTTTCTTAAATCTCTCCTGTATTCCAGCTGTATTGTTTATCAATCTGTTGTTTATCTGCACAGAAAATTCTCCACTGGTTTCTATCTTTCTCTCTATCCAGGTCCCTGTCTGTCACTCTCTCTCTCTCCTCAGTCTCCAGCGTTACTGTAACACATATAATTACTCTGCAGACTTGCTGCCTGTTTCTATAACTTCAGCGGTTCAAAGAAACTGTCGGAGTGTGGAGGAGAGCATTGTGGGAGTTCCAGGTGGATTTCTCGATAATGAGTTAGCGCAGTAGTAGAGTTGAGAGTTTTAGTAATGGCTGGCTGCTAAGGCTCTTCCTGGGAGTTTAATGTAAAACAAACAGGGCCATGCTGACAGCCTGGGAAAAACAGATATTGCAGTTTTCCACTTCCACTTCAGGGCTCCTCTTGTTCCTCATTTTAAGAACGGGAATTCAAAGAAGAATTTATATTCATGAAATGGCTCTGTGAATCCTAATTTGAGACATTTAAATTCCTCAAACATTACTCATGCTCTTTGACTTCTAATTTCTTTAAATGGATAAAAAGCTCCTGTCTTTCTGTTCATCTGGATAAAATGACACAGACAGGAAAACAGAATACAAATTGTGAGGGAAGACATAGTTTTGCTGGCAACAGGAATAGTAGGATCCCAAAAATAGGCAAAGAAAATCTATATTTGACACTATAGGGTTAGCTTGTCTTGGTGCTGATGACCAGGGGCACCCCGTGGGGGACCTGACTGCACCACCCCGCTGCTTGTTACACACTCCAGTGCATGTATTATACATAACACACTGCTGGAATACAACTCTCAGCGGAATCATTTTGCTGAATCCTGTCCTCTCGCCATCTCCACATATTTCTCCAACTTCCTGAATGACAAGTTTTGGGGGACGGAGGATGAGCACTTGTACAAAATATAATGCAGAAATCATAGGACAGAACACCCAACAGTAAGCTCCAGCCACTCAAACCAATCACGAGTCCTTACTTAGAGATACTCCCCCATAGATTCACACTGGCAAGCATCCAAAGTGAACTGCTACTATCTTTGCAGGCAGCCATAAAGAAAGCCGAGGCCACTGAAACGTGAGCCAAAACATATTTTGCAAGCATACTGTGTATTGAGATATTCACTGTTTTCCATAAGTAACGCATCTCAGGGAGCAATGAAGCAGCCTACAGAGGAGAAATAGCACAGGGGTGAAGATATAAACAATCTGGGCCTCAGCTTTTCGAGGCGGGAAGAAAGTTCCTGTTGGCCTTTTCCCTTTAGTCAATCCATGCTAGTGTCGTCGCGATAAACACAACTCCAGCGCTGCTTCAAAACCGAAGCAAAAAAGGCAGAATTCAAAATTGAATTTGACAAAGATTTGATATTTTCAGCACGCTGACATTCAATTTCAATGTCACCTCCAGAGGGTGCCCACACATGCAGATTGGAATATTTAAAAGAGGGCGAAGAAGAAGAATGAGAGGTATAAATCGAGTCACAGTCCAGACGCAAGAGTCAAACAGCTGAACGGCATCAAACACTTCACCACTTTCTGAACTTACTCCCCAGTCCACCCCCCCACCCCCCAAATAAAATATAAAAAAAAAGTTGCCAGGAGCAAAATGTGGAACAATTTTCGATAGAGAGCCGAGAAAAACGGACACCCAACCAATTTATCCAAAGCTTGGTGGCAAAGTTGCTGCAAAGCTCCTCGAGTCAAGTATGGAATTACACAGCCTGGATTTTTTTGTACCTTGTGGGATCACAGTAGTATCGAATTTTCAATATTTATTGTAATGTTTGTTGAAAAGTAAAAAGTTTTCGTCATGTGAAAACACTGAGATTATTATTTAATGAAATGAAAGATCCCCTCCAGACATGTTTTAACATGTATATAAATTGCTCTACTTTGAATAATATTTTGTATCTGATGTGTTCTTTTCACAAAAAATCAATTATCTTGTTAAAATCTTTGAAATGACATCTACTCCTTCTCCTTCATTAATAATCCAGAATCTATAAATAGTATAAAAAGTTGAACAGCTGGACAACAGCTGTTTCCTACTTCACTTCAAGTTTCCATGTCCAGGATTGGCTGCTTCCAAACTATTTGTGATGTCACAAATCATGCTTGTAGGCCCGCTCCTGAAAATGGGATTTTCAATGAGCGCATAGAAACTTTCCACTCTCAGCAGATAAATGTGAAAACATCCTTCTAGTGTCAAACTCTGCACATAGATCATTCTGCACAGTGAAGCTCAAACATGTAGGACTGTAGGAACAAGAAGACAAACACATTTTTGAGTGGAGGGGAACTTTTCTTCTGAAAAGAAACGCATAATACTTTCATAACTAAACATGCTAAAACTACAGAAAAATGAACAGAACAGAATAAATGGTGCATTTTATGCTGTTTTGTCAGCTTAGTGATGTCTCAGATGCAGCAACTATTAGGTGACAAGAGACATTTAACTTCTACTCTGAGATTTAAATTAATTCTTTGTATTCAACATTCTCTCCATTATCATGTATCATCAGCTGGCAAGCGTGTGAAGATGCTTGTGGAGGATTTACTGTAATGAACTTATACAGTACAACACAGAACAACTCTCACGGGGGGGGGGGGACGGACGTCTGGAGATGTTAGTGTGTTTAATTTAATAAGGTCAAACTGGAAGTGACAAACAAAGGAGCTGTCAGCGATGCACAGCTGAGGTGATGATGCATGCATGCACTGCTGCATGTGATGCTATCTCGAGGATGTGTGTGTGTGAAGAGTGGCAGAGGAAAGGAAATTCTCCAGACTTAACAAAAAAAAGTGAGAAATCCTGTTATTGCCCTTTTTTTTGTTTCATACAGTCAGTCTCCGAGCAAAAAGATTAGAAGATTTTAAAGAAGTGCATAATCTTCTTTAACAGCTTATCAAAACTTTAATGATTTGGTGATAAAGAGCACAAAGTTAAGTAGCCGGTTAAGAGGATAACTCCCCAGTGCAGTCTAGTGATTAGTAGATGAGAATTGGGAGACTGAAAATCCGGGTTGCAAATCCCACTCCTGCCACTTATTCACTTTGAGGGAGAAGAAGCTCCATTTCAGCTTTGGGGGTATTGTCACGGGGTAATCATTTTTGAAAAGTGATAAATGGAGCCCCTTTCCTTCACCCTTTGGAATCCAAAACACATCTTTATTTACGTATTTATTTTGCTGTGTCTCTCTGGTTTAACACCCGTCAAGGCCCAATTATAGCTGCAGAAGCCTTGTGCTTTCATGGGGAGTGAAGCTACAGACTGTAGTGTCAGTGTACAGTTTAGGCATCTTCTCATACAATTTGCACCAAAACCAGGCTCTCTATAGATCCATGGTGGGCTGTTTTAATGAGGGTCTGCTGGACACAATGCAGCAGATTGAGGAGTTTATCCTTATGACAGTGGGTCATTTGGGGTTTTTGTGCTTTTAGGGGTCAAGGCTGAAAAAAACAACATGGATTTTCTGACAGATACGTTGCATTTCTTTCCACATATTTACATGAATCCATTTCTGGTGGGGCTTGTATGATTACGTCTGATTTACTAAAGATATACAGCTAAAGCTTTGCTGAATTAGTGAGAGAACAAATGAAGCAAAATGGCAAACCCATCTCCACTTGTGCTTTGCTCGCTATCTGCACTGAGATAGGGATTCACTTAGTATAAAAGAGAAAAAAACGGGGCATTAATTACCTTGTGAAATCTAAAGACCATTAACTTTGTGTGTCAAGTGATGTTTCTCAGTTCTTAATCAGAGTTTTAGTGATATAAATTACTCTTTGGAGTAAAACAGATATGGTGTGTGCCTTTTTGTGTGTCCTTGTAACTGTGTCACTGCAATTATTTGTGTGCTTTGGTGACTTTGAGAAGCAAGGAGGGCAAGAAAGAGAAGAGGAAAAAAGTAAAAGAAAGACAGAGAGACAGACGGAGAGAAAGACAGGCGGGAGTGGAGTGGATGGAGGATTGTCAGTGTCTTTGCGGCGTGGTGTGCTGCGCTGTGGAGAGATAACAGGATGCCGGCGCTGCTTGCTTACCTTTGCTGTACACCACACAGTTGTTTTTGTTGTCTTCCGCTCCCTGCCAAGTCACATCCAGCAGCCACCTGGGGCCGGCGCTCAGCACCACCGGGACCGTGCTCTTCGTCTTCTGGACGGGGACAGATAACAAACACTAATCATTTGCTTATTTTGGTGATTAAAGAAACACTAATAACCACTGAGTTACGCTCTTCTGCTGCTCTGAATGGCCATAAACAGACAATTTCAGAAACTATACAGCATGCAACTCAAGTCCACCCCAATCCCCCCCCCCCCTTTGCTGAGAAGATTTGAGAATCAGTGCAGGTTTTGTGTGTGAGCGTGTGTGTGTGTGTGTGTGTGTGTGATGGCCTAAAGACAAAGGCTGTACAGTGGTTGGAGTGGTGACAAATGGGTGCAAGAGCCTGCATTGTATCAAAAAGGAGGAGAAATCATTCAGGATTGAACCCAGTGATTCAGCATCAGATCTCTTAGATTAAGAAGAACATCTAAGGTGTCTGGGAATTATGAAAATAGAAAGAAAGGGGAAGAAAAAAAAATGGCTGGTGACTTTCAGAGAGAAGGAAGCGAGTGTTCAGCGGTGAACTTTGGGCACATTGTGCCTCGCTATCGCCAGGATCTCACTATTTCCTGAAACAAGCAGGGAAGAATTTAAAGAATCAGTATCCATTTCAAAGGGCGATTGAGGTTAGAGTTTTTATAATATGCTGGAAAAAATTATTCTGAATGTGTAAGGTCATTTTTCTTCTTGGTCAGAGGTCAAACATGGAGTTTTATTTCGCGGAAAGAAAAAATAAAACAGGGAGATAGAGTACAACATCCACCATAAGAGATTCACATGGTGCTCTGTCACCAGATCTGCTTGCTCTATTTATCCTCATATGATTTTCTATTCTGTTTGATTTTATTTTGGTGTTCTTTTTCTTTTGATTCTTGCAAAATGGTGTGTTAGAGTGTGTTGGTGTGTGTGTGTGTGTGTGTGTGTGTGTGTGTGTGTGTGTGTGTGTGTGTTGGGGGGTGGTGGTATAGCAACATCTCAGGTAGGCTGGGTACAGTAGCCTATTACTCAAAGGCAAAATGTCAGTATTTCAAGGCCATTACTTTTGAACCTCGGGGCCCTCCTTCATTAGGATGTTACAGAAATAGTTTAGCTAAGAGAAAATGGGTTGGGGTGCAATCTCGACACTTCATTTCTTTTTCCATCTGAGGCAGGCAGCGACAGGACACTGTCCATCTGCCTAATGCAACAGAAAAATACTAGTCCTCTCTCATGCTTTTCACTTATTTCTCCCCTGCAAAAGGCAACAACCTTCAAGGATAAATGCAAATGTCACTTGAGCATGTTAAAGGTCTGAATTGGCACAGATATGCACAAGAGATGAGCACTGTGCTCCGGCGGTGCGCCTGCATGCCCCCTCCTCCTCCTCCTCCTCCTCCTCCTCCACCACCCGCCCATTTCTCTTTCCATGAACTCTATCTAGTCGGAGGCTGGAGGACAAACTGATTTTTTTAGAGAGCATTATTTACAAATAGCAAATACATCTCAGAGAGATGATAGCAATCTGTTAGGATTTTGTCTGCAAATTAAGAAAACAAATACAGACACTAAATAAAAACAGATTTCTAAATAGTCCTTGTGTGTGTGTGTGTGTATATATATATATATATATATATATATATATATATATAGCTCAGCACATTGGAAACCTACACTGCCAAACTGATCAAACACAGACAGTAAATTATGTCTGTTGATATTCTTATTCCTTCTCCTGGCATCTTCTTATCCCGTCCTGGCAGCAGATGAGAGACAGAGGACCTCTGTAATTTAAGTCATCCTCGATTTCACATTTCAAATTAGCCTCACAATAAAGTCTGCTATCTGGCTAACCTGGAAATCTCGCACCCCTGTCAAAGGAGCAGAGCAGACCGGCCGATTGTTGCTAGGACGACAATCTGAAATGGGAATCAGATTAACCCTTCCTTAGATCTCCAGACTGGAGCCATCTCTTATTCAGCAGCGTGAGGCCTCTCTGCCGTCCCTCTGAGCCTCTGGGAATTCATGATATTCCAGCTGCTCTTAATGTAGCCAACAGGGACAAAATACCACATTAACTAGACATCTTCCCACTGTTAGAAACCATGAGAAATGTGTTATAAATGATTGCAGTAATCACAATTGTTCCTTTAGTTATTGCAGAGATAGAAACTTTTAAAATTCTGGGTATTATGTATTATTTTGATTTAATTGTTAATTACTACTATTTTCTTTGCTTCCTTTTTGTTGGAAACAGAGCAGAAACAACCCATGACAGTTTCTCAGTGCAGATTTACATAATGCATCTATCGTGACAATTGTGGCCCATGTGCTTTGTAAGCATGCTGCATGTACCAGCCGTCAGAAAGACAAAGAAATGCAGAGGAGCCACTACGCACAACATATTTGGGATTAAGACACGGCGGCATCACTGCAGGGAGGAGCGTCTGCAAATGCAAATGAAAACATTTGTACAACCGAATCAGTTGGCCTTTAAGTGGCCAAGGCCAGAAGAAATGTAGATTGACAGGCAGAAAATGATGATTTCCCTGGAGCGAGGGAGCATGTGATGAACTGGCTTTCTGGAAACAAACTACTCTTCTAGCTAACAGCCACACAACCAGGGGATGTGACGTATGGAAGCTCTTTCCCGTCCAAAACAGAGTACTGAGGGGACTTTGTAAAATATGCTGACCCCTATTGGATAGTTAAATATGTCAGTTGCAAAAAATCTGTGCATATGCATATACAAGTTCTTAATCTTAACTAACCCCATATTTTAATTTCATTTTTATGTTAGTATGTATAGTTTTTAAAACCAAAAACCGAAAAAAACTGAGTATATTGCTATTTTTAATATCACATATTTATTGCAGGTATTTTTAATAGATATTGAAATTAAGAGATATTGAAAAGCAAGTAAATATTTGTTTCGTTTATAGAGATACAGTGTTAAACATCAGTTTACAGACTATCATCCCTGTCAGAGCCCGTAAAAACCCCTCTGGCCTTCCTGTCTATGTAGTGTGTTATGGTTTATCCACCCTCTGCCTTCACTCCAGTGGTTTCAATACTCTCCCGGTATTTTTTTTTTTTTCCCTCTGAGCTCTGTTACCGTCCCTCGTGTAAAAGATACAGTGACCGAAACAGTGTAGTCAGCGAGGAAGTGATTACAAACTGATGCTCCAAATTCGCTATAAAATGAAAATCAATATTTCCACAAGTTGCTGCAACATAAAAGATAACCTTCATTGATTTTTCTAGACTTAGGCCTCTGTGATAACATCTAATATAAATTTTCAGCCACACGGATTTGGATCAGAGCGGAGCAGGGGCTGAACGATAAGTTCCGTGCACATCTCTCAGAGTTGGATTTTTTTCCCCCCTTCCCCTTTCCCTCTTCCAAGGCAGGGCTGTACTATTTATAATTGGCCCTGTGTGAGCAAAAGCTTCTATCAGGAATCTGTTCTAATTTTTATTACTGAGAAGCTAAAGCCTGTTCCAGATAATTTGGAAATTTCAGGGGAATTGTGATAGAGCTGATGGCACAGCCGGACTGACTCCAGAAAGGAGCTAACCTGTAATAGCCTCTGTGGCTGCGCTGATTAAATGTTGCCATAGATGAAAGACCTGCCATCACCGCAATAAATTAACCAATCACACAAATCCCAAGTCGCTACTAATCCCTCCTTGATACCATGATCCTCTGATCAGCTGAAGGAGGTGAAGAAGAAAGTGGCTTGTGACACTCAGCCTTCTTCTAACTCCCTGCTTCCCTGTGTAAACAACAAGCTAATGATATCACCGCTGACCATTTCACCACCACTGGCTACTCTTAACCCGTGTCATGGTCAGGGCAGGTGAAATCGATACAAACGTTGGTGGGAATGATTATTTTCCTCATCGCTTTTTTTTTTCTTCTCTTCCTCCACCAAGGTCACTGACTGGCACTGTATCCGTCTTGATCCCACAGCTGCAGGATTTAGACAACTGAGAGATCAAAACCACTCCGTCTGAATATCTCAAGATGTTCATTGGCTTTATACATCCCGCTTTCAACACCCACTCGGTATGAAGTAGTGCCATTTTGAAACAAAAACACCAGTGGAGATATTACAAATAAGGAATGGTATAAACATCGTTTGAATATTGCACATTTTTCTTTTTTCCCAATAAAACTCTACTTCTGATAATTGTTTTTTTACTTGAATTACTGATAAATCCATTTGACTTGCTCTCCCCTACATTACATTTGACCCTGTGCTAGCATCCTTGCAACACGGCCCAAATAATAAAATTATTTGGGCCGTGCCATGTCCTTTTCAGCAGTATAAATATAACCCAAAAAAAAGCAAGCTTATGTATGGGTTGTGTCAAGTTTATATGTTCTCTGTTTCTAACATGGACAGTCCAACAGTGAGGATAAAGGATTTGTACCTGTTTTACCAGTCAGTTTACAGCAGACAGCACACTCACACCTTGATAACGTCCTTTGCAATTAGTTGTTCACTGCGATGAAACAAATTGCATGTGGTCAACTGGAAATTTCATTAAGGGAGATTTTCCTCTAGCCCTCGTTATCGCTCTGTGTATTAATATTTTCTTAGCCTCAAGGATGGATGGGTTGCAAGGGTCTTTTTTTTTTGTTGAATAAAATGGCCAAAGCCAACCTCACAGTCTGTGTTCTCCCTCTCCTACCCATGCTGTGACAAAACTGTGTATATGCTTAGTTAGGGCTGCATATTTTTCATTGCGCCCTGAAATAAGATTCTCGGTCAACATCCTACATAAAGTGGGAAATACCTTCATTTCTCAAGTCTGCCTTTGTGTCATTTCCCCCCTCTTCTAAATGGCCATGGTTACATCTGCTGAAATGAAACGATACCTACATGATGCTTTCCTTTTCTCCCCCTTCTCTCTCTCTCTCTAAGGCTATAGCATCTGCTATTGGGAGACTAAATAACAGAAATATGCAGGAAATGCACACTAATTCCCTTTAGAGATAGATCTTGGCTGGTGCCCTGTCATAAATCAGAGAATTTCGATATGAAATGAGGCAAGCTGCTCTAATCATTTCTGCATTTCAAATTGGATCACTGGCTCAATCGCTTGGCTTTTAAACTGCTTGCCTAAGAGCAAATGTGAGGTGGGAGATAATTCAGCTGAAATCTCTGCCTGCTCTGTGCGGCAGTTAGTTTACTGCTTGAGTGCAAGAGAATGCTTTTTTCTTCCCGTAGCCCCATCTTTCTCTTTTCAACTTTGTTAAATTGACTTTTCATTTTAAAATCGATTAAATTGAGAGAGCCACTGCTGTTCCCGGAATCTTTAAAGGGACACCCATCACTGTGCGCATGTGCCTTTATTTGGCTGCTGCTATCATGGCGGCACTATGGGGAATAAATATTTTCTCATTTAAATCACCTTTTATCCTGCTGACTGGACTGTAAGCATCAAAGTTCATGTGCAGCATTAGCTATTACTTATTTCACTCCATTGAAATGCTCACAGTGGTTGAATTTATATTGACTATGGGTGGCATTGCATGACTACTGTATGTTCAGTTGCTTGTTTAAGACATAACAGTGGTATATAAGGCAGACTAGTGATTGGCTGCTCTGGATGTTGATGTTGCTCTGGTGCAATGCTTAACTGTTAACAGCACATCTAGAAATGATTTTGTTTTTTATGTTGTATTATTTTTGTTAGTTTTTAAACTGAATCTGTTTCTTACTAAATCAGTGAGGAGCAGAGAGAAGAATGGAGATGCAGAAGAAGGGGGTGCTCTATCCATACTCCATTCTTCAAGAGCTTCACTAAAGCCAAACAGTTTAGTGTAAGCTGTACCTGCCCTAAAGACAAGAAACCCCTTTCTCCAGCCCTGCCTCCTTTCCTTTCCTTTTCTTTGATATGCTTTCCTTTCCTCTCCTTTCTTTTTCTTTCATTTCCTATTAATTATTTTGCTATTCCTTTCCTCTCCTCTTCTTTCCTTTCCTTTCTGTTCCTCTCCTTTCCTTTCTTTTCATTTCCTCCTCTTATCTCCTTTCCTTTCCTGTCCTTTTATTTTCTTTTATTTTTTTCATTTCCTATTTATTCTTTTGCTATTCCTTTCCTTTCCCTTCCTCACTTCTTCTTTCCTTCCAGTTCCTCTCTTTTTCTTTCTTTTCATTTCCTCCTCTTATCCCCTTTCCTTTTCTATCCTTTAATATGCTTTCCTTTCCTTCCTCTCCTTTCTTTTTCTTTCATTTCCTATTAATTATTTTGCTATTCCTTTCCTCTCCTCTTCTTTCCTTT
>LKNJ01000677.1:130219-143629 GCA_002120245.1 Maccullochella peelii
CTTTCCTTTCCTTTCTGTTCCTCTCCTTTCTTTTTCTTTCATTTCCTATTAATTATTTTGGTATTCCTTTCCTTTCCTCACCTCTCCTTTCCTATCCTTTGATATGCTTTCCTTTCTTTCCTCTTCTTTCTTTTTCTTTCATTTCCTATAAATTATTTTGCTATTCCTTTCCTTTCCTTTCCTTTCCTCTTCTTTCCTTTCCTTTCTTTTCATTTCCTCCTCTTATCCCCTTTCCTTTCCTATCCTTTAATATGCTTTCCTTTCCTTTCTTTTTCCTTTCATTTCCTATTAATTCTTTTGCTATTCCTTTCCTTTCCTCTTCTTTCCTTTCCTTTCTTTTCATTTCCTCCTCTTATCTCCTATACCCTCTCTCATCTCCCCTTTTCTCTCCTCTAATATTTGTGCATCACCCACACCACTCTACTGATTCCGTTACAACTTCTATATGAATCATCTTTCCTCCCTTTCCTTTCGCAGCCCTTCAGCATCATACAACAATGTCCCCAACTTTCTTTGTGATGGAGAATGTAAATGTGTGTGTACTGCCATAACTATGTATAATGTGTGTATGTCCTGAGAACTATTTGAAGTTGTAAACAAGAGAAAGCTGAATTTGTAATGCATGTGCTCCAGGGCTTAATCATGTCTTGCAGGTAGAGTGCACATATACACACGTGTACTTCTTGTGTTTGGCTTTGGTCAGGGGACAGAACAGCCCTGTTGCTTCACTACTCTCTGTTTGAATTACTCGAAATTTCCCATTTGAATTCAATTGGGAAGGACTTGTTTGATCTTTCGCATGTAAGTTGGGGCTGACTCCCCGAGCAGCGAGAAGCTGTGTGAGGGAACATAATAGGGAACCCGAAGCCAGTAATGTTCACCTGTATGGATATTACCATGGCCCCTGGGGGTCAAGGTGGCAGGTGGCTTATTCTCTGGACAGATCCACTCTTTCTCTGTCGGGAATAAACATGTGGATGGGGGATTTCTTCAAAGAAGAAGAAAGGGAACTCAAGAGTCAATCAGTCAATGGGGTCACAACAAATCCCTGCTCTCATAACCACACATGGAAGACTAGGATCAGTCAGAGGCAGTAAATAAAGACAAACAATAAAATAGTAGGCATGATAAAGCCTTGAATAAAGCCCCTGACTTTAGATAAACCTCTGTCTCCCCCTTTAGGTATTGGATTTTAATATTCTTTTGAACTCCTCTCTCTTCTCTGGTGGAGTTATAAATTTCATGATGCATTAGAATAGCATCTACTGTATGCGATTTTGTATTTCAGGAGACTCAGTCTGTGCAGCCAGCCTCACCTCCTGGTTCAGGAACTGAGCTCTATCCATATCTAAGTGTACAGAATAATAATTACAGTAAACACAGAGCAAAGTACAACAAATTAAAAAATCATTTGAGACAAAGAACAAAGAAAAGAAATACATGAAATGCAGCGCAAATGTAGCTTTGTTCTAATGACGAACAACCTCAACAAAGGTATCTGTGATTTGCATACCACCTGATCATCTACATACTGCTGCGGTGTTCAATAGTTTGATCCTTGGGTGCACTTCAGAGAAATGGGGTCTCACTAAATCCACCGTAAAAGAGCAACAATATTTACACCAAGTTAAGTAAATAAGATAAAGATGGTGAACTTGCCCCTCACTAAATGCATTAGACGTGAACTCTCTTATCAGAGTCTCACCACACGGACTGTTAAAAGATGGCTTTCCCGAGCTGGAAATGGTCTTTGTTACCCAATTAGTTTGCTGACGACCCCGTGGTATAATATTCCTGCTTTGACAGCCTCATACACATCCATCTAATGAGGCGCTGCTGGACCACCAGGGAACGAATGGACACTGTCCAGACCTTCATCTCCTCCAGCACCTATCAGCTTTCTTATCTTCAATGCTAACCTTTTTTCTTTTTTTTTTTGGTCAGAAGACTTGAATTTTTCTGCTTGGTTGTTCATCCGTCCAGAGTCATTTTGACAAGGCTTTGTCTTTGGTAGGCCCCGAGCCAACTAGGCTGAGGATCAGAGGGCTAAGGCCAGGACAGGGGACAGCAAGCGAGGACTTGTCAAGGCCTACCAGCAGGGGTTTGCCTCCCTGTCGGGTGGCTGTCCTCCTTTCTCTGAAGGAGGTGAAGCAAGCAAAGCCTCTGTGCTTCTCGAGAGGGAAAGAGAGGAGGAAAATTGCTGAATTTCTAAGAGTGACAATGCTTATGAAGAAAGGCCTTTGCTGTAAATAATATATGATTTTGGACATGTGAAACTTCCTTTAAAAGACACGATAAGGACAGCAGCTTTATATGTCTACCATCACAGCTAATAGAGGGATTGGTCATCCATTTACAACTTCCACCAAACCCCGACCTGAACTCACTTTGTGCTAGAATACAGAGAGGACTCTCAGGGGCTTGCAAATGGAAACAATCGTGGATTATCTCCACCACTTTTCAAGAAAGTTGTTTCAACATATCACGAGCACAGCCATGACAGTGACAGATGGCAAAGCAGCTGGCACCACTCAACTTTGTTTCACTTTTCTTTCTTTTTGCCACTTCTTCTTCTTCTTCAACTTGCGCCTCTGCTGCAATAGAGGTCTGTTGTGTATTGAAGTGTTGGATAATCATTCATTTGGGAAGACATATTGCGTACTGTAAAACAAGGCGATATGTGTGAAGCCAGGGAGTTCTGAGCTTGACTATTGCTGCCTGTCAGACTAACAGTCGGTAAAGACTGAAACCTAGCTTTGCTTATTTGTTTGTAAGGTATACCACAGCTAAAGAAGCATCTCCCCAAATCTGCTACAAGCAAGCAGTCATTCAAATTCATAAAACTCTTGAGATAAGTGTGTAAGTGAGAGTGTGTGACTTGTTTAAGTGTTATGCTATCACTGAATGGAACAGTTGTTCATGAATGTTAATGCTCATATCAAGCTGTTTGTGTGTGTTTATGACATACAGAAACCATAAGCACGCAGATACTACATCTCTTCAGTGTGACAGTTTGCTATCCAGACTGTGCCGCTCCCTGATGGGCCGCTGGCAGACAGCAAATGCCCAGAGAGTTGTGAGGGGGACAGGGACGCCCAGCTTACCCTCAAGCCCTGCGGGTGTGAAGAGCAGCCCTCCAGGACCTGGAGCCTCGACTGGGGGCTTTCAGCCATAACCAGTCCTGCTCTGCAGCTGCTGAGCGACGGCTGAACACACTGCTGCAGGAAGACAGCTGCCCATCTATCTATTACAGTAGAATGGTCACATCTTCAGTGTCTGTGAGGATTAGGGATGGGTATAGTTACTCTTACCAATACTGCTTATCAATCTGGTACTTTAACAGTACTCTTATCGGTTCTTTTTGTTATTTTTTAAGAAAAAACGATGTGTTTTATTCAGAATGTTATTAAGACTTTTTGAAGTCTTCTGGATGCAGTCTGATGAGGTATGCTATACGTATATGTGGTGACTTATATGTGTGATACATACATGGACATATACACTAAATATGTAGTTTACATATTTTGTCATATATCAGATTTCTGTATGGGATTGTTCCCTATGGAGAAATAAATCATATACCTCATCAGACTGTATCCAGAAGATGTTAAAACTTGTTTATGTAGCCTAAATAAATAGGAAATCTATTTCTTAATTTTTCCAATACAAAGAGCAGACCCGATAATGTCGGAGCTTATCGATACTACGGTCTTTAATAATTTAGTCCCGGTGCCCATCCCTAGTGAGGATGGAGCCATGTCAATACAGAGACGAGAGCATTTTGGCCTTTGCAAATGATCTCAAGTGAATAATAAAACGAGTGACAGGAATTGAAATGCTAACAATGGATGTTTCAGAATGTTTCCAACATGCCGTACAGTAGCTGCATTTTCACATCAGTAAATCTGTGTGCAACCAAACCAGCGCTCTCGGAAGCACAAGACATTACTTTTCAGCATAAAAGAGAAAAAGGGCAGTGGTAGAAGAAGTATTCAGATCCTTTACTTATATACAAGTATCAATAAAACAATGTAAAAATATCCAACATCCTACTTAAGTAAATGTATAGAAGTAATATCAGCTAAAAATACTTAAAGTATCAAAGTAAAAGTACTTATTCTGCAGAAAAAATGTCCTTCTGAGTGTTATATTATTCTATATTACATTATAAGGTTGTTAATACTGATGCATCAATGCACAAGTAGTATTTTACTGTTGCAGCTGGTCGGGGTGGAGCTAGTTTTTGCTACTTTATATACTGTTGGGTAGTTTAATCTATATCATTACATTATAGTTTAAAAGCTCATCACTTGTTTTTTATTTAAAGTAACCTGTAACTACAGCCGTCTGATAAATGTGATAGAGTAACAGGCGCAATATTTCCCTCTGAAATGTAGTGGGGTAGATGTATAAAGTAGCAATAAGGTGCTTTTACTTTGATGAAAGCAAAAGGAGTGAAAGAATATTGAAAAGAAAAACAGTGTCATTTTTTAAATGTGTTTATCTGTTTTGAGGAGATAAAGAGAAAAGCTTTGATCCTCGTGATATGAGCAACAGGATTTATGAGAAATATGGTCTTCATTTTGAGAAAATACTGCCACTATCATCATCAAGCATGGTTTAAGTAAATAACAAAAAAAAAAATGTATTCATAGATACACTTTCAACACTCAAAAAAACATTAAAACAATCTGATATTTGAAGCAAAACTTCTAAACCAAAAATGCACTGAATTGTATATTCGTGTTTTGATCCTTGGCATGTTTGAGGAAACCATGCAGCCATTACAGTGAGCACAAAGCAAATCAGTGAGTCCTGCTCTGCTTATCAGGGGACCTGCCATATCAGTTTTGGTAGTTGTGTTGTGATGTAAGGACAGCAAAATGTCAGGTTCACTTGTAGATCAAGTCAACCATGCATTATCTCTCAAACAGTGGAGCTCAGCTGTGGCCATAATAGCGCTGACTTGCTGATTGACTGAGTGCTTCACGTCACGGCTAATACATGGAGCTGTGGGCGGCAATGAGCTGCAGCCATGCTCACAGAAACTTTGAAAGTGCAGGTTTGGGAAATAAGTGTAAATAGCAATAAAAGCTTGGAATCTATTCCCACAAACAGACATCAATGTCATGTTGATCTGTGTTAAAAAGCCCAGCTTTAAAGGGCTACTTCAATAGAATTTGCTTGGATGTTTCCCCCTTTTAGTGTACATGAAAACCATCGATAATGCCATCGATAAATATATGGATGACATTGAGCAAGGGAAAGCAGGCCAGATAATTACCATTTTAGCCATCTGAAGAGACCCCAGCCCTGATATTGGTTTAAACCCAAGAAATAATTGATGCATGCAATCACAAATTGGTTCTCTGCCTAAAATTTGGGCCCATTATTTCATTAGATGAAGCCACATTCTTTGTGCCAAAATTATTTGTGTGTCCAACACAGAAATTCAAATCCTGTTAGTCCTGATAATGTCTGGCGTTTTCAAACCATATCCGAGGCAGTGTGACTTACAGATAGAAAGCGCAGGCCACCTTTAAATGCAAGCATAAATCAAAATGTTTGGACTTCAAATTGTTGATTTCTTTTAGTTTAATGGTTGGTTTGTTTATGTGCATGTGCATGCATATTTCAGACTGTGTGTATGCAATGTGTGTGTGTGTCATTTAGGAGCTATGCTACAGAGAGGTCCTATCCTGGGGTGCCTTCTTGCATATGTAATTGGATGTTACTGTAAATAATTGCCTGGGCATGTGCCAGTGTGATGATGGTGATGATTTGTGTGTGTGTCGGCTCATGTGTGACTGCGTGTGTGTAGAACATGTGTGCATCATTCTGAATGTCTGTGTGAGTCTGTATGTGTGTGTGTGTGTGTGTGTGTGTGTGTGTGTGCGAGCGCATCTGCCCCATCCGTACTCCACTCTCAAGTCCCACTGATTCTCCTTTCCAGCCATGTTGAATCCTCTTTTCCTTATCAGGCGAGCCCAGGCCTGCATCAGGCTCTCCTTGCTATGACAGAGGCTACAACAATAGGCCTGCGATACCGCTGCTTAGCGCTGCGTTTCGGAGGGGAAACCTGCCACGGGCGCAGATTAACTACAACACACACACACACAAAATAGATTGCAGCCTCCAAAACAAAACATTTTTCAGAATGCCTCCTCTTGATTAATGAAGCAATGACAAGAAGAAAAATATAATTTCTGAAACAGAAAAATCCTCTACCACTTGTTAAAGTTTAGGGGTAGCTAACAATAAACATATTGGAGGGAGAGGGTGGGCAAACGGGGTGAGATAAATGGCTTGAGTGATGGGCTGAATAATTTCTGGAGCATTTTTTGGTTGCACAGGCCCATATTCCTACCCTTGTACTAAATTACACAATAATCACACTCCATCGCTTGACAGCCTCTGCCTCTCTCTCTGTCCCAGGTGAAAATTAGGACAGTATCTTGACATTTTCGCTCTTCTGTAGTCTACAAGCTAAAGCTCTCTGTTCACAGCCAAAAGCAGCACACAGTCAGCACGCGCACGCCGAGGCGCTTGCACATGCCCTCCCACACACACACACACACACACACACACACACACAGACACTACAGTATGACCCAAAACACACACTTAAGTGCATGTAGACTCAAATACGCCGACACATTGTGCACATGTGCAAGCTCACAGGCATTTAATAGCTATGCTCTCATACACATTTCAGCAAAAATATGAATTATTTACCCTCTTTCAGTGCGAGACTTAACACCAGTACATTCAAAAGAAGAAGAATTAATAAATTTTGTATCTTAAACAATTCCAAATTACAGAATTAAACAAAAACGTTACAGAGGTTGTCTTCCTAATACTTCACATGGTATTTCTGTTTCCCTAAAACACACTACATATTCCACCTAGTCTTAGATATTGGTAAAACATAACACAATATTATTATGGTTATGATGACCTATGTTTCAAGGGTAACATTGTTATATTGAGTTAAGACTGAATTGGTTATACTTACTATACTATAACGCTTACTGACTTTTATTATGTCCTGGTAACCTTCCGAATCATTATCTTTGTAACAGGACCCTTGTATGAAAAAGAGATTTCAGTAGTAGATTTGTTTTCATATCATAAACCTATGCTCACAGCAAATTTAGCTAATATACAACAAGTACATGAAGATAGAAGACAAGATAACAAATTGCCTAATAGATGTTAATCTGGAATTAAGCAAGTCATATGCATTACAATTAGCATGTAATTTGCACTAAAAGGCCCTCAAAACACATAAAGACCAGCATTCTATTGAATCCAGACTCATTACAGTGCACCTTGACTAAGCCCCGGTAATTAGCATTGGTAAGGCATTGTACAAGAGGCGGCAACACCCTCATCAACACACATTTACAACAGAGCTCTAAATCTGCTGCTCATTAATAGCTTGCCTCCCAATCAATTATTAACACCTACAATGGAAACCAGGCTCACCGGGGCCAGGCCTCTTTCTCCAGGCAAACCGTGGGCCACCCTCTCCTCCTGGTTCTGTCCAGCATAGGTAATTACCGCTTTTAAAGACACCTGCTACTCAATAGCTTCGACCCAGACTGTTAATTTAGCCCCTCGATTGCAGACATTTATGTCTGAGTGTCACTATTAATTTGCGTTAATTTGGAGAGTGCGAGGGAGCTGGGCGGAGGTGTTGTCGGCAGCGGGCTGAATGTGCTCGTCGCTCACCTGCGCCGGGGCTGCGGCTGTAATTGGAGTCTAATGGTCTGATTGATCAGTGCGAGAAGTGAGGGATGAGACGGTGCTCTGGCAGCTCCATCAGTCAGACAGAGAGGAGAGAGGAGAGGGACAGAGCAGAGAACGCGGCTGACAACAGCAGTACGCCAACTCTTGGGTGTTTAACTCTTTCTAGATTTTTCCTCTCTCTTATTCTCTTATTTTTTTGTATTGCTGTCTGTTACTTGCTTTGAGCACCCACGCCCTCTTCTACCTTCCTCACCTTTGCCCCACTTTCTACAAAGTGCTCTGACCCAGGCCAGTATTAGTTATCAGTTCAGACTCTGGTCTCTGTCTTTCAATCTAGTTCAGAGCCTTCTGTTTGTCAGATTTAAGCTGGGTCCACTACCTTAGCCACATCTTGTCTTCAAAAAATATTACATGTGGAAACTAGTTCTGTATTTGGATAAACATTTATTTAGTCTATATGTGATCTGAGAATGATAACGAACATAAAAATACCTCAGTAAGGCCAGGCATATGAGCCGTCCAATACAGCACAATGTGATTGTGTTAACAGGTCTGCAACAGCAATAACTATAACTCCAGTCCCTCATGCCAAGCTGAGCCCCTGGGGTCTACAGACCTGCCACGGCCGACCCATCAGCTGTGAAATCTGCTTTCCTCTTTGATAAACGGTCGAGATGTGACCCTATCTCTGTCCTGCAGATGCCCAGATTTCCTGCCATGCTTTTTCCCCTCTGTTTTATCCTGCTTCCTCTCTCTCTCTCTCCACCCCCCCTCTCTCTTTTCATTCTTACTTTTTCAAGCTTTATACCTCTCTTTCCAGGCCTGCCCAGACAACTGCATGTAACGCTCCACTCGCCGTTCTTTCTCAGCATCATCCATCACTGCGGTCAGCTACTGAGGCCTGTCGCCCACCGGCCGCCAGCCCGCATCAGCTCCAGCACCACAGCACATATAGCTAGGCCAGCTCCAGCTTCTGCTCCCATTTTCTGCCTCTAGGGACCAGTAACCCTCCCATCCTTACCCACCTCTCCATCAGACTCCACAGGACTACTCCCCAGACACCAGCCGGACCTAACATACTTTCCTCCTAAACGGCTCTTCATGTGCCAAAGTGCTGCTCCTGTCCAGTTTAATGCAAAAGCTGCTTAAATTCACTGTATTTTCATTATTTACTGTAAGCCACTTTAAGGACTCATTATACTTTAGTCCTTCTCTGGGCGTGATGCCAAGGATTGAGAAACTGACCTGTGCACTGTATGCGGCGGCTCGACAAAAATAGCTTGACCTCTAAAAAGTCATATCTTAAATGACACGTCTGGATGGAGGGATAATATATGTTTGATTTCAGAGAGGGCATATCAATATCTCACCAGCGGGTCGTGTGTTTCAAGCAGGAGAGAGGTGTCACTCCTGCCATATACCTGGTTGCCTTCGGGTAATTCATTCACCTCTATGGTTTCAAAAAATCTAAGAGAGTAAAAGGAGATTTAATAGTCTGTGGAGGTCACACTTCATAAGAATGACTGAGAGTGCCTCCTAGCTGAGGTAGAGACCCATGAAGCAATGAGCCTTTATTTCTACCTCAGACGCTTTCTACCGCCTTCTGACCCTGCTCTGCAGCAATGGTCGCCCTGACATGCATCAAATCTAGCCAGGCTTTTTTCTTCTACTTCTTTCTCTCCTCACACTCCCATTTGTTGTTTTAACTTTTCCCCCTTTCCCTCTCCAGGTGAGGCATCAGGGTTTGTTCCTGTCTTGGTGTGTCAGTGTTGAAGGTTTGCACAACTCCCTCGCCTCACCACTGAAACAACTGAGATAAATGCAGCGCCATATTAGGGATGGTTGCCAACGGCTGCATATTTAACTAGGCAACAGCTCAATAACTAGAGGTTTGATTTAAAAAAGAAAGAAAGAAAACTATGCTACTGTAAATTAGATTGTTCTCTAGTGACGTGTAAAAATACAAGAACTGACTGATTCGGCGTCTCTAGAAACAAAGTAAAAAGTTACACTGAACCCTAAAATATATAATAATAAAACAAAACATGCCAGTTGGGTTGACCCAGCCTTTAATGAGAGATAGTGAGAAGCTGCTAACAGCCAGTACCCCATTTGAGAGATGAAACTTAGGAGAGGAGGGGGAGGGGGCTTGCATCAAAGCATTTAAAGGGCCCCCAGGAGAATAGACACACATGAGATCCTTAAAGGCAATATGCCAAACTTTCTTCCACTGCTTTTAATTGCAAGGGAGGTTTGGCATATTCTGTAACCCCTCCACAGCCCATTACAGGTGATGACCAGCACCTGCTCACTTAAAAAAAAAAAAAAAGAGAGAGAAAACCTGAGGAGGATCTGGAAAGCAGCAATGAATTCCTTAGAGGGCAGTTAGTTAAGAACATATCACTCTCACCAAGAGCAGCAATCAGTGTATGCATCTAGTTCAGCAGGTATTGTGATGATTTCGTAAAGTTTGTATCTACTAAAAGCACCCAAGCAACAAACATTTCAAGAAGATGTTTTATATGACATCACTTAGTGAGTCTGAGGGTCATTTGAGGGACTGTTGAAGGTTGGTTTTGGATGCCTTTCAGAGAAATTCATGCCGAGATTGCTGGAGAAATATATGGAGTGTGTTACTTTGGAAGGCAACTTGAGGTGTTGCTCTGTCAAATCACTTTTCCGCCCAAGGATAACTGGCTTTACCCTGAGAGAAGCCATATTTCATGGCTATAATGCGGCCCGAGTTATTTAAAGCCACTGATGACTTCAAAACCATGTGGGGAGCTTAGAAAACAGTCAAAACTGCTCAGAAAATGATTTAATAAAGTTATGCATTTAAAGAATCTGGGAAAACAGGGGGGCAGGCCAAAAATCCTCATGGACTTTTCCTTATGTTTCTTAACAGGATGAATGTGAGCTTGGTTACAATTTTAATAGGAATTTCTTAATTAATCCAATGCAGAATGGAATATCAAAGCCGTGGAGGGCTTGTCACTCCACCAGAGCAGCAGGTCAACACGAGCCTCTGCTGGGATCTTTGAAACAAGAGATATAAAGCTGCTGTGTGCAGGGTAACATCAAAAATAATGGATTGTGACTTCATTCAATTGAAGCCTGGACGGAGCTCAAAATCCACCAATTAAAGTGTTTTGTCATAAAATATGCAGATTAAATGGTTAAAATGGATGCACTTCAAAGGCTTCTGTTGGGGGCCAGTTGGATCCCGGAAGAGTCACCTCAGTAGGTTTAAATGTCATGGGAATTGCCATTAATATGGTCTTTAGATGCAGGACTTTCTGGTAATCATATTTCCATGGCTGCTAGAAAGCTTTGACAAAATAACCAGTGATTTCACTACAGGTTTTAATGATCCCTTTAGTCCAAACAACACCTTTTAATAAGTTGTAAGTAATGGCTTAATAATGGTTAATAAATCAATTATTGATATTTTATCTGAAGAAAGTCATTAATGAAGACATAATTTGGGTTGGTATGTATTTGGCTGGTTTCCATCCTCTTCTACTGTAGCACTGTATTTCATTTCACAATTGTAGTTGGTTAATATCAGAAAGTGGCACCCAAATATTCAAAATTATACAGTAGTTGACCGAAACAAGGACATACCAGTGCAGGGTTGTCAGTGCTCATCTCGATCTTCCCATCGAAGGGTCCCCATGTTGTCCCCACAGGGAGCTGCTGCCGGCTGTGGATCCGACGTTCACCATCTTTAAGGAACGCATCCAGCTCTCCTAAAAAAACACACCAGATCCCAAAGCAGTCAGCCACAGTGCTCTATATAGTACACAAGATCCACATCAAATCACGCTGACGTTCATTCACTGTCCTTTCCCTTCAAACCTACATGTGCGATCCCATTATTGCCTCAAAGCCCCGCAGTAAACAGGGAAGGTTGAAGCCAAGCAGTTTCAAAATGGATAAGCAAATCAAACAAGCATCCATCTGATGGTATTCCTCAGACACATGCCGTGCTAACCTTACTTGAAAGGTGTCTTGAGTTGAGATAATCTCTGTGAGACAGTGCAGGCTCGCTGGCTGGCAAGAGCAGCTAGTGGCAAGCCTATTTCTGTTGTTCCAGGAAGGCTGTGCCCTTGTTAGTGCTGTGCAGAGCTCTAGTTAATTAACAGTGAAACCGGATAGCACTGTTAGAACTACTGGTGCTCACCTCCCTGACACCCCCCACTATCTTATCTTGATTCAGTGTACTTTTTCGGGATGGTGATTAATCAAATAGTTATGATAAACCCCATGGCAGGCCATGACATAGTTTACCGATGAGGATGTTTCCCTGTGTGTGTGTGTGTGTGTGTGTGTGTGTGTGTGTGTGTGTGTGTGTCTATGTGTGTGCGTCTCAAAGGGAAAGTATGCAGCTCTCAGTTGTACATTTTTGATTGGTTGCCTTGACAACCCTAAGAAGTCTTGTTAGAGGAAGTGTGATGATTCAGACATTTGTAGCTACAAGTTCTATCTGATTTTATAAACTTTCTGGACTCAAGAAGTTCCAGAAACTCAAACAAAGGACATATTTATCAGGACTGAGTCATGTTTTAGGCTTTCTCTTTATATGTGCTCATGTGATCATTGGAGTGATCTTTGGGAGGTCAGAGATCTGGGTCAGCTACAGAAATCATCATTGTTCTGGGATGCTCCAACTGAAGGATCGACCCTTTAGCAGGAAACCAACCTGCCCCCTATATGTTACCTAGCCAGGCAAATAATCAGAACGTATTATTATCCAAACAAACTCTACATGAATTGTTAACATTGTGTCTTTTAACCTATTTGTTCACACATGTGGCTAATAGGTATTCAGGGCATTCGGTTCATGCTGAATGGGCTGAAGTGATCACTGAACTTTCTGATGCGTATGTGGTATAATGACCTATTCAGCCCTGTTCTACTGTGTAAATATCAGCCGTGTATCTGCGACACGCCATTGTGTCCGTGTGTTGTGCCGGTATGGAAATGTGCGCTTATGTGCTCCTTTGCATGCATAAACATGATCGAAACATCAGGCTAGTGGTATTACCCGCTACAAATGACACCTTGCTGATCATATACTCATCAGTAGTGGTCACTGCGGTAACAATAAAAAGCTAAATGTCACCCATAATAAAAATTCCCTTGTTTGACCAAATCTTTGTTGAAGGTAGACACAAAATATAAAAGATACACTACAACACCAACACATGGTCGAAACATTAAGTTACATTTTAGAGAAAATACATGGAATAGGTCTAAAAATAAGATAATCTGGACATTGTTATCTCATTCCTCCTTTCACTCTGCCTGCCCTCCCATGTTCCTGCTGTTGCATGCTGTCTTCCTGGTGCTGCAGTGGTAGGTTGGTAAGCTCATTACAGAGAAATAATTAAACATTGGTGCACAGCTGGTCGTCATCACTGAGAGCAACAGCCACTGCTTGATGCATTCTGTTTGTCCTCAGATAAGACCCACGGCCTTTAACCGCTTGGATGCAAGTTCCTGTTTAGCCTCGCTTGACAAACAGCTCAAGCCAATCCCCAGCCAGCAATTCTGATTCCTTTCCTTTACCCTTTTCTTTCTTTTTTGGGTGGGATGCTTGGACTAAAAAGGGGGTAATGGGTGGTGTAGGTGCAAGAAGGCGGGGGGGGGGGGGGG
>LKNJ01000677.1:145986-207957 GCA_002120245.1 Maccullochella peelii
GGGGGGGGGTCAGGTCAGGTCAGTTGTTTTCAGGCTGTGGAGGGCTTGGGGGGGAAAGAGTTAAACAAGCTAAAGGGATTAGGGCATTTTAGCTGTGACACTCCACACTGGCTGAGCAGGGGGTTGGGGGGGGGTCCCTTGGATAGAGGACTCCACCCCCTTGTTGTAGCAGGACCCAACAATGCCTTCTAAGTATTGTTTTCAAAGACAAAGCTAGGAATACAGGTGTTCTTCTTCTGACAAAACCCCAGATTATGAACAATGCTAATGTTTTGTGATTTTTACAATGCTAAAAAGCAAAAGTTCAACATGTTGGGAAATATGCTTATTATAGAGTTAGGCAAGAAGAGCGATACCACTCTCATATCTGCCCTTTTTAAAATAATTATAGGAAACAAGGGGAAACAGCTCGCCTGGCCCTGTCCATAGGTAACAAAATCTGCTTACAATCACATCTAAAGCTCACTAATTCTTTTTTGTTTAATAATCAAAAACCAAGCGTTAAAATGACAATGTGCCTTTTTACAAGAGGTTATGTAGCGCACTATTTCTTGGCTGTGGCAGGAACTTTCTGGACTCTCCGCTGGTTGCCTGGCAACAGCTCCCAGCAAGAAGCAGTCCGGCAAATAACCCCCTATAAAATGCAGAGTTGTTGTTTTTACACTTTTACACTAACAAACAAAACAAAACAAAAACATGTTAATTAGTGAGCTTTCAAGGAGCTTGTAGGTGGATTTTGTTACCTTTGGACAGAGCTAGCTGTTTCCCATCCCATGTTATGTTTGTGCTAAGCTAACCTAACCGGCTGCTGGCTGTAGCCTTATATTCAACGGGCAGATAAGAGAGTGGTATCAATCTTCTCATCTAACTCTCCACCAGAGAGCAAACACTATTCTTTTAATGAAAAGGCAAACCTTATTTGCAGGTCTGCGACAGGACTGTGACAAGTCAGACGCTACATGCCCATCCACCCCGACCTCCACACACTTACTTTCCGCCTTGGCACCCTACTTCCTGCATTGGCATTGAACATTGGCAGTGGATGTAAATCATGAGGTGTGGCATCGTCCAATATGGACATTATTCCCAGGGATACTGGACTCAGTGGGGATCCAAAGATAACCCAGGGTCTTGCCTTGCCCATGACCCTCTTTGAATTTGAACTGCAGTAATTAAAGTATTAAAGAAATCAGAAAGTTCTGAATAGTACAGCTGCACGCACACACACACAAGAACTTGGTCCTGCAGTACATTACAAACACGGAGACGGTTGTTTGGTGTCATTGAACAATTGAAATATACCAGCTGTCAAGCACTCTGTTTCATCAGAAGCCTGGTGAAGTCAGCAGCAGGCTCACTGACAACATCTCTGAGACATCCATCTTGAGAGAAGCACTGCAATTTCTATTGATAGCATGTAAAGGGAGACAGCAAAACTTAAAGAATGACTGTCCTCACACAGAGATATCACTGTATCGCCGACAACATCTAGAGGACACACACCACTCCGGCTGGAATCTGATTATTTTAAATGCTTTTCTTAAAATTTCAGAACCATCGGAAGGACATTACTCCACCTGAGTGTGTCAGGATGAATGAGTAAGTGATGGTATGTGCATTGGGAATGCATGTATCTGAGACGGATGGATAACAATGCTAAGACTTTAGCTGCAAAAGGAAGTTACTATTTTGTCTGTTCAGTCGTGTCATAAATAAATTGTGTACAACACAGCATGACATGAAATAGTTATATTTGGAAGGAAATAAAGGTAGAGGTTGGTTTGAAAAAATCAGCGAATGACTGCGAAATATCTAAACAAACAACTTTTTTTTAGCAAGGAACACAAGTAAACATTGCCACCTCTGCAGTTCATTTTAGACTATTTTTAAAGTACTCCTGAATCTCCTCCCAAGTCAATTACCAGGCTGCAACTTCCCCTGGGTAACAGGGAATTCTGTTTTTTCCTGGGTGACCTAGTTGTCTTTTGTGAGTAGGTTTTAGCCGGAGCAGTTTGACAAACAACAGATAAGATGGATTAAGCTTCTTTTTTTTTCATCCAGTTTTGATGTGAACAGCGTAAAAGCGGGTTAAATCGTTGAGTTTCAGGAGTATTTTTAAATGCCTGGAGATAGCGCGATAAAGGAGCTAAACCTAAGACTTGGGCCGGGAAGGTCAAGGTCGCAGCTTTGGAGAGCAGCTACCCCGGTGACGGGGGGCCAGCTCTCGTCTCTTTCAGAGCGAGCTGAGCGCCGCAGCCGAGCCCACCTCTCATCACTCCCAGAAAAGATACACGAAAGGAGTGAAACAAAATCCAGCGAGAGCTCGACGGGCGGCATCAAAGAGCAGAGCACCCTTGCCTTGTGTGGGTGCCTGCGTGTGTGGAGGGGGGGTTGTTTGGTTCCTGCTTGCATTCGCGTGCATGCATGAATGAGATGGGAGTGTGTGTGTGTGCATGTGCCTGCCTGTGTGTCTGTGTGTACACTGTAGAATAGTGTTCCTCCATGAGTAACTAGCTCCATAATTATGTTTTGATTATTTGCAAGTACTAAAATAAAACAGCAATTAATCTGTTGATGTAAGACAGAAAATAGAAGTACGACGTACATATTAAACAACCCAGTTTACAGAGCGATGCAACATTAAAACAAAATCACATTTTGAGAAAATAATTTGTACAACACCCCACCACCACCACCTCCACCGCCTCCCCTTCCCACCTCCCCCAAACCTGATCTGAGGCGTGCTTAACATGCGCATAGGAGCTGACAGCCGTACAATCACGTGACGCAGCTCAGCCAATCCTGAATTCATTTGAATTTTTTAAGCCGCGCCGTGATGAAGCCACTTGAGCATAAGAAAAGGTGAAGAGGCGACTGAAATAACAAACAAATCAGAACGCCACACCGGGTCAGACGCTGCGTGTAACGTGTTTGTTTATCGCATGTCACATCTGGCCAGCACTCAGAGGTTTTTGGTTCGAAACATTTCTGAGGGGACATATTTAGACACATTTTGTAGACGTCTATTCCCCCACTGCTCCTCATGTCGGTGACAGGGGAGAGTAATCCTATACACAGGCTGCTATTGTGAAATGAGAAACTAGCCTCCTTCACTGCCAGAGACCAGATGCACCTCTCCCTCTCTCTCTCTCTCTCTGTCCTAATCTGTAAACGACTTAAAGGAGCCTTATCTCCGGGCTCTTCTGCTTCATTTCATGCTTGATTTACTTTAATTTGTCTGATAGGGCACAAGGATTTGGAAATGGCCCATCTTTCGGTGGAAAATGTTCTGATTTTTCTCCGGCATTGTTATGTGGAGGTTTTTGACTTTTCTCTCCCCCTCTCCCGCTCCTCCTCTTTCCTCCATCTCCATCTCTTTCCCACTCTCCCTCTTCCTCCCTCTCTCCCTCCCTCTCTCTTTCTTTCTCCATCATCTCTCTCTCTCTCTTTTTTCTTCTTCTTCAGAGGAGGGGGGTAAGGGTGGGATCTTGCTCCAGTGCAACAGTCTGTTTGAGTGCATTTAGATTCGAGCTAACACAGCAGAAACAAGTTTTTCATAAGGTGTGATTTTGTGATGGGCGACGCCGACACTGGAGTCGTGTTTGCCTTTCAGATCCACATTGGAGCGCAGAGCAGCCGAGTGCTTCAAACCACAAAGATCTTATGTTTAAGTTAAGAGACGACTGGCCCTCCAGTTCAGCAAGTGGGTGAGCGGCTGCTGCTGATAAAGTTGCTCTACAATGAGGGACAGGGACATGTCTACAGATGCCTTCGAGTTCTTTTTTCTGCTGGCGGAACTCAAGTACTTGCATGGCTGTCTGGCTGCTCCCGTCACCAAGACATTTTCCCCACCTCTATTTAGTGACTGAATGACAGTAGAGGCAGTGAGCTATGATTAGAGAGGCCCATATCTTACCAGATCCTGAATAATCTCCATCCCCTTCCACCAATGAGCAGGGCACAGAGGCGGCACAAAAAGCCCGAGGAAAATAGACGACGAGAACGGGCAGAGCTGTCTTGTGTGTACAGAGATGTCATATAGTTCCACTGGCCTCCTCTACACACTCAGTGTGGCCACTGAGAGGCAAAGGAAAAATCGAAATTCATTCAACCGGAGTCAGTCTAGCTAATCCGAATAGTGGCAGTCATAATCAAAGAGTATTTAACGTTCAAAAAAATAGGGGGGGATGATAAAAAAGAAACCTCCCACATGAATTGGAGGTCTGTATTAAACAATTAAAGTCAATCTCAACTGCTAGTAATGTGTGATTTCAATTTCCCACACAGACTGACATGAAACGTCACTAACCACACCTCCAAACACAATGTGCATAAATACATGGTTAACTACACACACACACACACACACACACACACACACACACACACACACACAAACACAGAGAGGAAGAAACAGGGAGACCATTGAAATTCATCTCACAGCCTGAATTTACTTAACTGCGGGTCTGTGCGCGGTGATAAACGGAGTGATGATCCGGCAACACGTCTTTATCCATGCTTTGCTTTAATTAACGGCGGCTTGTTTGTTGAAAAGATGATTAATATGCCAATGAAAATTGCATAATTGAATACCACAACACCCGCACAATCAGGGAGGAACATGCCATTTTTTATTAACTTTTTATTATCATTATTATTACTATTATTTGGTATTTTAATTCACTTGACAAGCGGGCCCCACCCCCCACCACCCCTAAACAGAATAAAAAGAAGGAGGTGGAATTGGCGTGACCAGCGGGCCAAGCTGGGCCCAGCTGTTCATCACCAATGAGAGGCCTTCACAGGCGGGGGGGGCACTGTTCTGATATCAATACCTACAGTGTGAACTCTGTATATGAGTGTGAGTGTGTGTGAGAGAGAAAGAGTAGGGGGTTGGTTTTTTGGGGGAGATAAGGCCTGGATGGGACTGAATGCATTCCTATGGCCCAATAATAATGTGAGGACACCAAACTCAATGAAAGTAAAAAGTCAATCATAAGAAACTGGAAATTATCTGAAGCACTTGCATCCAGATTTTGCACAAAAAAAGCCTTGCAAATTCATACATCAAAAAGAACTACAAACCAGAGTCCCTCAAATATTCTTTGTAGTTTTATATAAAAAAGGCCAAAAGAAATGAAAATGTCCACATGCGAGTAAGTTTCAGTTGAGCAATCCAGAGTTTACCCAGCATTATATCCCCCTAGCACTGCTGGCACGGAGCATGGAGTGTCTCCATGTTAATGCTAAATACACACATCAAATATTCAACCAATTACAATGATACCTCTTAGAAAAACGTGTGCAGCTGCAGCGCCTGGGAGGGTAAGCATTGCAGAACAAACATATTCCGAGAGCTAAAGAAAGACGCGATGGGTGTCATGTCCCTGGGGGCAGAAGCACCACCACCAGCCGTGCTTTAAGTCAGCTGCATATTTAGTAACAGCTCTCGTTTTCCTTCTGAATTCTTTCACTTGTTAATGTGAAATAGTAATCGCAGTGAAAAGATGGCATTGTAAGTGGACACAAATTCAGCTGAAATCCGGACAAAATGGTTGGAAGTGAATTATCTTATTAAGGGCATTCTCAGTGTGCCACATCCCACGTATCCACACAAAACTAGAACTGAATATAGTGACATCTTCCTCCGATGATAAGAACAGTGATTGCATTTTGCCCTATTTTAGATTATATAACTAACAACCATGAAGTTCCTTCATAAAGCCTCTTAGTATAGCGGATCAGTGACTAAATTTGCATCAAGGCGATGCAGCATAGGAGTACAGTGATTTGTCTAATCTCTTGTTGCATATTTCATCATTATAATCACACATTGTGAATTTGTGAACGAGTGTGTGAGTGGGGCGGTGGGGGAGGGTGTCTTCTCTCTTCACACAGGTGATGCACATAGTATAAAGCCTTCATCAGCAATCTCTTAAGAAATAAATGTATTTGGGGAAAGGCGGACAATGTTTACACATGGCACTTTGATTGCAATTTAATTTTACATCACTCAGAGCCCAGAACGCACAGAGAAGCTGATGATGGACTTTCATCATCAGTATCAGCAATCTCAGTGTCATTCATGTTTTGTGAGACTTGTCAGAAGACTTTGAATAAACCCCTGGAGGAGCAAGATAAAACCTTCCTTTTCTGAGAGAGAATTGCCATGATGCACGTCCAAATTTCTTGATTACAAGACGAGGGGGGGGGGGACAAAAAAAAAACAACCTTGAATGAAAGCCTGTGCTGAAAGTTTTCGGTTTGCTGATATAACAGTCAAGTGTGTCTATAAGTCTACTTAAAACGCTTAGGTATCAGTGGAGACAGCTGCGACACCCTCGTCTTATGATTCTGTCGAGACAGTACACTATCAAACCTTTCATACCGTTCCCAAGCTACATTTCTGGTGACAAAAGCTTTGCGAAAGCCTCCTGAAGGATTCATCTATATCCTAATATTTCCAATCCAATTTAACTGGAGCAGCCGGAGTGGTCTGAGCACTAGTTTACCAATCTTTGCTTTCCAAGACTCTGTGTGCTGAAGGCTTGAGGGGTTCAATCAATGGCGCTTTGATCTCGGCTGGAACCATAATTATTTAACATTGTTACAAGGATTTCTCTAATCCATCCTACCATTAAATCCCTTTTACACCCTCATCTTCTGCAGCCTAATCTGCATCTGGGTGCTGCGTTTGTCTCTCTCTCTCATTTCGGCTCGCCCCTCCTTCCTTGACGACACCCTGACTTTATAATGGACTTGGGTGCTGAGTTAGAAAATGCCTTGTTTACTGAGAGCAACCTGACTGAACTGTGCTCAAATAGACTGTCGCCGTTCAAGAATTTAAACATTTTTCGCTGTAGTTGTACTGGAGTTTATGTCAGTTTACTTTCAGTTCAGTTGGGGCCAAATGTTGGAAAGCTTCTGCAACTGAAATCCAAAAATAGGAACATTTTGAACTGTTGATTACAATAAAACAGAATTGAAGGGAATCTCCTCAATAAAGACCCCACCTTCATTTAAGCATTTTCCTGTTTTTCCTCTAGAACAAGAAGTTTCTTTAGATGAACTGTAGGAATTTCAAAGTTCAGGTGACTGATGCCCAAAAGGTTTAATCCCATCTGTTTATTTTGTCGATCGCTTTGACTCCCAACAACAAGGGCCCACTGTCCTTTTGCAAATATTTGCGTGTCTGTGTTTTACCACGATATAAATAGCAGCACGGGCAACCGCAAACATTTGTTGAGGCACCTGCCACAGTATCGTGGCCATCTGGTCCTCCAATTCTCCTAGCATGACATATGTGCATTAAACCTGAAATGGCTATTGTTTTTTTTTTAAATTTCTTTTGGAGACTGGAAGAAGACGGCTCGGCCACAGACCCTTCTGGGTTGGCTGGAGTCAAAAATGAGACTCGAGAGTTTTTACATCTGAGTGAAGCTGCGTGTGCATGTTTGATGTCTTGAAAGGGGAAGGTGGTGGTGGTGGTGGGGGTTTCTCTTTGCTTGTGCTCCGTTTGTGTCTGACCGTCAGGTAGATTGTCAGATGGCCACTCCTTCAGCTGACCCCTGCCTCGCCCTGGCCGATGCCCAGCTGGCAGCAGGAGCTGAGCAAGCTGGGCCACGCCGGCCGTCGGGGACAGCCAAGAGAAGAGATTTGTGGACAAGGTGATCACATGGCTTCTGTTACCCCTCTGTCCCACTCACCGCCTCCTTCTGTATCTCCTCCTTTGCTGTGTGCCTTATTTTACGTGGATTTGCTGCAATATCTTAGATCCTGATATCACCACTGTGTATGATGCAAAGGCAGTCATTTACAATTACTTGACATTAGACGTTAAAGAGTACAGTTTAACCAAGGTGGGGGTTAGAATGTCAACACTTTAGCTGCAATCTGACAGCTACAGTAGCACAAGTCACTCTACAAAGTAAGCTTTTCAAAAGTTTTATTAGATATTATTGCTGGAAAGCACCCCAAGTGATTTTTTGTAACTTAAAGACCAAAATAAAGATCAATTTAATTCAAGTCAAATTAGCAATAATGCTTACATGTTGTTTTACATGTTGTCTCTAATATTGTATGTGTTGAAGGGGCACTCCAGCAACGTAATATTGCACTTCCATAAAGTTGGGGGACTTACAAGAAACTGATTTTCTTCTTTTGAATGGTCAGAATCAAAGCAGCAAAGCCTGAGATAGCCTGACTTTTAGTATCAAGTATAGGTCGAGGCCCCAAAACACTGGATCCTACATTTCCCATAATGCAAACCAATTGCATCTCTTGTTACAGCCTCCCTGCCTGCCATTGTCTTTCAAAGTTTATGCAAGGTCCAGTTTGTGTTACAGACATTCTGATTCAAATTTGATGTCTCCAAGCTCAAGGTGAAATAACCGAATGATGTCATCATCAGGGTTATTTTCTTTAAGTGAACTTAAATCGGTGGAGTCTTCCTTTAAAAATGTTGTATTCCGCAAAGGTGGAGTTACAGACACATTTCCAGTTGGGGTGGACAATAAAGTTGTATTGTATTGTATTCTGCACCTATCTTGCTAATACTGCTACCAATACATGCAGAGTATATTAATGTGTACAAGCTACATTACAATAAATTCAGGTTAAGGGTACAATTAGTGTTCACCAGTTATATGTGTAATAAGCCAAACTTAATCACATCAGAGGTGGACATCACAGACTGGAATATATGCAGTTTCTATAGTTAAAGGCCAGTAGACCTCTAATCCTGCTTCAGATGTTCATTAGTTCATAGAAGTTTCAGAGTAACATATGTAGGACTAAATACCGCTTTGAAACAAATGGTATTTTAACAGGCTTAACACTTTTAGCAGAAATGGCAGAGATCATAATTACAGCGCTCTTAACGAACCCTGGATTTTCATGACTTTCACAAGGGGGTGTAGTTTACATGAGCAAGCATTTAGATAAGGCTGAGAACAAGTTCATTAGCAGAGTTAGCTAGCTAACACATGCCATTCCCAATTAGCCTAGAGGAGAGCAAGTGGGAGAGAATGAGAGAGACGGAGTCAGATTCCTATCACCGCCAGTCCATGAAAATGAATAGAATAGCATGACACGCTATCTCCCAAATCAGCGGCTGATTGCGAAACATCCGTGACGAGAAATGAACATGAGACAGAAGATCAGTGCGCAGATTTGCTTAAGGACATACTTGTAGAGACGAGGGGAGAGAAAGGGAACTCGCTGGGTGTTCCACATCAGAGACCCGGCACTCGGAACAGCGGAGAAGAGGCAGCTATCAGATTAATAGTGAGTCATTCTGTGCGGTTCTCTGCTGTACCAGACAGAAAGACAATCAGAGAACACGAGGCAATCGCGGACAGCACTTGACATGAGTTACTAAAGTGGAGATGAAATGCAGGGACAAAAAAAAAGTTCAATTAAAGGATGTAGATTGTAAAGGCTTTTGTTGTTACTCAGCAAAAGGGAAACGGTATGGAGGTGCTTCAATAGAATCACCAAAGCAGGTGGGCATGTTCTGAGTTAGCCCACCTCATTAAAAGCCTTCACTCTCTTTTTATGTAACGGCCATTACACATCCTATTCAGATGCACACGCGGAGTGATTAAAAATTATCTGTTGGTGATCATAATCACACCTGCTTAAACTTAAGCCAAAGAATAACAAAGAACTTTTGAATGCTGAACTATCGGAACATTTACAAAGAGATTAAAGGGGAGACAGTCTACAAACTAAATAAATTTGCTTTTAATCGCTTTGAACAGGAAGTCATGTCATTTCAAATGTTCCTATCTGATCGTCTGATTCCCCTCTTTATTCAAATTATAACATGCCCATCTGACTTTTCCGGCACAATGGGAAAAATTAAAAAGGGAAATGACCTTTCATGGCAGCCATGATGGGAGAGTGAATGGCATTATTATGCGCCAAGATTAATTTCTGCCCACTCTATGCTGCCCATTGAGAAAACAGAGGGGCACGACTGCCTCAGTGTAAGTCACTTACTAATTGGTTGGTGTATGATAGAGACATCGAGAAAGTTACACTGGTGGTAACGTTGATTTTTTTGTTTTTCTTTGAAACAAACCTGGCTTGCTTGTATACAGCACATACTGTATATAAAAGCATGTTTCTTTAAGTTGGATGCAGCCATGTGCTAACTGCCATTTTTCAGTTTGTAATACAGCAGAGATTAGGACACAGTGCTGGAGTCTTCAAACTGGATGTCACTTGATAACTCGGAACCACTCAGGCTGTGGCTGAGTAAAACATGAAATGGGCATCATGTCTCACATCACCTCTTCTGCAGTTCAGCCATCCTGACTGTATGCAAGAGGCACTTTACTCCCATAAAACTCAAGTCTCCCTTCTCTCTCTCTCTCTCTCTCTCTCTCTCTCTCCGCTGCCTGTCCAGCAGTGTGTTTCTGAGCCTCTAATTCTCATTCTGATGGCTAAGTAGAAGGGGGAAGGATAATTACAGTCAGTCATACATCTAGTCATGCTACATCCATCCCTCCTTTTCAAAGCAGTATTTTTAAGCTCAGCATTTTCTCGCCCAAAAGGGCCTTTTTCCCGCATGTGATGCCTTCTTTTTGTCATGGCCCCCATAGTTCTGAGCTGACCCCCTCAGCCCTGTCTCCTGACTGATCACAGTGATGGTTTATTACTGTCGTCCCAGCGTTCTTATCTTTAGCCAGCAATGCTCATTTCCTTCCCCAGATTTAAATGCAAATGTGAAATTTAATGATAAATGCATTATCTGATAGGTGCGATAACACTGATTCACTGTCAGTATAAAATACACACCCCGGGGGGCTTCGAGCTAGCAAGCACAACTTGCCCAAATCCACTTTTTCCTCTCTCTCTCTCTCTCTCTCTGTCTGTGTGTGTGTGTGTACCTGCAATAAATTCTTGAGGTCATTTTATGCATTAAAAGGAATCATATTTTGTGTGTTCAGCAGTGTGGGTGCAGGCTATTGCTGAGCAGTAATTGCTGTGCAACTATCTTGTTCAATGTATTATCCATCACTTTGATGAAGTTACTTTTCATAAAAGGGTGAAACAAGATTAAAAAATAATGTTTTGTAAACTCTTCAAAAAAGCTTTATCTGCATTGCATAATAGGTTTCTTTAAAAAAGAAATGATAAACCTGCTTTTTTGAGAAAGCAATTGTTGTTAATTGAATGTACTGTTAACTAAATGGTGGGTACACATTCAGTTAAAGCAGCTTGTTATATAGCAGGCAGACTTTTGACTTATTTGTCCATCTATATTGCTATATAATACGTAATGCCTTTTTACTTTGTCTACAAATATCCTGTTGCTCCTTTTCTATTCAATCCAAATACCAGTACCTTAAACCAGTTCCCTAAAACTATGCAACGTACATTGCAGTTTAGTTACAATAACTTTATCAGATGTCCCTAAGAGGCTATCTATGAAAGTGAAGACTTTTCTTACTTGGACCATCCCATTCGTCTGGCCCCACGGCAGTATGCCTGGTCTTCTCGCCCTGCCCGTCCATCTCCGACTCTCCTGCTTCTCGGTTGCCATCGTCCCCTCCTGCAAGGCAGAAAAAGATGAAGCCCCATAAAACACACAAGACACAAAGTGAGCAGCACTCAATCCAAATTTTATGCTCAGACATCTAATTTAATTAAGTACTGCATTATGGACTGAGCTGCCCTTCCGAAGGGTAGAGTCTTAGTACTTTGGATATTATCCCAGAAAAAAATCATCTAGTTTTATAACTCTTTCCTGTAATATTTGTGTGTGTCACAAATCCCTAGTCATGTGGGCCATTGTCATTGTGTGCGCCTGTGTGTTTTTTTGTGTATATATAGTTCTGTATATGTGCATTGGCTATGAGCTCACCAGGTCCAGCTGCACACTTTTATGAAAAAGGAGTTCCCATGAGTGCTTGCAGGAACTAGAGGAAGTCCCGTGGAACAGGAAGGAAAGCAATGTGTGGGAGAGAGGTGGCTATTTATTACCGTTTGATCTATTGTGGAGCGAGCTAGAATGTATGTTATAGGATGTAGGGCTGATTTACAGTCTCGGGGCTCACACAGACCATGCTATGGGATATTTGGGTATCACTCTCTGAGGTGTAAGTGCTTAAAGACCTTGTTAAACAGACTCCGCCTCCGAGTGTGCAGTGGTAACGCTGACGGGAATGTGTGTTGAGTGCTCTTAGATGGACTTACTGTAAGAAAATCTATCTTTGCATGTCTACAGTAAGCACAGTTTGTACTCAGAGAGTTTATAGGCACATAAATCAGTGCTTAGTAGGTGCCCCCTAGTGTGGTGTTCTGAATAAATCCAATGTGGCTGACACAGGGGTTGCACAGTGTCTCTCCAAACTCGGGCAAGTATGAGCAAACCTGCTCGGGGCATGTAGTGGTAGTTGATAGTTTGTGAAGGAACATTTCTCTCACTTTTGTCGCCATATCATTTTCATCCCTTTGATGTTTCAAACCAAATAGTGAGCGGTCAAGGACAGGCCTAGATTACTACAATGGATTACTACACTTCATACACCCAACAAGGAAAAAAGGGATGGATGTGTAGATTTAAATGTGAATATATTAGGATGACAAAGACAATAGTAGTAATAGTAACAGTAATGAAATAATACCTATCACCAAATATGACAGGACATACATACATGTTGTTGTCATATGGTTGTTTACCACATCTGTATCTGATTTTCTTCCCCCACAGCTTCCAAAAAGCATTTCAGAGTGTTAGTTATCACACTTCCAGTGACAACTGCCACGGGACACACACTACTTCACTCCAGCGCTGCCCGTCCTCAGTTAGGTTAATCTCCAGATCAAGCACACACCATGCTTGTTTAGCTTTTTTTTTTTTGACATGGCTCACTTCAAAGAAGGTAGCAAACATTGCCAAAAGGATGTCAGCTTTCTGCCGCGCACTAAAAGAGGAGATGAGGAAAAAAGGGATACTGAAGGGAGGTCTGCAGAAATGTCCTACTTACAGTACATGAGGTCATTATGACCCAGTTTTGCTTATGCAAGTGTCTGCTTGGGCTGGCGATCCCCCCCCCAGTCCTTCCATCTCCCATTATATTATCAGGGAGCCCACTCAACTAAATTCCCCCACTATTTATTGTTGGGCCTGGAGAACCTCTTTAGCATACTAGGCTCGTATTATGACGAGGATAACAAAGGCGCATATCAACAGTTCCTTCCAATGGAGCGGAGTTTAAAAAAAGCTGGCGAGATAACATTAAAGGCACTACCTTGATCTCAGGCGAACATGTTAAGCCCTGTAACGAAACGTATTGGAAGTGTTTAATTACAGCCCGGGAAATGAAGCTACAAGATGATTCCTTAATTAAGCAGTGATTAAGGATTTTCTGCCTTCTATCTAACACAGTTTGCAATGCATTTTAAACACAATCGCCCAGGCAACCTCACAGGGAACAATGTCACAGGGCTTTGATGAAGTTTCCTGCACAAATGTCGCTAGGAAAAAGCACAGCAGAGGAAGAAGTGCTGGAGCAGCACTCCTTTGCGTACAGTACGGTTTGATAAAACCTGGAATACAGACGAATACGGAGACCCATTTTTATGGTTTTAAACGACATAGGAATTTTTGACCTTTCTGATATAGAAATAGATTGATTGTGGTACTCCATTTCATTCACAGAGGTCCACTACAAGTAATAGAGATTGTGCCTTGTTTCATCATTTGAATTGAAACTCTCTGCTGTCTTATCAAGGGAACAGATTGTCAATGATCATCCTCTACATTATCGCCTAAATCATAATTTACATCTGGCTTATGTTCCTTTTCCTGCGCAATCAAATGGAGATTCTTAAAGGCTGAGTGAGAGAAGGCTGAACAGAACAGAACAGAAGGGACGGGGAGGGCTGGGGAGGCGAGGCGGCCTGCTGAGTGCAGGGTTGGCGGGCATGCAAGAGGAGCCAGTGAGCTGTTAAAATCAGCCCTATCGCTGCTCTATCAAAGGACAGCTCTCTAGCCAAATCGCAGTCACACGCAGCGTGCTATGCATTCAGGTCAATAAGCTTATAGGCGATTTACACACACAATTCCTGGAGCAAGGTAGCAACAAAGTCATATTGGCTTTTTCTCTCCCTTTTAGCATTGTCTCTGCCAAGGAAGCCCTTGAAAATGTCAATCTCTTGTGTGCGACTTTAAGGAGCTCAGAGCACTCTAATCCTGACCACTGAGTCTAGAGACAGGTCGCAATTTCTGCAAAATGGAGTATAAGTATTTTTAAGTCTTCATATGGGATTGCACAGTTCTATATGTTACTGAATTCAAGGCTCGATGACTTTAACCCACTACCACTTTTCTAAACCCATCACAATCTTGCTAGTATTGGAGCTTGGCAATGATTTTCAGAATGTAATATCAGGGGGGACGCCCACTATCCCCCCAGCAGTGGTGGTGCTAGTCAGTTGATATTGCATATTTGGTTGTTGATGCAGATTATGCTGCAACAGATAAAGTCAATTCCAGGAAGCAACCTCTTTCACCAAAGTCAAGCATAGCTGTAAGACTTCTCTGCTATCTGAAAAATAGGTTTGAATTGCATGCAATTTGTGGCAGGCAGAGCACTCCAATGGAGGGACGCTATTAGTGAAATGCCTTGCCACTGTCTCTTTAAATGCCAATAAATTCCCATCATTACAGAATCTGGCAGTTTTCCTCCCTGTCTGCAGCCGGGGTCTTTATCTCGCTCTGCCTCAGTCTCTGAGCATGTAGATCTGGCCCAGTTAGATTGTCATACTTAACAAACATTAATGATTAATTTCCTCCACTGAGTCAAATGGGGCTAAAGGGATGACTCGATTCATCTTATCGCACCACAAATTAGCATTTCTCCATATTCTCCAGCATCAACTGTGCATTAAAATTCCACATTTACCATTCTGGGCACTGGCAGCTGTGGCAAAAGCGCCAAGGAGATCTTCCTCCTGTGTTGCTGGTGATTCTGATTACTTCTGTGTTACACAAAGAGTGGCATAATTAATTCTGCCACTTTCTGTTTGTTACTGTACGTCTCTGTCCGCTGCAAGTCAAATTACTCACTGAAAGGTTATTTGGAGGGTCAAGGTGGGTTTGTTATTTGCTATGTTAAGTCCTGTGCGTGCAGTCCTGAGCTTACACTCTTCACTTCCACTGTGATCAAATGTTTCTGCCTACGTTAGAATGTTTTGTAATTTGGGGAGAACTGTGCAGAAAAGTGCGAAGTGCTTGATGTATCCTGACACACAAACTCTCACAACAGCATCAGAATCAAGTACAAAAAAAAATAATGTAATATCACTTCACAAAAAGGTGATTCACACTGAGGAAATGAGACACACGAAATGACATGTAAATTTACTGTCAGAGCTAACTAAGGAAGTCATTTGTCAACAACACTTGGAAGGCACAAAGGGAACAGCTTGTGGCAACACCCTGTGCTGAACTTCACAGATAGCCAACAATAAAAGAGGGGGTAAAACAGCAAGGTGAAATTTCACAATTTCAGTAAAAAAAGATGCCACTCAGTGTATATAAAAGAGGCATCTTTCTTACAATTATGGAGCCAGGTGTGTCAATAGAGTATAAATCTTTGCAGTGAAGTCAGCGTGTTCAACTCTGTGGCTCTTCACAAGCAGAGCTCCATAAATGTGAAATTGACCGAGCAGGAGAAGTTGTTTGAGGTAAGATTCTGTTTAAATCGCAGGAAAAGCCAAGGTTATTTCTTCAGATATGTGCCTTTTTTTTCTCTCACAGAGCTCTCGATAGGTAGGCAGACCCCCTCTAATTCCATGTATATTTAAACACTGCTCCTTCTCTCTGGGGCTCCACTATTCTACCAAGCTGCTTCATTTCACATGTATGTTGTTTCAGTAACATTATGTTGAGTGTCACTGGCGGGGGACTCCACATTCAATTGATGGTAGATAAGTGCTACAACTATAACTGTAATAGTTAATAGTTAGTTAATAGGCCTACACATTTCCTTCATTATTGATTCTATTGATGAGTGGTTCCCAACCCTGGGGTCGGGACCCCCTTAAATGGTCGCAACAGTGGTGGAAGGAGTCAGATCCTTTACTTAAGTAAAAGTTATAAAACTACAGTGCAAAAATAGTCTGCTAAAAGTCCTCCAATCAAAATTTTACTCTAGTGAAAGTACAGTATTATCATCATCAAAGTATCAATAAATTATCATCAAAATATACTTAAAGTAACAAAAGTTAAAGCATGCATTATGAAGAATGGACCCTTTCAAAGTGTTTCTATTCTTTTATATATTTTATTATTGGATTGTTTTTATTGATGCATTGACATGTAAGCAGCATTTTTTGTTGTAGTTGCTCTAGATGGGGCTAATTTTCATTACTTTATGTATGTGCAGTTAGTGTTATCTATAAAAATCTATCAGTATCTGATCCTGCAAAGTAGAAACTAAAGCTGTCTAATAACTGTAGTTATTAGGATAATACATTAATACATACATACATTAATACATAATAAAAATTAATTTATTTTACTCTGAAGTGCAATGGAGTTGAAGTTTAAAGTGTCATAAAAAGGAAAATACTCTCACTACAAGTACCTCAAAATTGTACTTAAGTACAGTATTTGGGTTACTTTCCAGTGCTGAGGGGTCATTAACACAAAGTTAATTTTATTTATATAAATTCATCTAATTGTTTGTTCATGGATTAATGGAGAATTTTACCTTTAAGGCTACTAAACATGCATGAAAAAATGCATTATACTCACAGTTTAGCATCAGTGAGATTTCACATTTGTGTTGCAAAAGTCGAGTCTGATACCACCAGCATCTTACAAACCACATCCACGAAAGCACCAAAAACCATGGAGAGCCATGACACCATGAACTAAACAGGTTATGGAGTCAACCATCAACCAATTTAGAGGTTCCCAAGCCTCAGACCAAGATGGGACGTCAAGGTGCTCCATGCACTTATCTGGGGAGTCCCTTTTCTGCAAGGGTAAGGCAAATGGCTGAGTCTTTGGTGGCATTCAACTTCTTGACCTTTGCGCCTTTAAGCGGCTTTGCTACTTCACCGCACTCTGATCAAAGTTAATAAGTGCTTCATATGTTAATGAAAATTGGTACTCCTCTTTGTGTTCCTACAGCTTTTTAATACCTATTATAGACTGAAACTTTTAATGGAGGTTTTAGGTCCCCCTGACAAGCCCATTTCAGAGAGTGACTACACAGATACAAGGCTAAGCTAAGACCGGAGAGTCACTGCTCAGTGGAGGAACCTTACACGGGAGACCTTATTCTCCGGGAAGCCGCAGAAGATAAAGGCCATGGGATGAGTGGCTGCTTTAAAACCCACGTTCAAGTCCGCACAGGGCTAATTACAGCACGCCATCATATTTGAGAGGGTTTAGTTAATCAAGGGGGCTCTCTTTTTCCTCCTATAGTCGAGGAATAACACACTTAAACCATTTAATGCTGCCAGGATTGCGTCCTGTTTAATTCACGGCAGTTTCACATAAGTGGGGTAAATTTAAGCCACTCCGACATTAGTTTTAAATAGATCTAATTGAGGAAGGGATCATGGGGAAAATGGCTACACCTGATGATTGCACACAACTTGCCATGAGGAAAAAGGAAATTTGGATAGTACATCATTTGGGTCTTAGGAGGCAATGGGAGACTTAGCTACTGTAAGCTTCGATAGCAAAGTAATAAAAAAAAAATCTGACTAGTAAGGCATGTGTATGACAAGGAACAGATTACCAGTGTCCTCAAAAAGTAGTATTTGACATTTGGGATTACTATTTAGTGTTGACTTTATTCATAAACATGTAAGAAGATTTGAGGCCCAGTTCCTCGCACTGTTTTATCCAAAACAATAGAAATATCAAACAGCTCTGACAAGGCTCTTTGAAGATTTTCAGAAGTTGTACTTTTTTTTTCTAGCTGCAGCCACCAATGTGTACTGCACCATCTATTTCATAGCTACTGGGTTATTACAAGACCATACATTTTACTTTGAAGTATGTGTAAGGACACATTACGGAAGGAGACAAAGGGTAAAGCAAACGAGGCGTCGCTGGTAATTGCAAATTTCCGAACAATTGTGCCGTTCAACTTTTCCCGGAGAACAAAAGGAAAACATTATTGATACGATTACCGGGGCATAGCCTACCTGAAACATGAAAGATTTATTTTTCTTCAATAATGTAATCCCACGAGGCACATCAGTTTAGAAGTGTGAAGAAATAATACTAAACAATTTTCCCTTTGAAAGGAGGAGGAAGAGGCAGACACTCAAAGCATTGGTTGTTCATTAAAAAGTCAAATTTATGGCATCCGTGTGCCGGTAAGAGTGGGGACACCTGGGGTAGTGAAAGCCACACGACCGGGGGGTTGGAAGGGGTGGGGGGTTAGGGGGAGGGAGGCGGGACAAGTCTGTCATCTTCACACTGTAACCTGGAGCAGACCACAAATTAGCTCCTGTGATGGCAAGGTGTGACCGAAATGAAACAAACATACAAAGAAGCAATCTAATTGAATTGGAGTTCAAAGAGGACTCGGGCGCATTTTGGTGATGCTAAGGCGCTTTATAGTGCTGGACCTCCGAGCAGTAGCAGGTGCTGCTGAGTGTTCACAGAGCTTTAGCGCCGGCTCAAAGGGAAGTGCTACGCTCTCCAGTGCATTGGTGTACCATAGCACACCTTCACAGCACTATCACAGAGGGAGAGCCAGTGTGGCCGATGCCATCTCTCTCTCAGATCAAACGACTGCTCTTGGGTGGATTGCTGGGATCAAATATCAAAATGGATAGTTTCATTTCTAGGCAGTGATGCGGGAGAAATTCTCATATAGATACAAGTTCTGCCAGGTTTGATTTGAACATGTTGAGGAATTTTATTAGAAACCATTGGCAGGAGTTTAACTTATTTTTGATGCTTGGCACAAGGGCGGCTTAACATATTGCCTCAGATTAGGTATTAAAAAGAGCACTGTACACTGCTTGTGAAGGACGGCTTTTGGAGTTTTGGTTCAGAATAAGTAAATGAGTCTCACCTTTGCTGCAGAAGTACTCCATGTCTTCGCAGCTCATGTTCTCGGTCTCGAACTCGGCGGAGAAGTTCTCCTCCACCGAGAACTCGTCTTTGGCCAAGAGCTCGTTCTCCTCTGAGACGCATTCCTCCTCCTCTTCCTCCAGGCCATCCTCCAGAGGACCTGAGGGAACACACACACACAGACACACACATACACACACACACACACACACACACACACAGGGGAGATGTTCAGCAGTTTCATCACATCCTTCAGGCTCTCTCAAAATAAAGCCTTCTGCTTCTCCTCGTTTCTTTTGTTGAGATACTACAAATGCAACTCTGTCTATACTCTGTTCAGACATTCAGTATAGACAAAGATAAGGCCATGTTAATAAAGAATATTATTTTACCATACTATTTCACAAAGGTCCTTCCAATATAGCTATTGAAAAAGCCCTCTGAGACTGCGCTTTCTGAAAAACAAGATGACACGCAGCCAAGGTGAGCGCTGATTTTAATCCCGCTACCTGCGAAACAAAACCTCGCACAGACGGAGGGAAGAGAGAGAGAAAAAAGTTCCTTTCCAGATTTTGCATACAGGCATCAGCATGGGAGGAGGAAAGAAAATACTTTTATTAATTTGTTAGCCTTATCACAGGGTACAATGTTGATTTTCCATTTACATTCCATGCCTCCGGGTAATACACCAGTGCAATCTTAAAGGAGACACTTTTCCGTGTGATTAATGTTTTCCCCCCTCTGTGCAATATTATTTCTTTAAATCTAAATGATTTCAGAGTTTTGCTTGTAGCTGTACATCTCTATTGGTATTTGCATATTACCATTTTGCTTCAATCAAGGGCGTTGATGGAATTACTGTACTGCTACCTGAATTGTATTAGCTCTGAAAAACATCTCACCTGGCATTTGAATGTTATTAAGATAATGTGCATCTTGCACACCTCTCCTTCCCACCAAAACATGTCTCCAATGTCTGCACACGAATTACCATAGCAAAGAAGTGACAGAACACTTCAAGTTTAAGGTTAGTTTATATTTGAAATAATACACTCCGAGCGAGAAAACCTGCATCATTTTCATAAAAAAATAACCTCCTTGTCGAGCTGTGTTTAAACTGAATAATCATATCAAAAGTGCTGCCATCACTGCCTGCGAGATGTGGATGCTGTCTCCCTTTCTGCCTGTCACACATGAGCTGTGTTGCAGCCTCTTGTGCATCATCCTGAAGCTCAAACAGAGTGCACTGATATCCTCTCGACACCTTTCAATGTGTTTGTTCTATTGTAGTGGGAGTGAGCCTCTCAGCTTTAATAAAGCAATAATTTCAGTTCAGAAAGTGGGGCTGGTGTGCCTCTCCTGTTTCTCTTTCTTCCTGCACCGAGCCTCATAAAAGACCCCCCTGATGTCCACAAACTGCTTGCTCTTTTCATTAGTCTTATAAATTACTCCTTTGTAGAAGCCTACATCTGCAGGAGCCCCGGACATGAAAAGAATTAGCACACAGATCTCTAATAGACACTGCGGAGGCAGAGTGCTGCTTTTAAATTAGGATACAGTTTTATGATCTTATCTGATGCCTTCTGCTGATTCGCTGAGGAGTGAAGTGAGGCGTGAAGTGACTCGATGAGGCTACCATCACTTAAGATGATACTGAGAGATAAATATCGCTGTATCAAGGGGAGATTGTATGACTGGCGTTAAAAGCTCCTGCCAAGGCAATTGAAGACAGTGTGAAAGAAAGCGGGAAAATACATTTCTATACACACACTCTGTACACATTCCATTACACAGCTGAATAAGAACTGTGTGTACAACTAAACGATTCTTCCTCTGTTGCCGGCAAATACAGCAGCACTATTGCACCATAGAAAATAGACCTACAGTGTGTGATAATCAGGGTAAAAGGAGATTAAAGATAAACTTCATGGTCAATAAGACACAAAGATTAGGTAGATAAGATGAGATAGAATTGAGGTTTAATAGACTCAGAATAAGGGCATCTCACTTCCCCACTCAGATAGACACAGATAGTAACTAAATGGAGCATTTTCAAACTGATAGAGATACTGGAGGCCTTACTGAATATGGAAAAATGAAATACTCCACCCAGTCAGAGACATTAGAGGGGGTCTGATGGCTACTTCTTGGGGACTGCGTAGATTACCAAAGTTTGTGCGCATTCTCACATGTTTAGTTTATTATACAGTATTCATTGCATGGAGAGACCTGAAATTATTTCAGAGACAGCAATGATAAGAATAATGACTTTCTAAACGACTAGCACCACACTCCTAACTCATTTTCTGATAGTGGCGTTCCTGCTATATTTAGTTGTGTACTGTTTAAAATCCTGTCACATTCACTGTGTGACCCACGCTTGCTGGTGCATTTCTATAGGGTCTGCTGACGAATTGGGCCAGAGGAATGTCGGCTGCTTCACCCTCTTATCAAGCCTCCTCTGGAGTTCAGATGGCCAGTGACACAGTGGAGAGAGCGTCTGCATTTCACGTTGCCGCAGAAAAACAACACAGCCTGCTTTAAAACGGTGCGCTCATTACAACTGACACAAAACTCTGTAGAAAGAAAGGAATTGTACTTGAGAGGTGATCTTGGAACGAAACACACAGAAGAAAGCTCACGTGGAAATATTTTGGAAGTATTTGTGGTGTCTTTCATTCATTGCATCTGTCTTGTGTTAAACTATTATACTGTTTACAGAAGAAAAACCATTAAATGGCGGCTCTTTTGAACCACTAAGCTTTCAAAACATCCATCAGTTACATTCCTAAAACCCCATTTCTGAACAAATCAGTGATTTTCAAAACCACATAAAAACACATTCAGTATTGAATTCATTAGCCAATCAACAAACAGTTAATCAACCACAATTCTGATAATTGATTGATCTAAATAATGTCATTTATACAGCAGAAATGCCAATCATTCAATGATTTCAACCTCTCAAATATGATTCTTTGCTGCTTTTCTCTGTTTTATATCTTTTAAGTTGGAGGCGGTCAAGTGATGATAAGGGTATAAGAATAATGAATGGATAATAATAAATAAATGAATAATGATAATGAATAGAAATATTTATGTTACACACAATTATTTTCTTATGTTAAAAAATATGACTTTTCTCTGATTTTTCCTTTTATTTTCTTGTGAAATTCTAGATACTTTAACCTTTTGAGGTCATGTGATGAGTCTGACCAGACTTTGCTTCATTTTTAGGGGTCACAAGCCAAAAAGGTTAGGAACCACTTGATTAAACAATGAATCAATTAATCATGAGAAACAATAATTAGATTAATGAAGAGAACAATAGTAGTTGCACTCCTACAATAGTCATCTTTACCCTTATGTCTGACAGCTGTTCTGGTCAGACTGAACTCAGAAGTGCTAATTCATGAGCTTTACTTTTTAGAGAAAAGGCTTGGTTTGCAAAAATCATCCCAGCACAAAGACTTATATCTGCTCAATTTTAAGAGGATGTTTTAGGAAACTGCACCCTGTCTGAACTTCCTCTCAATCAGGGTCAGTGTCCATGTATCCCTGCACCCCCACAGCCCTGTCATCCACACCCTCTGCCCTGAACTGTATCATCCGCATTCATCAGACTCTTCCTCTGCCGACTAGAGAGAGAACTCTCAGCCCTGTTCAAACAGTCATGCGGCAGGAGCAGCAGGCAGGAGCAGCCAATGCTAATAGAGACATTGGTAGCTGAATGCAGGCTTGATCACAGTGGCTCTTTTGTTCATGGCATGGCCTCTGTCTGATAGGGATCGGCCATGCGGAGTGGAGCTCCGGAGAGGGATATGGTAATGCCCCCACTGAGTCTATAAAATGGGGTGATACTCTGAGACCATATGATGGACAGAGGATTAATGAGTCACAGAGGAAGGGGTGCAGGGAAGAAGAGAGGAGTACGGACAGAGGTGGTGAAATGAGCATATCTTTCAGGAAAACACTCTGTACACGAGTCTGTGCCTCTGTGGACTAAAACAGAAAATGGAAAAAAAAACACACAGATGTGCCAACCTTGCCTCGGAAACTCACACTTTAAAAAAAAAAAAAAGAAAGAAGGGCTCTCAACAAATATGTGTGTATGTACAAAACTGTATGAGTGACTGGTAATTTCATGGCATGCTTTTTCAGCCGTCCGCAATGTGGGGAGCTTGTGGCCGGGCTGTGATAGCGATACCTCACATTATCAGCAGGCTCCACAGTGTGATGTGTGGATCACAAACCCAGCCTCCTCTATAGCTCCCTAATTAGAGGTGAGGTAATTGAATCTGACAGAACAAAGCGGCCGATCTCTATAAGCATGGAAATCATTTTTGCTCCCACCTATACAGTTTTTCATCCAAAAGGTCCATTGAAAATGTGTCCAAGCTGGCCTGGGGATAAAACGTAGCACCTGAGACTAAACATGAATGCATAATGCAGCCCTAAAATCCAACAGGGCCACACAGCTCAACCCTCTGCCAACTCCTCTCCCTGCGACTGGCCCTTTGTGCCAACACTGATACTGGGCCTTCCTCACTTCCAGGAGAACACACACATGCTCCGCAGGACTCTTCAAACTTCTGCGGGGGAGGAAATGTGGACTTTGTCTTGAGTTGCAAGTAGCCGTACGCTGTGAGCCAGGTAGGCTTAGACACACATTCATATGTTTACCTCCACAGCCAAGGGGGAAGGGGGGGGGGGGAGTATGGATAAACACTTGCTCTCTGACAGAAAAATGTGAAAATAGGAAGAACAATTTTGTCTTGTCTTGCACGAAGGGTTGGGAAGGCTGAGAGAGAAGAGAAAGAGAAGGAGGAGAGAGTGGAGACAGGCAAGGAGAGGCTGGGGGCCATACTCTCTCCTCAGCTCTAATGACCTTTGGGAAGCAGAGGGCTCCCTCAGCCTTGGAGGAGACTTAGTGTATATGTTACAGGGCTCAAGCCTCTAATTTAATCCTTGATCACTGTAATGAAATAGATACCATTTACGCAACTCTTAATAGCTTAATATGCTACAGGAACCCTCAAAGGAATCTTTCATTTCAAACATCTTTTTTCAGACTGCATAAATGTTACAAAAAAAAGTCTTTTTTCCAAGTTGTACACTGTGATCAAACTAAATGTGGAGCTAATGCTGTAACACAAGTCAGAAGTAAATTACCATTTGTATATTGTCTATGAATGGCTGCTTGTGTGTAAGTGTGTGTGTGCTGGGAGGAGCGTGGAACAGCTTCAGTGGAGACTGATGTGTTCTCAGAGCTGCAGTCTGTGACCAAGAATAAGCAATGGTATTGTTTAACTTGATTTTCCGGTTGCTAAGCAATGTAATTCTCGTGATTAGAAATGGCTGCCTTCCTAAATTCGGGCACTTACAATCAACAGTCAACAAACTGCTTGAAAACGCAGCAGCAACGCTCGTCTGGAAATTGCGGTGAAAAGGAGGGAGGGCGGGTTCATCGGAGGGTGGGGTGGGGGTGGTGGTGAATAAATGTATTCAGATCCTTGTAAAACACACACACACACACACTCTCCTGTGAGGCTGCAGCGCTAGAGATGACAAGGCATCTAAATGCAATCTGATGACATCATGCATTTAGATGGCCCACTAAGTTTACATTACTGTACATTTATGCTTCATGCAGTGCGACCGAGACACACCCATCGCCTGGGAACAACTATCGCTGTCAATATCACTGTCTGCATATTCCTCATCGCAGCTGAATAATATTAGATTTCTCTAAAACAGATTTATTTTTGTTCACATTTCTCAAACACTGTTAACAGTAGTTTCTAGTCGAGTATCTTCTTCCAATCAGACACAACGTTGGATTCCGGCATGTTTGCAGAGTTGCTAAGTTCTGTGTTGTTGCGCCCAGTGTTTCTGTCTGGACTGTTGAAGGGGAATAACACGCTCTTACTTCTTTATCCAATGAATTGGAATTGGAATGGCATGAAAACATGCTGGCATTTGACTATGCCATTAAAATGCTGGAGGCACCTCTGAGCGTGCCCGAGGGCTTCAGCAGATGCCAGCCAGTTTCTCTGTGGAGTTAGCTGGGTCCTGCTTCACTCTACTGCCTCTACTTGCCTCTCTAGAGTTTTCAGAGAGAGAGAGAGACACACACACACACACACACACGTCCAAGTGGACACTGGTGCAACGCTTGGTCCATAAAAATCCCAAAGCTTGTCCTCCAACTAATATGGGCTGAGCTAATGCCTCTCTTGCAGGGTAACATTTGCTTTGCAGGGGCAACAAACACATTAAAATGGCCAGTCTGCTGTATTTAAGCATCATCAAAGCCTCCCTGTTACACACTTGCTTCTCCTCTGGCTGAATGATTTATTAGTGTCATCCTGTTACTTATAAGAAAATAAAAGTTAACCATGTGCCTGTACACTGGATGTGACAGCTGAAACAAAGCAGGTAAAATATGTGTGCTCTTAATTACTGGTTTATAAGCGAGCTTTTCACTAGAACGTTCACTTTTAATGAAGCCATTGACTGAGGCTCCTCCAGGGAGCTATCATGGTTAAGTGGGGGCATCCATCTTCAGCCATTGGCTCGTCTGCAGACGAGTGGAGGGTCTGTCTGCTGCACGCTCACCTCATATTGGCTCACTTTATCTCCACTAAGTAAAGTCTGTTGGAAGGTGCTAACAGTGGCAAGAAAATACTTTTCTCCACCAGCTCTGATGAGGCTGACAGAGTTTTCATCTTGTGGCGGCACCAGGCACTTCACTGTGTCTTAAGTGCTTAATAAGATGCTGCTGTTTAACCTCAAAAAGCATCGTATTCATAACATTCACGGGCCTGCGAGTCTGTGGGGCCGGAAATAGCAATATTGTAAACGCTAAAACTGCCTCTGCAACAATTAGCTTTTAGTCGAGCGTCATTTCAAAGAATTTAATGGGGCGCCTTCAGAAAAAGAAAAGTGATTACTGTATCAAATAATGTAGATAAAACAATATTTTCCCATCAAGGAATTTCTATGAAATGGATATATCTAAGATGTCAATTTCATTCCAGTATTATGAAGGATGGGGGGTTCCTTTTGCAATAAATTCTTCATTAATTCAATTCTAATTTTCCTCTGGTTCCCATTTCTACTATTGATAGTTCCACTTCTTAATACCTCGGATAAGGGGGAGAAAATCATTGCAATAACTCAGTGGAGACTGTGAGCAGCAGATAGGATCTAAATATTACCAATGCCAAAAGAAGTGTGAAGTCTGATGAACATTTCAAAAGAACAATTCTTTATGGATCAGCTAAATCTTTTCCACTTTTTAATTAAAAGTAAAGAAAATAGAAGTTAATTATCCTGTAAAGATTAGCTGGTGGGCATCTTTCTGTAAATTAGTTCTAATTAAAAGGAAATTGTCAAATGACATTCAAAGCACTGTCCTTTAAAACACAGACCGAGATGGGCTTTTTTTCCCTCATCCACCCCCCCCCCATCGGCCTCCCTCCTAATTCTTGATCTGGCCATGTGAAGCTTCTTGCTGGAAGATTAGGATTCTGCCAGTGCTTCAGACAGCACACACACACACACACTCCCTGCTCCCTGGATAGCAGGCCTCTAGCACACTGTGAAATACTGCTGCATCAATGGGGAGCTAGTGGCTGCTGGAGATAAATACTCCTCATTGATAAATGATTGCACTGATGAGCTGCTTGGAATCAGGTTTAAACTGTTGTATCAGGCTGATATTGGCTTTTTTATGAAATATCTGATATTGGTCATGTGCTCCAGTCCTGTGTAAAAATCTCTAGAAAACCCTACTTATTAATTGAACTGATTTGGTTAGAGATTTGATTCTCTAAAAAAAGCTTAGATTTAGATTAGTTTGTGAATCTTCATAAACGTTAACTGTCATACTAAGCATGAAAATCTGGTGGAAACATTGGAAGCTGTTGCATACAATGGCTATATTTAAATATATTTCACATAAGCACAATGTTTTAGCTATGCTATCAGTAATACCAATTCAAATATATATAATCTTTTGTAAAATGTGAGAAAATAGTTGAAAACACAACATCATCAAGTTCCCAGAGCCCAAGATGATGTCTTCAGATTTCTTGTTTTGACTGACCAAAACCAAAAGATATTTCATTTCCTATAATATTAGACAAGTAAAGGCAAATTCTCACATTTGAGAAGCAGGAACCAAAGAATGTTTGACATCTTTGCTTGAGAAAATACTATTAAACAAATTCCAAAATAGCTACATAAATGTTCTGTCATTTCAACGCTGTCCATCTCGTCATTATCAGCCTTTACGATTAGCCAAAGCCCAGCTTGCATGCCACCAAAACAAAAGAACTCACACATACTGTACGAACACGCGCACACAGTGCTTAAGCAAACCTCCACTATCATCACTTCACGAATAAATGATGAATCAGACTGCCTGCTTATGTGTGTGCCGTTAGCTTTCATCTGATTTCATGTGGATTTCATCATTCATTTTCTGAGCTCGGCTGTTGCTCCAATCCGCTCGCATTGTATCGAACCGGATTCCAGCAGTATACAGTCGGACAGAAGAGGACAGGAAAACAGTGCCGAAGCCCCTCCATCTGCTCAGGCTAATGATGATGCTCTCCCTGGCCTGGAGCAGAACTGTGTGAGGGAGATTTACGCCCATAATACCCCCGGGGCTCTGGAGCTGCACCGTGCTCCAAAACACCGTCACTCCATCACTTTCTATATGATAGCTGGCAGAGCAGGTAACAATGGACCAGCAACAATGTCTTTTTGTATTACTGACAAGTGCCCTATTTGGTTGACATAACCTGCCTCGGTGTCTGAGGAGTGGCACTAAGCACACAGGAAAATGGATGACAGCTACACCATTGAGACATTGTGCAGTTGTAACAATCATACCAGACTATGTTTTTAAAAAATACCCAGCAGGGTGTGTGATACGAGGCAAGCGAGAACAGCAGTGACTGAGGGAGAGGTGGCTGTCTTTGCGATGCACTAATTGGAATGGTGGCAGGAGGGGAAATCAGGCATCACAGTGAGCTAAACTGAACAGAGCTGCCTTTTTCCATTCACTCTATTATAAAGGTTTATAAGTTGTAATTGCCCTTCAATTTGGGAGTTTTAGACCCACTATAAAGCTCTGTGTGGGACTAGCCCTGACATCGAGCTCCTAAAACAAGTGAGTTAAATGGTGAGAGGCAGAAAGAAAGACTACGTGTGTGTGTGTCAGAGAGAGAGACTCATGCAGGGGGGGTGATGTAGAGCTTCACTCCTCAGGGATTGAGTGTTCACACACAGTAAATGGAAGTGGCACAGCTCTGACCTTTGAGCCGCGGCATACGAGTAAAGTGAAGGCGCTGTCAAAATATTGCTTCAGAAATGACAATCCACCTCGCCAGTCCCAAGTCTTGACATGGCAGGCAAGTGGAGAACCGTAACCTGCTGATCCCAACATTACAAATGAGGGGATTATCATGACAACAAACCGCAGCTCGACACATTGCATACCCTAAAGATATTCTGGCGTTGCTCCTTATTATCAGCAATGTCCCACACAGATAGCCAGCGATGACACCCAAAAAAATCGAAAGGAATAGGAGCCGTTATGTGTCAGAATCCCGCATAAACTTTCAAATCACCCTTCACAAAATAACTTATTACTACCAGCATCAACTTTGCTGATATGATATTACACTTACAGTTTCCGAACTTGGGATTTGGCAGCAGAACAGCAGCTTCTTCGCATCTTCATTTACACCCATGTAATACTCAAGTCCACAGAGAATAACTCAATCGTAAAGAATACCAAAATATCACAAGCAAATTACTAGTGCACTGAGAGGAAGCTTGGGAGGAACAAAGACAGGCAGCCATAATTATATCTTGGCGTGTATAGCATGTCAATGGGCCACCTTCGTTCTGGAGGGCATTCCCCTGGGCCCCTCAGGCATCAAAATGATGTCCAAATTATTTTGTGCTCTATTGCAGCATGGCGCGATTATCATATTTACTGGTGGTGCATTATGACAACATTGATGTTTACACCTGTCTCTGTGAGAAGGCAAGGTTTACACTCTGTAATTTAGCAAATGTACAGTATGCATATGAGCTTGTTGGCAGGGATTTAAATTAGGTCAGAAATGGAATACATCAATAGCAACCCATATGTGCATCTTTCTTTTTCTTTTTTTTCTCCCTCCCCTCCCCAGCCTTCTTTGCTCAGAAGCTTGGCGATGAAGCAGCTTGACGACTGCAGAAGTGTGATATGTGCAAATCACATTTGCAGATGAGCTTGAAACTCCCTTTTAATATTCAGATATCAGACATCCTGCACCAGAAGCCCGCTAAGACGCGATTCGGAGGAGAAAAAAGCAAGATCCGCGTCATTAAGGGAATCGTTAAAGGCTCGGTTTACATTTTACATATTTCACAAAAATGTACAACCAAGTAAAAACATCACCAGTTATCTGTGATAACAATGCAAATTTTTGTCAGAGAGCGCATGAAGATTCTGTCAAAATCCAAAGTCGCTCAGGTCTTTCTTTTCTTTTTTCTCTCTCTCTGGCTTAACACCCTCAGCTTATTGGCGCTTTGATTTCTTTCATATTTTTTCCCTGAGAAGTCACACAGGCTCGTGGAGTCAAAGACGGTGAAAGGTATGTTTGCCACGAGGCACAGGAACACGTGTCCCCATAGCCTGCCAATAGCTCATCAAACACACAGGCCTGTGGATGGATGCAAGCCCGGCTGGAGTCTAGGACGTCTAAACAGCATCCGCTCTGCCACACAAACCATCACTGACTCCTGTTTACTTGCTTCAGTCAGAGCCACAAAGAACAGCCCCTGTTTCCTGACCATTTTCTGCCCATGAACGCAACGCAATGACAACACCACCACAATGTTGCTTTTTTTAAATATATGTACCTGCTCCTTTGTGGTGTACAGTAGCACTCTGACGATAATTTCGCTGCTTTACAGCCTGAACTTTTTCATTGGATGACAGAATGTAGCCCCTGTAATTTCCCCCTACCTCCTTCATTCCCCGTGTCTTAGCCCTGCGCCAAATTTGTCTCTGTGCCATTTTAATTACAGCCAAGGCAATCTTTATGGTGGTATTCTGCGAGAACACCAATCTGCAAAAAAGGTGATAAGTAGAACTGCCACCCAGCTTTGGTATCAGTAATAAACAGACACTTAATTGAATAATTTGACCTAAGAGGCTGATCCTGGGAAGTAGCATGTTGGAAAAAAAAATTATTTTGAATATTGAAGACAGTTCAGTGTTTTGCATGACGCCTGCAGTAGGAGAACACACAGTGGATTTGGCTGGTTGCCCGCCAACTCGCCAATGTGGGCCATGGTGAGTCTTTACGGAACAGATAAGTGAGCCTTTGGTATCCTGGAAGCACTCAGATGTGTGTGTGTGTGTGTGTGTGTGTGTGTGGAAGGGGGGGTGGACACACACGTATGCATGAGTCTGTGTGCAGGCGTGTGTGTGCATGTGTCCGATATGGGGGTGGGGAGCTGGGGGGGTGAAGAGTGTGAAGTGTGCCCACTCAAGGTCCATCTCCAGCTAGCAGCCACATGGGCACATCCCCCTGCGTCCCCCTGCCCCAAACACACACACACACACACACACACACACACACACACACACACACACACACACACACGCACACACACGAAAACACAAACATACACACACAGCAGCTTTCCACAGAGCCTTAGAGACAATGACTTGCGGCCCCTTCCTGTTTAAGGATAGCTGTCAGAGGATGATGGCTCAGATTCAACACTGCAGCAGGTTTGCACAGAGCTCCCTGATAAAACGGAAAAAAGCAAAAGCCTCCTCTCTCCTCTCTCTTTCTCTCTCTCTCTGTGTCTCTGTCTTTCTCTCCCTCTCTCCATCACTCTCCCTCTCCCTCCACAGTTCAACACTGATTTGACTGCTAGCATAATTTTGCAGAGGAGACTATTTGCAGATGCAGCAGAGTTATCAATCCGAACAGACACACAATCCGGGTCCAATGTCACTTCTCCTCATTATGTTAATGGTTAATACATGCAAATGAAAACATTCCGGCAATTTGATTTCTTTGAAGATAGTTTGCATATTGTCTTAGCCATAATGATGGTACACTTTCTCCCCAGCTTCGATTTATGCAAGGCTAGTTAGTTCATTTTTATCAGCTCTGAGTTCATTTCTAGGGCTACTGGAATGTGTTTTCCCCTTCCCCTCACTATTTAACTAATTAGGATTCAGGTACCATAAGCAGATTTTTCACGCTATTGGTGTTTTTCTTAATTAAGAAACAAATGAATTCTCCCCAGCAAAATAGATGGAACAACGGGATAGGGTGCCAGGGGCCAGATGCGGCGCTTCTTAATTAGAAGTCACTCCATTGTCTGAGGTTTTTTAATGAAGCTCCAATCTAAATGGATATCAAAAAAGCTTCTAGTGAAGAAAAAAAAAACACACACCGGCCATTTAAAATAATAAGGAAATAAAGATAATGAAAGACAAAGGATATGTACTGGCAGCCCCGGCTCACACCTCCAGTTCAGTTCATGCGGTGCTCTCGTCACCTTTGGATGAGCCCTATTAAAACAGCTCGATCCCTTGCCTGCCCCTGCCTGCCTGCAGCCATGTCTAATGTTCTGCCAAGCCAACAGTGAAACACTCTCTTTTCAACTTCTCATCAAAGGTGGAAGTTTCATTACCCCGTGGATGGTTATCAACTAACTATTACTGAAAAACTGTTGCGGCTGTCAACTTCCTGTCCTGCCTTGAAAAACAGTGGAGGCTAGCAGAATCCACGCTTATCATATCAGTGTCATTTGTGATAGGCTGATGTTTTGTGCAAGGAAGGCCGACGCAAAATTTCCAATTAGCTGGAACAAATTGTCACCTCGACACAATATGGAAGATAGAAATGGTGGTTTGCAATTCGATTTGAGCACCTGGGATGTACACACGGTGTAAAGCTAAAGAAACAGATGGAACAAAAGAAAAGTTTTTGTTTTGAAGTTAATCTGCAGGAGGGTTTTTTTTTTCCCTGTGAAGCCCAATCATCTCGGTCAGCCTCACTGATGCTGCTGCGCTGGTGACTGAAGGCGATAACATCGGGGCTGTTTTTGACTGAAATAAAAACCCGTAGCGTGCCCATATGTGCTGCCAACCCCATCAGTTCTTCTTCAGACGGCATGGCTTAGGAGCTCCCAGAGGATGGGCCAGTGCCCACTGATACGGGCCCAGCAACCGTCTTGTCCAGGCCAAGTATCCCCGCGCCCAGGGGCTGTGCCATCAATGCCACGACTTGTGCCAGACTGGATCCCACCCAGCAATCCATTTCAAAGACTTTTTTTTTTATGGATCAGGTATGCAGTGTGATTTTCCTTTCCCTTTGTAATGTGCCGTGTCAAAGGCGAGCTAAGGCTGACTTTAAAGTCATATACCAGTTTTTTCAGCCTTTCATTTGGGAAGGAGACATAATTGATTTCTGACTTTCCAAATGTCAAGTTGGAAGAGATGCGAAAAAAAGAGCAATGTCCTAAAAATCAATCGGCAATATGGGCATGTTGATTTGGATGGTATTTAGTGTTTTGGTTCTTTATTTACAAGTTGTTAATCAATACTGAAGAATCTATATGATGTAAAAAATTCCCAGGGGAATTTGACGTTTGTGGGGAATACCTTATTGAACAAAAATTATAACAGCTGAATCCAGTATTTCTTGTCTAAATCAGCCAAAACAACATTGAACGATCATCACTTCATTATTTACTCATGCAGAATAGTTGAGTGAAATACAATTTACTGATTAGGTTCTCTGGGTTCATGGAGTGGAGTGAAAGAAGTAACTTTCTTGATAAAAAGTCACATTTTTGAAACACCTCTATTTATCCACAAATTACCATAATCCTCTGGATGTTCACTCGTGTGCTCTCTCTCTCATTTAGAGCATTACTTGTTTATTTATATCTGTGAATGAGATTAGAGGGGAAGATTACTTAGAGTAGGCCCATGAATAGCGATCAAAGACTGGAGGATAATGTAAGTCTTTCAGTGATTGCTCAGCTCTTTTCAAATCTACCGGTGGAGTATTAGAACAATACAAGTGGCTGTGCTCCATATAGTGTGACAACAATAATACAAAATCCTCAGGGAGTGAACTGCATGTAAACACTCCAGATGAACACACAGTACACGGGCACAAAGTGTCCTCTAATGCAGCAAAAATTAGCTTTGATCCCAACGAGGGCACGGCAAAGTAGCAATCAGTTCAGTGAAACGGCATCACTTGTCGGACATAAATGCGGTTTGTGGCACGTCTGGTTCTGTATCTGCACAAAGCAATGTGCTTCACAGCCCGCACTGTTTCTAGAAGCTCTGCTGGGGGAACATCAGCCACGAGTAAACAAGCAACATTATGTCCTTCTGATTATTCTTAACAAAAATGTGGACACAAATATGACACTCGCTCTTCCAGATGATTTATGAAGAACGTTGTGACAGCTGAATTGTCTTTTATTCGGTCTGTCTGTGCTGCACACATTTGGAGGAAGCACTGGTCCGGCCAATTATCGGTGGCATGACAGAGAAACCTGTCACTCGGATATACATGACAAATGAAGAAGGGACAGCACAGCAAAACACAGACAAATGAATCTTAAAAACGCACACATGCATGCAACCGCAACAAAAAAAACAACAAAAAAAAACGGCATCAGGCTGCAGTTTTGACAAACAAACTTTGCAACGAGAATTCATTTGTAGCTGCAAATGAAGGGACGGTGGACCAGTTGGCTAATTATTTATCCTGCTGGCTTTATGGCTCTCATTAATTTCCCCCCCTCTCTCTCTTTACCTTCCATTGAAAGTCTGAAGTCAACCTGCATCTGGTGCTGATAACGCCGGGGTCTCAGCAGCCTCACAGCCTCTCCTCTAACCCACCCACACACACCTCCACTAGAGAAAAGGAACAGCTTTCATACAAATCCACTGGATAATGCCATTAGAAATAGCACTCAAATCCACAAAGATGCGCTTGCCGAACTAGGAAAACACACAGTACAGTATATTGGGAATAGGTTGTGCTGCATCTCTTAATTTAGTGGGCTCTATGGCAGGACTGTTGTATGTTACAAGGCAAAGGAAGGTGCTGCAGATAAGGAGCTCGATGGGGAAGGAGCACAGGAGCAGAAGAATTAGAGGGATACATGGTAATATGCATTGAATCTGGTACTTTTTGAGCACAGAGTATTGAAAGTTGCCATCGAATGCTTGGTCAGTTACTTTTTCTCTTACTCCTATTGTGACTTTTCCTTATTTAAAAAATGATTTTGCTAACTTTAGCCAGTGTTTTACCCAGACAGAGTTCTCGGTTTTTTTTAGAAAAACATGTTATTATTCCTTAAAAAAGGTATAAAAAGTGTATTGGCACTGGTATTGAACAATTACCCAACCGTAGTAAAAATGAAATGAAATGAAGGGAGGATAATGAGGTGAGTTGGACTGCCTGTATTAGTCTGGCACTGGTAGCACCTTTCCACTTTTCTTTCTCTCAAACCCTCTATCTGATGGTCTCCCTCTCTTTTACCCTCTGTCACTTTTTTTTGGGTGGGGGGGTTGACTGAGGTTGGCCCATTCTCTGTGCTTTGGTGAGATCACACCCCAGCAGGTCTGAGCTGAGGCTATTCCTGCACCCTCCACCCTTCCTCTGTGCAACTTCCCCATCACTGCCCGCCACCTCCTCCTCCTCCTCCTCCACCCGGAGCTGTCCATCACGTTCACCCCGCGACAACAATGAACGCCAAGCCCCCACTTGCGAGGACCTCATCGTCAATCAACCGGGCGAACCAAACGCCCAATTTGAGCCATTTCTTCCAAAGGAGGGAACTGATAGACTCCACACTGGTCACACTTTCAAACGCAACAGAGAGACACAGTGGGCGAGAATTGCTGAAAAGCAAATATTGTCGACTTCTGCTGACTTCAAACAGCAGTCAGATGCCAGAGACTACCTAGGCAGTAAAGAAGCTGCATTACACACCACACAAGAGAAAGGGCCTAAAGAACTCTTGGTGATTCCTTTCATGTTTGTCTTTACAGGGAACCCAGAGCATTCATTTCTCTGCTTCTATGCAAAGGAAAGTAAACATGGCACTCTCTGCAGGCTCATGAAATTGAACAGTTGAACGGCCAGTCCTTTTCTTTCTTGTGTTTTAGAATTAGATGTGTTAGCTCTACCGCAGCTTTGGCCCAGTCTATATATATATATTTTTAAATGCTTCAAAGATGAATTTGCATTCCATTCATGATACATATTTCATGCTAAATCTGTCACCATTCATGTGCCATTCCAGGAAACTCTGTTTGAAGTTCTCAAACTGAACTTTTGCTCAAACAGTTCAGCACACACATGTACAGGTCAGCGAATCAATACAAACACAAACACACACAAACTTAATGGAAAAAAAACGTAGCCCAGTTAAGTTCTGTTTCAGTCTCCACAGTGGCCCCGGTGATGCTCTCTTGCAGTCTTATTGGACTATCAGTGCTCAGGGGTCATGGGCCTGGCCAGTCAAGATAAAACAAACCCTGATGAAATGAACCATGTGGGAGCAGAGAGGGCTGCTCTCTACTGATGGAAGAAACCCAGTCACTCTGAGAGGTGAGACTGTAACAGTGTCGTATTGACCCAAGTGACCTGGCTCACTGCTTGAACTCCACCACAATAGGGTTTCACTGATATACTATAAGTGTTTGGCGGCCAAAACAAATAGTTGAACGATTTTGTACATTTTAATCAGTTGTATAAATATGATTTTTTTTTGCAGATTATTAATAAACATTATATTTTAGCAATTGAAGGGATTAATAATACAAAAAAACACAAGTATTGAGTATTACCATTCTCATCTACTACACTACATTTTAGTGGGAAATATTGTACATTTTAGTCTCTTACATTAATGTGACAGATAGAGTTATCAGTTACTTTGCAAATAAAGATTTTACACACAAAACACATGTTGTTAAGCTTATAAAATGTGATGCATTGTTATAGATTTATTTACCTAACACTGTGCTGCGGTATGCCAATGTATTTCACATTCATGAAACATATTGTCTTATTTGGGCTGATATAATGTCCTTTACTATATACTATTACTTAGTATACTTAACTATATTTTGCTGTTTTCACTTTTACTTGTAATGGTTGTCGCATTGCTACTTTTAAACCTTTTAATTCCTTAAGACACTTCTTACTATGAAGGATGGGGTCCTACATAAACACGAAATCTTCTGCCAAAGTAAATAAAATGTTTTGTTACATGAAGAGATTTCTGTGTTCGCGTTTTTCTCTGTGCTATTTTGTGCTGATCTGACGTTGGCGGGGCTCAGTTGGAAAAAAGGTGAGATCACGCAGCTCTGTGCACCAATCAGAATTTAGCAATATTTGGATTTAAAAACTGATGACAGTTGTGGGGCTGTTTGCTCGTGTTGCCAGGCCACTGTCAATCACGTCTTATCAAACCACACCCACACAGTCCGGATGAAGTTGATCAGCTGACTTTTTGAGTGTTTAACTAAATCAAATCATTTTGACATGAATATTTAATGTTACAGAGAAATACTTAATATTTGAAACCACATTTTCAGGCAGCTGACCACATGACTGAGCACATCAATATATATCAGTCTGACAGCTGCTCAAAAGGTTTTATTAGCTGATTTGATTCACTGATTTGACGGCATTTTTATCCATCCATTCATGTATTTAGAATTCACTAGCTACTGTCCTCAGCCTAAAAGAAACAGCTACCTGCATCTTTCCAGTCTGCAGCGGTGACATTTTAAATATTCAGACAGAGTCTGACAAACTTGGAGACCGACAACAATAAGGGCAGTTTTCAATATTTTTATGCCATTTGATTGAGCTGGCGACACAAACAGTTATTTACCACTTTCAGATCAGAGACATGCACTGTATCGCTATCACTGAGCTGGTCAATATACATCACTTCCACCCAAAGGATTACACCTCTTATCTGAAATGATATTCAATAAAGTATGACCGCAGAAATACAGAGTGGAGTGTTCTTGCTTGGATCTGGCTTATGCTGTGAAAAAAAAAAAAACACTTTATTGGAATTAAGATCCAAGTCAAGATTACCTGAGGAAACAGCAGTTAGAGTTCTGTTCCAGTGCCACGTCCTACACTTTATTCTCCACTGCTGGGGGACTAAACCACAGTGTACTGTTCCCCCACAAGCCATGGGGGTGTAATAGGATGCCTTTATGAAATATAAAGAGACGCCCCAGCACCTTCCACAGATCATAGCATGGGCTAGGACGTTTGGAGAGCAGGAGTTTGTGTGTGTGTGTGTGTGTGTGTGTGTGTGTGTGTGTGTGTGAGGCAGAGGGAAGGAAACTAGGTGCTGTGTTCGCCTGACTAATACGGCCTTGCTGAAATGCCCCGCAATCCAAAAAGTCAGCGAGGCAACAGCAAAACTTTCCCCAGGTCCCTCTCTGATGCGCCACGACCGTAATATCATCAAGGTGCCTGGGATGATACCACTCGCTCATTTGTGCTGCCTAATTAGCTGCTGCAACTTCCCTCCCCACTGCTGTGCCATCCATTCAGAGCTTCTAGCAAAGCGAGCGTCATTAGCTACAGCGGGGTGAAGTTAACTCCACTGCTGCCAGTATGTTAGACTCTTCTGAATGTGGTCTGGAACAGTAGCAAGGTGGTTTCTTCTTGAACACAGTCATCTTTTTATGGTTTAAAGTCGACAGCTGTCGACCGTATGTGTATATAACGTGGGTTTGTGGAATTTTTAACCCAAATGATGAAATAACTGCTGTCGTTATACATTCTCTTTTCATTTTCTGTGTTTTATTTTTCCCTGACATCCAATCTCACACACACACACACACACACACACAACCCCCCCACCCACCCGCCCGCTCAAGCCCCAGCCCTGCACTGTATAGCTTTTCTTTTCTTTTTGGGAATTTGATAAAGCCCTTAGTGAGTGTGGTTAGAGCACTTGGGCTGAGGATCTGATGAGAAGTGTGGGGTCTGTCACACACAAACACACACACATACACACACACACACACACACACACACACACTATAAGTACATTCTAATTAGCTGATGTATGCAGGACCTCATCCACGTTGGAGGGGTATCAAAAAGCAATCAACGCCCCATCCCTGATGAGCTCAGAGAGACACAGAGATCCACATTGTCTATGGAAAGATGATGCGTGGCTGGACCTCGACGCGGCTTTCCAAACCACCATAATGCCATGCAATCACAAGACATTATGCATAGATCTGAACCCCAAAGCCACAGGATCGTGAGAGAAAAAAAGGGAATATTGAGTTCATAATTCAAAAGCCTGATTATGATGGTCGCTCTTGTGAAAAAGCTGCTGTGGAGAGCCAGAAGTGGGAGAATTGGCCTGCGAGTGCCACAGAAATATGGTTATAAATGCAGAGGAGAAACGTGTTTGAAAAACTGTCATGATCAAGAGCAATACAGCGCATATAGCAGAGAAATCAGGAGAGTTAAGATGACAACTCGTTGCCATGGAAAACTGAAAAAATTAAGTCAGCAGCGAGTGTATGAGGAGAATTTATGAAAGTGATTCTTCTCAGTGGAGGGAAATCAAATAGAAATATCAACCACAGCAGAACTCTACGCTATCAGCATGAAATGGTGAAAAAAAAAAAAAAATCAAATATCCTAAACATACGATCTAGGATTTTGTCACCCATTCATAATCTAATTTGACCCGAGGCCATACAGCCGATTCGTTTCAGTAAAGACCATAGGTGTTTTAGCTGCAGGCTCCGAAGGAGAGAGGCATGTGTGTCACACAAAGACCATCAGTTAGCGACGTACCGAAAGGGACTCTGTATCACCATCTTATCTTCAAAGGACTGGGCAGGGGCTCAGGGGAGCTGTGCCACCGCCTCGCCTCCACACAGACACACACAGAGGGGGGATTTGGACCTGCAAGCAGGAACCAGAGATCTCTCGGCCGGCACCCAGGCCTGGACCCTCCTCCAACTCGCCCGCGGAGAACAGGCAGGGTTCCTGCACACGCGGCACGACATCAGTGAGCTGATCCCCCACCACCACCACCACCCTCCTCCTCCTCCTCTCTCACTCTCCTTCCCTCCTCCTCCTCCTCCCCTCCTCCGACTGCCTGCCCATTTGCTTCCTGGCCTCAGCTTGACGGAGGGGATGGGATCTGAACTCAACTTAGACACAGAGTTTCCACATTTCACAGATGGCTGGGAGAGGCTTTGCATGGAGGTGAGGAAACAGAGAGAGAGAAAAGAGAGAGAGGGAGCCTCATCGCCGGCGCTGAAGCGGGGCCGATTTCACACCGCGGTAGTGTGCGCTAAAGCAGGCCGCCGTTAATCCACTCACTGAGGGGAAGGCCTGGAGCTATTCCGCCGCCCGACCGCCATCTCCCTCCACAAAGCCATAAATGGTGCATTATACAACTGGGCTTCAGAGACACTGCTGATATGCTGATAGGTGGCGGACAAAGACCAAAGCAACCACAGGAGCGGAGCCACATGCAGGACTGAGGGCCTTAGCGCAAGAGCAGAACGGCACACATGTATTCAGGCATGATCTCTCAAAGGCTGCACTTGCTGAGGTGTGGACTGTTAGAGTGCTATATCTGCGCTTTTGATCGGGGTTAGTTCAACCTCTGGACTCGGCCTTGCGACAGAGATGGACACGCACTAACTCTTCTTCTGCTCTCCAACAAAATAGCTTCCCCCCCCATTCTCCCCACTGTGAATTCATATCTGTGAAGTTACCAAAAGTCTTGAAGATGAGTGTTTGAACTTATGAAAGGCAATCATTTTGAATGAAAGGAGACAGGAAATATATAAACATGGGGGAATTTAAATAAATTGCCACAAAGAAAATCAGGGAGAGGGCAGTGAATTATGTAACGATAAGACAGCCACCAGCCTAAGCCACAAAATGAGATGTTTTACATGAAACGAACAGTGGTCTAGATTAGAGAGCCATCCTGTTTAGACATGAAGCCAATTGGGTTGATATCACATGTGGAGAAAATTTGAAAGATAAGTGGGAACTATGAGAATTGTTATAATCCAACTCTAACAAAAAGCTGAAGTATATTGGCTTTTCCCCCGAGAAGCACTGCACGATAAACATCTTTGATGAAAGAAGTTCATTACTTGTGCGCTGTGTAATGTAACATGCTTTATTATGAGTCCATGCCAACCTACAGTGAGTCGGTCTCTAAATGAAGCCTCAGGCATTTAATGGACATCATTAGGTGAAAACATATAAGAGATAATTATGGTAATTACAAATCCCTTTTATTCGCCCTGAGTCTTTGACAAGAAGGTTGTCATATCAACCACTTCAAACAAACAAAGAGTTGTTGTCTCTTCCCCTAAATGATGTCCGGTTACATTTGGATGGGAATTGTCTTCGGATTATCCTTTTTTATTGTTTGGTTAGTGGCTCTGAATGGAGGCTACATTTCTTTCAATAAAAAACTTGATTAAAACAAGTGATTCACAATAGTAGAATTTGACTTGCATTTGAATAGCCACTTCATTACAAGTGAGACCTTGATCTTGAAAGCAGCCCCATACAAAGCTAATGGACATGTCTATTCTGTCTATTAGAGATGGACCCTCAGAGGAAGCAAGGCCTTCTATTCAATATCACAGATATCACTATGGGCACCCAACGCCTGTCTTATTAAATTTCAGCAAAATAGCTAAAGGAACAAAATGACAAACACTGGCTATGTTACGGCCAAAAAACGTCTTCTAAGAGTTAGTTTTTTGTTAAACCTAATCCAAGTGTCACTGTCATTTTGCCACGTGGGGTCAAACCCAGAGCAACCCTTGTCACTTCATCTTAGCGATACAACATCTAAGCAGCAAGAACAGATGAAATGTTGTATGGAACATCTTTATGGAGAGACTGAGAGGCAATCGTGAAGGACTTGGGTGTTTATTTACAATATGCATCCAATCATGCTTTGTCACAGTTCCATGTTTCGTCTTTTTCCGAAACCACAGAGAGACACTCTCTGGAGATTCCATTTTTGGCCTCTTTGCTACACAAACTCATAATATGGTGCCGTCTTATCAGATCCTGCTTACAATAACAGATTCACTTCGAGTCAAAGCTGTTGTTTAACTTATTCGGTCCCATGGGAAAATTCAGTTCAAACAAGTCAGGAGACATCTGCCAGTCCACAGCAGCTGATGATGTCAACGGGTCCCTGCTTGTACCAGATTCCTCCGGCACTTTCAATCATTCCTTGTGAGATTACTGCAATAGGATATTACTGTACAAACTATGACCATGTGTCCTGCTGCCACAAAGCTTAGCAACATATTACAGTTTGTCAAAGCAAGCTATTGCGAGGGAGAGATAGATACAGAGAGGAGGAGAGAAGCCATTGACCTTTGTGTCCTTCATATTTGCCTAGCTTCCCCTCAACCCCAATCTTAAGAGTGAAATCATCTGATCCCAAACTAACTGTCAACTGGCTTGTGATGGTGGCAAAGCCAGCAGACATCAATCAATCAGATTTTCTCCTCGTCTATCAGAGGAGGCTTTTTTTCCCTGTTTTGCCCGGGCTTATCATCTGACCCAGTTGTTATCCTGTTTCTGAAGCTTAAAAAACTTGATTATGGTCAAATGTATGTCTCAGAGATTCACAGGCACATCCTAGACCAAACCAGAAGGCAGAAAAAATAAATTATCAGTATTTCACCACAGAAATGAATGCAGGATGTAATGATTGTAGTTTTTCAAAATGAGGCTCTTAATTCTACACTCATGCTGGAAATAAGGAGTTTGAGCCAGTTATCTTTGCTTTTCAGGAATGCGTGACTGCGTGAACCTAAGATAAAAATCCAATCTGATATCATAAGACAAAAAAGGCATTTTGGTTGACTACAGCACTTGCTCAATGTCAACAGTTTTTAGTAATTACTAGATAAGCATTCTCTGAAATACACAGAGAAAGAAAATTGGCTGATTCTGAAATAATAGCGGCTGCATCTCTCTCTGGATGTTTACTCTGTCACTTCACAAAGCCCGCTTTGAAATAATGCGAAGCAGGAGAGATGACACGTCACTCCTTTCGTCACTGTCCGATATCGCCCGCTGATTTGCATCATTTACTATAAATATAATCGATCATCATCAAAGCACGCCAATTGGAATATGGCTCCATTATGGCTATTTCTGTAGCAGGGCTGCTCGCTGCTAATCACATGCAGGCAGATATGGCCACTGATCACATGATGTGTAAGCTGTGCTGTCAACAGCTTTACCAGCTTTGCAATGGTGCAAATCAAAACACAGCCTCTTTAAAGTATTAACATGTTTTGAAGTTTGTTTTATATTTTCAGCATATTTGACATAAATTGTTTATCTATTTATAAAGCTTTGTCATTAGTGATTTTCCACCGAAGCCTTAAGATGCAATGTGTTTTGTGGCGTTCGTCTGGCACAAAATGCTGATGTACAAATTGAACTGAAAAGCTTGTTACTTAATCCTCTGTTGCCACCTATCCCTTAACTATAGAGCCAGCTGCATTTCATTCCAATGCAAAGTTCTGCACCCCCCCTACACACACACACACACACACACACACACACGAATACATCCTCAGTAATTCCTGCCAAGCCAGAGATTTACACTGAACAGCTATTAGGGCATCACTCTCAGATGCCAGCTACTATCCGGCTCTGGAAATGGTGCTCACCAAATGATCCCCTCTATTATCAAAAATGACCATTTCATGTATGTTTTAATTACTGAAACAATTTATGCAGTTGAAGTCAAACTCAAGGCTTGGCCAACCATTTTACTGTACATTGCTGACGACATATTGTGACAATGTCTGCTGCAAAATGTGAGTCATTTTTCCTAGGAGTCCCTTTCCTTTCTCTCATCCAAGATTCAGTCAAACCCCTAATATCAATTTTGACATATTCCATGAAAATCTTTTGATTAACTGTAGCTAATTAAATTGAAATGAACAAAAAGAATCTTAATGCAGACATAAAAGTTATTTACATCCCTGCAATGGGAGACTGACAGACTTTATTTCTGGGATATGGCAGAGGCAGGTTCCTGTTGCAGGCACAGAGCTGTTTCTCTTCTGGGCTATGGAGATGTCAAAGCATCACACAAATGTGATGAACCCAATATCCATATCCATGATACATCAAAACCTCGGCATGGCACAAAAATAACTGCAATACCTCAGGAGCAACCTCAGAAATCCCCTTAATTGAGCAATATCTTCATTCCTGATCCATGTGCATCACCAAGGTGAAAAGGGACCGTGCAAGTTAAATGAAAGAAGAATTCATGATGTGTGGCGGCCTCTCTTACTCACCCTGGCTATTTCCCCTCTTGGCAGGGGCCAAATAGAGAATGTTAAATGAGGCAATTGTGTCCCGGAGGCAAAAAAAGAGGAAGAAAAAAAAAAAGAAGCAGGCAGTGCCCCTGCTCTCTGCTCCAACCCTGAGGAGCATTCTGCAGCATGATGAGGTACATCCAAGCAGCACCCAGGCCTGCCACTACCCAAATAGCTCAGGCCAGACCTAACTTCCCACGAGAACAGGCCACTCCACTCTAAAACACATACATATTCACTACTCATTAGTCAAATTCCTAATCAAGCTGGTGTTTCAGTGAATGATGCACAAAAAAGCATGCAGGTTAAAAAGAATGCTCAATGCCTGCCTGAATAATATTGACCTAAAATAAGAATATACTGAAGTTCAGCAAAATCTCAGTATTTTTATTACGGGCAGTCGTGGAAAGTAACTAAGTACTTTAGTACTGTACTCAAGTATAATTCTGGGGTACATGTACTTTGCTTGAGTATTTAAATTTGATGCTACTTTATACTTTTAATTGACTCAATTTCAGAGAGAAATGCTGTACTTTTTACTCCACTACGTGTATTACTAACTATAGTTACTAAACTAGTTACTTTTCAGATTATGATTTTATACACAAAACGTGATCATTAAAAACCACATAATAAAGTGAACATTAGCACCACATTGACCAACTACAACATTTTGTGGGCCATTTTGTGCACGAGGAGTACTTTTGATACTTAAAGTACATTTATCTACTAATACTTCTCTAGTTTTTAGTCAGTTTTTTAATTTTTACAGTGTGCGTATTGCTACCTGCGTATTGCTACCCGCTTAGGTAGAGGATCTAAATACTTCTCCCACCTCTGGTTAATCTAGCTAATCAGTAGACATAGCTTAATCGTTTCTTCTATAAAATGTCAGCAAAATAGTGAAAAGAGTCCAAGTTGACGTCTTCAGATGCCTTGTTTTGTCAGACCAACACTTCAAAATCAAAATATATTCAGTTCAATCTCACAGAAGAAAAAGAAAACCAGAAAAATATTCTCATTCGAGAAGCTGGAACCGGTTCAGTTTAAAATGAATCGATCAAAATTGTTGCCAATTCATTTTGCCAATTCATTTTCTGTAAATCGACTAATCGTTTCAGCTCGACACAACTGCTTAATCACAATTTCATGAGCACCATAAACAGTGAGTGCCAGGATATACTGCAGGCCTATAGGAGGCCTGTAGAAATACCAGGATGTAAAGTGTGATCTGTTAACATTCTGCGGCGGTGGCTGCAGGAAACTGATCTCCCCTGCAGTCCCACTGTCAGCTATACAGACATACTCCACGGTGACACCTCTGATAATCAAAGCTTTGTCTGGGTCTTAAAAGGACGTACTTGAACAACAGCGAGACCAGAGGCCCTACTTTGCTGTAATGGCCTTTGGACATCAATATTTAAATCTTACATCTCTGTTGTGATTAGAATGCTGCCTTTCTCTGGGGTTTTTTTCAGCCCTCTCTCTCCTGAAACAACAAGGTGGGGGTGAAAAAAGGCTTAAATCAATGATCTTTGAGTCTAAACTAGATTCCTAAGCAGTTTGCCACTCTCAGCAGCAAGATAAGATAAACTCTCTTTGACCTAAGAGATGAAGTTGCCATGACGATCAGGGAGTCCACTTTCTCTATTGATATTTTGCTGATGTAACAACAAATGGAACTAGATCCTGCTCTTGATAATGGTGATTAATTAATACCAATATTGATCCCTACAAGCAAGAGACAAAGCTATTAACTTAAAGTAGGCTGAAAGTCAATTGTTACCTGGGGGCTCAATGGGCATCATTGATATAAAATCTAAATAAACAGAGAGGAATACGGTAAGGGACTGAAACATACAATTTAAAAGAAAATACACAACCAGCAACAGTAAAAGCATCTGCACATTTTGTTTTTGATCTGGGCATATTTCTAAAATTAACATTCTGCTCACATAGGTGACAGTTCCAGTGCCTGAATGAAACACAATGGTGACAGCTCGGACCAGCCGTTATTGGAATAATAGCAGTGGAATTCAGGAAAGAGGAAGATAAAGAGGAAGCTGCGTGAGGAAGTGACCTCCACCTTTTGCAGCAACCCTGCCCACATTTCACACCGCTGTCCAGGCTATGCGGGCTACAGCGACAGAGAGGGCAGGATTAGGCACCGTCAGTCCGTCGGCTGCCAACCACAGCCCATCCAACACATCACACTGCACTGTTGTCAACAAAGGAACATACACTCCGCTCCCTATAGCTGCAGAGCCCGAGACATAAGCAGTAATAGCAGCGCTGCAAATACTTTCTCTATACAAGAAACATTGTACTTTAGATACAATAGAAAAAACATTACAAGAAGATGACATTCATCTGCATTGTTGTTTTGTGTCAAAAGTGAGGAGGCAATTGGGGATCCTTCAGCTAAGACGAGGCAACGGCACAAGCTGTTATTGGCAGGGAACAGATGTTTGAGAGAAAGTTGGCATTCAACAACCATTCTTCTTCTGACAGAAATCAACAAGAGAAACACAAGAGACACGGCGTGATTGTCACCCAATGAAAGAGAAACCCTTAAATATACATGGAGGCTGGCATGCAAACATCTTTTGATTTTACACCCCCAAAACATCTGACTGCTGGAGTTGCCAGCGTTTGTGGGCCAAGGGTGAAACGTGGCGTATACGACTTCCACAGCGTCAGCACGCTTGCCTTATAAAAAAACACAGCAGAGCTAGGTTGTAGGAAATGTGGACGAGGAGTCTGTTCCCTGAGAGAGAAAATAAATAAAAAGACATCAAGCTAACAGCTCCGATCCCTCTGCTAAAAGCCACATGCTCGTCGCACATACTGTACATGCACCAATGTATACACAAGCAAACACACACGCAAATTCAGATACAGGATGTTGGCAGTCAATTCAGTAAACACTCCCCTTATCCCTTACTACTGTAATCTGCCTCTGATAAATGCCCCTCAAAGATAGAAATGTCACCTGATATGATAAACAGTATGCTAACATTACATAAAGTGGCCTTATGCTAAGGACTTGGAGAGATTAACTGTGGAGTGGAGATGGAAAAAAATGGTCGCTATGATAAAAAAAAAAAAACTGACTAAACAGACTTTTAGCTGTAGCAGAGAACCTTGTTTGGCTGTAGTTCAGTTCCAAGCTGACTAGCTGAGAAAAGCAGGGACCCTATTCTAATAATCCAGGGGTTGTATGTACATTATGTTGGATTTAAGGTAAACAGAGGCAGTTAACAATTACAAATAAATAACCCCAAAACAGTTGGGATCATATTCCTCAAAGGCCTTAATATGAAAAATATTAGTCAAACGATGCATCTATGATGGGACAGGAAAAGCAACATTTACCAAAGCATCACTAATCCCTGTTGCAACTTTATCCACAAGGTATTATGGGTAAAAAATAAAACAAAGTAACAAAAAAGCATTGCTGTACACTGCAGTGGAGATTGAGTAGACTGAGTAGATTAGGCATTTTGACAGTATGACATAGTGGTAAGCTCTGGGGACTTAAGCACTTGCCGCTCGGTTGCTATACAAACTTACAGTAAAAGAGCAGCATAATCACTACAGTATGCTGCTCGATTCTGGTTGGACAATGTCGAGTAAAAGAGGCAGAGGAAGCAACATGAATTCTCAGACGGTCCATATGGTGAAGACAACAGTAAAGGGGAGAACACTAAGTCAGTTTAATAAGCACATTTGACATTAGATGTTCGCCCATGGCCTCAGAGGGCCGCTTCAATGTGTTCCCATAAACACTGGCGGAGGCACGCTCCCTACATCATCCAGATTCCCCTTTACGCCGTGAAACTTTGGGGGGCAATTTTACAGAAAAATTACTCTGAGGGGCCTGGTTTCAATTCAGCCTGTTCATATCTTTCCTTCCTATTAAGCATCAAAATGTTCTCCTCTCAGTACGAATAGAGGTATGGACACCACCAGCAGCTGGGGGGGGGGGGGGGNGGGGACAGGAGGGAGGGAGAAGAGAGGATAGAGGGAGCTTGGTGGAATTCACACATCATATTACAGCAGCTAATCGCAATCCGCAGAGCATCAGCGATATTTTCATCATTCCTGTCAAATTCTACTGACCCGCCTTGGAACAGCTAACAATCTGGGCAATTTATTGGCATATTGGCACAGGGTGATAAGGCTAAAAACAACAGCAGCTAGCAGCTGGCCCTGGGAGATGAGCTGATAACATTGATATGTGCTCCCACACAAAACACCTCCACCACTATCTCCTCTTTCTATCAAACTCTTATTACAATAAAAGTGTATGGGGGGTTTTTCATTTTCTTGGAAAAGCAACAAGGGGAGGGGGATACAGAAAGGGGGCCAGGAATATATATTTATATATATAAAAAAAATCAGATGTAACGTTTCACAGAAAAAAAACAAGGGGGGAAAATACATAATTTATCACTGTATTATCGGGATATCCAGGCAGCCTAATCAAGGAGCACTGAGTGACTATTTTTTGCCTTATCATCCAAAGTGGTGGAAACGGAGAAGGAATTATCAGCCAGCTGCAGATTGCTGGGCTGGAATTTTAATGGTAATAATCGGGTTTCTGATGGTATATCTTCTCTGCTTATCTTTCCCATTATCTGCCCTTATCTCCCCAGTCATCGGAGCAAATTAATGGTGCTCTTTCAGCATCGCCTTTTTATCACCGCTCAGAGAGCACCCAAGGGGAAAGAATAAGCAAAATATTAAAATACTGCATAAATCACAATTTTAGATAACGGTCCAATGTATGCAGGGGGAGGAGGGGGTGGGGGTGGGGGGTGGGGGGGACTGCGCCCAACAACCTTTTTGTCCTTTAGAATGACTGTCTGTGCTGACTTTCTGTGCAGAGCCTCCTCAGCCTTTTTTCCCAGAGTTCCCGGGGTAGGAGAGAGGATCTAGGCTCCTCGTGACCTTTCTGTTTCTAACTAGAGCTTGATTATACGGCCGCACACCAGCTCCATATTAACAAGATCTTACACATGACATACTAATTCACACAAGGCCGGGTCACACAATGACGAAAGCGCAGCACAAACGTTAGACTTCCTTTGCTCGACAACAAAATTCGGATGCAACGATGGGATTGGTCCAAAGATGAGTGGGCCCATCACGTCATGCGTTGTCGTGCTTCTTTGTTGATTAGAAATGGTTGCGGCTTTTGTGGTGGATGCCAGCAAAAGCACAAATATGAACTCAAAGACAGTTAAAACAAAGGGATGTTTCTGCAAAATAATAATTTTCATTCAGAGATTATGGCAACTATACTGCACCAAACTATTCTAAACTGTAGGAGAAATAAGTCCAAAAACTATATTTGTTCATACAAACATTTTAAACAATAACCATCAACTTAAAAAAATTAAATGTTAAACTGGTTGATTTTAAAATATTTGGCATAACTGCTGTTTTTCATAATTTTTACTGTAATAAAATGTACAGCATTAAAATACTAATAAATCCCTAATTTTCTTTACACAAAGAAGCACGAAAAAAATCCAGATTCCAATAATATTGCCTTAAAAACTGTAAAAAATGTACCACCCATAAATATCTAATTGGCGAGACAATAATAATTATATATAAAATAAAACAAGACGACACACAAATGTCTTGTGTCGCAGAATCTGTCTCACAGAAATGTAATTTTTAAAAAAAATGCTCTTGTACACCAACATGCACATGCCCTCATGAATTCATGCATGTGAGCTCACACACACATGCAAACCACGCACACCCACACATGGACACATATACAAATGTTGCCTTGGTTCTGACTTCTCCATAACATCTCGGAGCACAGATAAACAGTATCATAAGCACAAAACAAATTACTGGAAGTGGTTTGATATTTGATCTTTTGACCCCAAAGTAACAACAGCCTGCTTCTAGCATCTCTCAGCAGCAGCTAGAACACAAGTGAGCACACACACACACACACACACACACACACACACACACACTGTACACACACTCAGATGTCAGCTGTATTTGAGATGTGCAAGTGTGTTTATGTCCACGTGCTTGTGTATGCGTGGGTGTGGGTGTGGGTATATGTGTGTGTGTACAAATCCCCACATATTTATGGATGATCTACAGGCTCTTTAAAATCATTAAAATTATGAAAAGTTGTTTAAAACCATTCATTAAAAAAATTTGTATTATGACTACAATTGTGAATGTGAATATGACACATTTTTTAATTAAATGTAGACCATGAGGTTATACTTTATTAATATTTTTCGTGCATTAAAAACAAATAACAAGCCACTACATTTTAGGAAAAAGCTGCATACATTTTCATCTAAATTTGAAAAGCAAATATGTGTAAACGCTGCTGCTGATCAAGACAAGGTCAACACTTTCCCCAGAGGATTGGTACTCTTCAGTGAAATTAAAATGAACACATGCCATAACTCCCCACACTCGCTCTCTTACTGCAACACAACCATCAACATTACTAATCAATATTTATAGCAGGTTGAGGCTGTGCTACTGTGAAGTTTGAAAAAGTGTGTGTGTGCTCGTATTTATGTGCACACACACCTGCAAGTGAGTGAGTGTGTGTGAGTGTGTGTGTGTGTGTGGAATAGGGAAAAAAAATGAGAAGTGTGTGAAGGAGTTGGAGTGTGTGTGAGACACGTGTGTGTCTGTGTTACAAATAAAAAACAATTCAAAAACAAACCGGAATTTTAAACACAGACCCAGTATTTATTATCGGCCTATAATTTAGAATCGCTGGTGATTAATTGGCATAAAAAGCTTCAGCCTGCACACCCAGTCTAAACGCTGCACTGTCTGATACACGATTTTGGATGGAAACTAGAATAGAGTAGCAAAATAACTTCCTTTTTTTTTGGTACAACTTGGCAGCGGCGGGGAAACTTTTCAGCCAGCAGCAGCACCGTGGGATTTGGATTGTAAATCATCTCTTCAAAAACATAAAATATCTCGCGGAGCGGGAGACCGGAGCGTGCGGACCGTGACAGGCAACACATGAGTGGCGATAGTTGAGCGCTGCTGAATCAGCTTCAGCGTGGTCACTATCATTACAATATCCTGCGAAGTCTAATAAGCTTGAGGGACGCGGTGTAACGGCTAGACAATAAAAAGAACTTACGTTTGATCTGCCTGGGGTTGCTCTGCTTCCTTCGGGACATGCCTGCTGTGCGGCTGGTCAGTGAATCCAGGTGTAGTACTGACAGATCGATAGGTTCTGGTTCATCCAAGTAGCCGGTTTTGGGTTTTTGTCTGATGGAAATTGAGAAAGAAAAAGAAGAAGAAGGGGGGCACCAGTACTTTTTACGCACAAGTCTATCGTTCCGTCTGTCTTTCCTTTATCTTTCTCGTCTCTCTGGCTCTGGCTCTGGCTCTCTCTCTCTCTCTCTCTCTCTCTCTCTCTCTCTCTCTCTCTCTCTCTCTCTCTGTCTTTCTCTCTCTCTCTCTCTCTGTCTCTCTCTCTCTGTCTCTCTCTCTCTCTGTCTCTCTCTCTCTCTCAGCACAGTTCTCCGTGGTGAGGCTGCGCTTCGCCGCGATCCGCACGGACTGACTGGGGAGGTGAAAGCGTTTCGCGCTTTTGTTTGAAGATAAGGTTTGTTCCTCCCCGGGTACCGTAGCCGCAGCTTCGTGAACTTCACTTGATCCACATTTACTTTAACTTCCAGTTATTAATTAGTGCATGGCCCCTTAGTTCCTTAGTTTGCGCCCAGTGTTTTTTTTTGTTTGTTTGGTGTTTTTTTTTTTGGGGGGGGGGGTGTAAATATAAACGGAGATGGGGACAAGCTGAGCTCCATCATGAGGCATCACAGTCCCAATATAAACAAGAAATCATTTGCCTCGCCTGTATTTCAGGTAAACATTTTTTCACACCTTTTTTTCTTAAAGGACGCTGTTGCCATCAGTTTGGTGCTGCTTTAAAATGATAAGATTAATTTAGCCGCTGTATTTGTGTGATATCCATTACAGGTTTAGGGGGACAACCCTCCACTATCCACCAGGGTAATTTAATACAGCATGTGGTCTCACTCATATCACCAACAAATCTGAACCTATATTGGTTAAATACGCCAGGATTAGCTCAGTTGCAGCTTGGCCACTCATTCCCCCATAATGCACTCTGAGAGTTGATCTGGACTGAGATGCAATGACCTGAAATGACTTGACCTCTTGGCCAAAAGCTGAAACAAGTAACCTACAGTCTAGATTTTTTTTTTTTTTTTAAACACACACACAGAATCCACCATTCAAAATGATTATACAAAAAGCCTGGTGTAAATTCTCTCTGCTTGAGCTTCACACTTCAAAATGTGTCCAACCTTTTACTGTAAAATATATTTATTTTATCATTTCCAGTGAGAGGCAGCGCTCTGCTTTTTATGCTCTGTTTATTTATCAATATTTGAAAAGCTGTCAATCAGAATATGAGCATTTTTTTCTTTCCTACAATTAGGCTGCCTAAGGACGAGAAAAATATTCCGAATATTTAAAGAGAGAGAGAGCGAGAGGAAGTGAGAGCCTTCAAATCATTCAGATTTTGACTGCCATGTTCTGAATAGTTGCCCAAACTGGAAATCACTCTCTTCAATTAGCCAGTTGGACTGCCAAGGAAGACAAGCAAGTGGCCTGTGAAATTATCTTGTAACCCAATTCCACAACTTTGGAATGGAGTCTGAAACTACAGAATAATTTATGTGGCAGACAGGTCAGCGGTGGTTCACCTTGAGGAGAGCATCTGTCTTGCGAGCCTCCTTGGTATGTGTCTTCCTGCAGCCTCCCAAACCCGCCAAACCCCCCACCCAACCCACCCGTCCTCTGGTGGCTGAAGTTTTTCTTTTTTTCTTTCTTCTTCATGTACAGCTTTGGTCGTGATCCAAGCACAGTGATGTCATGGGACAGTGGTAGTCATAAAAAAGTGAATCATTTCAATATCTCAGCTTTGTCACTCTGTACACACTCTGAGGGTTTCTGTTAAAAAATGAGAGAATGATGATCTGTTCAAAACAAAGAAAAACTATTCAATAGATAAACAAATAGTGATAAGCTCATGGGAATAAAAAATAATGAAATGAAATGGGTTTTTCTATCATACACGCTCCTAAAAGTTAAAAGTAAAATTACATTGAAACCTATTAGAAGGTTAAAAATAAAGCAGTCCCACACACTGTCTAAAATTACCATGCTAAACATCCATAAATAGCCTTTACTGGCCATATTAGGAACCCAGCACCAAAATCAATAATGATTTGTGGTAAGAGCAACAACATAGTGAGAGAGGAGAGTCAAATTGCCAGCTGAAGATTAATTTAACGCCACTCCTAAATCCTCTGAGACTGGAGCGTGGTTCTTCTCTGCTGTTCCTGAGCCCCAGTGGCTTGTTTGAAGCTGTCTTTGATTGACAGGTACAAATCTGCGAGAGGAAGAGAAAGCTTTTTTTCACTGCTCAGACCAGATGGTTGTGATAATTAACATGATACTGTTTCCATCGCAAGGGAAATCACTGACACAAGGTTGGTCATATTAATAGGTTAAGGTATACTGTATGCTGTGGAGATGCTGCGCAGTGCACTCACATAATCTGATTATAGGGGGAAAGGTTGATTTAATGTGCTAAATCATTTGATTAGAACTGCCAAGTCACATTTGGGGAATGCCAGTCAGTGTCAGGGCAGTGGAGGTGGGCTGTCTGGTGGCTTCATCATGTTCATTCTTAAAGAAAATATGTTTCAGAACAAATGGTGTTGCTACGGCTCATTGGTATGCCCAATAGTCTTCTGACTGAAGACACGCCAGCATGTCTATGAACTGTATGTCTCATTCAGAGCCTGGAAATATGTTGTGATAGTGACATGTTGATATTAAATAATAGATAAAGTTTTGTCTACTGATGTGATTATTTATTGACAGCTCTGTCACAAGCAATGCCGGATTTTTTTCATGTTAAAGAACAGGGTGGTGTGTTTACCTGCATTTTACACTTGATTTAAAAAGGTAATTTCATCATTTATGTCAATTAGCATGCTTCTGTACCCTAAACTTCGCAATCCTTGCACAAAATCATCATTTATACCCTTGTTATAACATTATATAGTAGTAAGGGACTGTATAAAAATGTTCGGGTGCTCTGCAACATTATTAATATTTTCTTTGGACTCTCTTTGGACAACACCCTCCCACCAATATCTCAAAATATGACACTATTGAACAACTCTCTTTGCCTTTAATAACTAAAACTGTACTTATGTACTTAATATTTGAGATGTTGTCGATAACAATTTTCACACAGAGACCAAATTACACAGTAGGAGTGGAATTAGTAATTACCAAAATTATGAAAAATGTAACAAAATGAAGTGTCCTGTTACTGAATGTAATATTTTTTAAACAAGAGCGGTCGCTGTAACTTTTTATGATACATTTAACTTTTTTTTTTTGACGCATTTAACTTTACTGTTTAAGTACTTCCTGTTTTGATGCACCCTTTGGAGATATAATGTTGAATCACTAATAAATACAAACATCCTTGTGTATTTTGTTTCTCAAAACTGGCATATTGATCCTATTAGCTACTAGCTGGTTTTGATGCAGAAGTTAAAACCCAACAGAGATATGATTGTTGTCCTCATGTGGGAAAATGCACCTTTGTGACCTTTGGCACACAATATTTAATCTTTAAGAAAAAAAGAAATTCAAAAGAATAAAAATCTGGCCAAAAAAAGTCAAAAGGCCCTCCCCTGCTCCCCAAAAATGTTCGAGTACCCTTGCTTCAGCAAAAAGTAAAATAAATAACCCTCCCTCTTTTCTACACCCCACTCCTCCTACTAATTTTCATACAGTCCCTAAATGACATGTGATTGCATCATAACAAAGTTACAACAATTATCCAACAGTTAAGTCTTAAATGACTCCTGCAGTAACTTCACCAGGTGTTCCCAGTTGTTAGATATAAAGCTGTGTTACCCCAGTATTGAGTTAATTTTATGACAATCCTAAAATGAATTATTGCCATAATAACAGCTGCAGTCTCCCTCATACACTGTTTAAGTGAGCCGCTGTGCTGACTGAGTAATATCACAGGGAGTCTGGCATGACAAATTACTAGGTTGATTTCTTTAAGGGATCACACATGTCCAGTGGCGCTGGGAGTGACAGCCATCGCTTGGACAGGGACTCCATCCTTAAAGAGCAGCCTCAGCAGCTCAACTTGGACATCAGTGTTATGAGTTTGCCTGCTGTGGTGTCACCCTCTGGCTGTTGGGGATTGGTTTGTCTCCAGAGGATGGAAGGTCTATGTGTGTGTGTGCACAGAGTTAGTAGGGTGATGTGGGGTGCAGGGTGGGGGTGGTACATATATAACTGTTTGGGTCCTCAATATATATATACTACATTACACTACGAGAGAGACAGAGGGGGAAAATAAGGAACTGAAACAGAAAGTTGTTCAGTCCCAAATTAAAAGTGAACAGTTTTTATATTGTTTTTGCATAACATCCCATAATTCTTTGTGATTTTTTTATTCAAGTATGTGTCCCATGTTCCCAGTAACATTACATTACATATATGATTCATGACCTTTAATAGCTATAATGTTGAGTTGCTGTTGTCTGTCCTGCATGGGTAAGATGCTGGTGCTGGTGCTGGTTGTGGCTGAATGCTCTAGCTCTGCAGCCCCCCTCCACCACCACCACCACCACCACCATCCATCCATCCAGCCAGCAGCTCCAGCAGCAGTGAGCAAACAGATGTCTGAGAGAGTGCCCACTCCGCTGGCCGGGCTGCCAAAACCACCCGCGGCCCTGGAGGCCTCAGCGCCAGCTCTTTCCAGGGAGGCTTCACTCTCTCTGCGCCACCATCCAGTACCCTTCCCTCCCCACCTCCTTCCCATCCCTTTCCGTTTACCAGGGAGATATATAACATGCGGTGCGCTTTGAAACAAAGCACAACAAGCAAAAAAAAACAACATACGCAACAAAATGTCGGAACGTTAAAAAAAATGTAATCGAAATGCCACACATCCCCAAAGCATCACCAAAGGTTAAAGTCTAGGGAAGTGAGGAAAAGAGTAAAAGAGGGCGGGATGAACAAACTATGCTCCTCCCATTGGGAATGTGTAAATCTGTAAATAAAGGCTTTTTGTAGAAGAGGAGGAGGAGGAGGAGGAGGTGGAGGAGGAGAGAACCATGGGGCAGTATATTCTCACTGCTAATCTCAGTGTCTTTTTATGTGGTCAAAAGCTGAGATTGTGACACCTCCAGGGGATAACCAGCAAGCCTTTTATGGATTAAAATCATAAATATCTATACTCGTTTCAAGGAGTTCATTTCTTAAAATAATAGTGTTGCATTATTAAGTAAGGCGAACAAATGATCTGACAGTGGAAGGTGAATGAATGCAGCCTGTAGAATGAATGAATAAATCAATGACTTTCTCTGGGAACCTTTAACATTACCCCCAAAATGACCTTTTAATATACAGTTCTGATATCCAGGAAGAAGTAAGCTCCATTTCTACTATAAATTTGTCATTTTAATAATAACCTTAATAAATATATCATTAGCAAGTGAATTAAAAGTCAGACAAACCAATAACACTTGTTTCCTTTTTACCCTGTAGGGACTTAGACAAAGGTGAAAGTGTGAACTGAAGTAATGTTTGTAAAATGATCATGGTCAGTGCTCAGGTGATATCTACCTATTAAAGAATATTTTACCACTTATAATTATTTTTATCACATGAGACTTCTGTGTAAATATGTCATTCCTGTATACAATTAATTAATTAATGCATTTTTTTTGTTGCATAACACCACAAATTCATATAAGCCAGATCCAGAGTGCTGCATATACATTTTCAAACAATACTAACAAAAAAAGCTCATAAATAAAGAAATCCAAATTGAACCACCACTCCCTGTCTGCAAAATTCATAAATCACTGTCAAAAAAACATTTATAATATAATACTGTGGAAACTGGAGTTAATTAGATAATCCATTTTACCTTCTTTTCCAGGATTTTGAGACAGAGCAAACTTAAACACATAAAAAATGAACAACTATTCCAAATTTGAATCATCTTCACCTGATCATTTCTGTGTTTGTCGAGGCATTTCACGGAAGTTTAACTCTCCTGAATCAGAATAGTTTGTACAGTGAAAAACAAAATGGGACTAACTTCCCACTTCTCACAAATCACACAGTTCACAAAATCTGTTTTGCACTTGAATATTTTTGAATCCGCCAACCTCTCTGGCCAGAAGAAGAATACCAGTTCTCAGCTGTGCAACTAAAGATCTTTAGCTTCTAGATAAACTTTAATTTTCAGCTGAATCCAAACTACAATGAAAATACAGAGAATATGATTTGAAAGTTTGTGATATGTATAATCTATTGATATTCATAATCTATGAAATCATTCTTTAATACTAGCACAATTCAAGGAAAAGCTCAGTCTAACATTTGCTAATATCCACTAACAGTTAATATGAGCTCTACATTATAAGTAACAGTATGGCTCATTGTAGTGATCATGTTCCAATATATCACAAGTCAGAGGTTTGCATGCCAAGTGTCCAAATAACATATTTGCTGCTTTATACACGAGCACCTCATGTGTTTTGACATCCAGTGATTTAACATTATTCATTTTTATGAGGTCAAGTAAATTATATTTGATATGTGTGGCTGATCCCCCCCCCCCCTTTTCTGTATGTGCATGAGTAACTGAGGACCCACATCTGAACGCAGCATTATAATACAGTCTGTTGATGTATTTTATAAGTGTGTCAGCTGGTTTATTACATATGCAGAGGCATCAGTGCACAGCAAAATGGAAAAATGCATCAATATATTCACAGAAAGGCAGGCCGTAGACAGCTCAGAAAATAAATCTACATCTGCCAGGCTCCATGCAAACAGCAGAGGCATCCTTAATGGTTAAACCATCGATGAAAACAGATAAAAATATTAAATATTCAGACATTCCTTTCACCCAGTATCAAAAGCGTCCAGATGTGGGAAGCTGAAGTTGTTATCATGAAGCCAACGACAGGCATTGAAAGAAATTCCTCTGAATTTCCAACCATATAAAAGTATTTTATGGCATGCAAATAAATGGTAATTTTTGACTATGGAGAAAAAAACATGCCAATAACCCTATCATTTGGGACTAAAACTCCACAAACAGGAGATACTTTCAATTTGCCTTGCCTGTCTCCCCGCGTTAGATGCTTGCGATTGCCGCGAAATTAATCCATTTAACAATCTGTGGCTTAAATTTGAGGATTTCCAGTTTTTTTAGAATATCAATAAGTTCCAATTGAAGAGAGGATTCTTTTGCAATTCAGGCATGTGCAGGCGATAACGGCAGAGTTGGCATGAAGAGAGGCAAAGATGGATTAATTATGCAGAGAACATGGAAATTCTGCTTATCATCGCTTAGCAAAGGAGCCCAGCTCACATAATCAGAAAACGAGGATGAAAAAAAATAACAATGCAATGGCACCTTCCAGCCCATCATCTTACAAGTTAGATTTTTCCTGTAATTAAAAAGTAACATACAATTATATTCATATCTCATATGCAGACTATGAGTGGGTGTATATTAAATAATTGCATTTGGGATATAAGGGTTGAAGTAAAAAAAAAAGAAAAAAAAAGAAAAGAGAAAGAAGTTTAAAAAAATCTTGTCTCACAGGGGTATAGCTCCCCTGGGTTGGATTGAACTACTTAGAAACTGAAAACTTAAATTATCTTTGGAAAGCAAACAAAGACAAAAGCTAACTGAAGCTACTGTATATTTACTTACTTATGTTTTTGAAACGTGCTCGTGGTGCATTTTGCAAACAAGAATAATAATGTCTAAAGGCAGTTCTGGTAAATCCCCTCTGAGGATGTATGATATGGAAAGATATATGCTGCATTTTGTTCCTCATTTCATGTCGACTTCAGATTTCACCATCGCAGTTATGCATTCCTGGATGTTGAGGAGCTGTGTTCAGCCTGCCAGTTCTGTGAGCAGCAGCTAATAATGTGCTGGGCTTATGCTTGCGTTTCTCTTATTCCTTAAAGAGTGGCAGATTAAACTGTTAATGCCGTACAGTAGCTGGTTACAAACAGGCGAGAGGTTAAACCTCTTTTTGTGAGATACCTCTGGTAAAAGACATTCTGCATTAAGGTCAAAGGTTATGGCTTCATCAGCTGCAGATGAATCCATCATATAAGTTGGATTTTACAAGTGTATTACTGTAAAATGTAAAAATGTTGCATGCAGGGAGAGTAGAATGACGGCTGCCTTAGTCCTCGCATGCTTGTACAGAAATCTGTCTTGGATCTGGCTAATGAGGGTTACAAGGACTTTGTATTGGCTTATAATGCTAACTGAAACATATCATGTCATATTCTAGCAACGACACTTTGGATGGCATAAGAGCAAGACAAATCTTACATAACACATCCAGCAAAAACTCAGAGTGTAAAACATATCAGAGGTCATGTTATGTTGTGCTCTTCTGCATTATTTTGAAGTCAATAGTCAAAAGTTACATCTCAAGTCAAAGGGGAGTAAGTATATTACAGTATGTATATAAGAAAGTGATTCAGACCTACTCAAGCTTCTTACCCTGACTTTTTCAGCTGACCCCATGAAGCAAATCCCTTGAAACTTCTCGAATCAGTCTTTTTCATCCGAGATAGCTTTCCAGTTCACTTGCAGATTGCGGCGGCCTTTCAGACGGCGCACCTGTTGCTTGAGCCTTGATTTCGCTTTTTGATCAGAGGGCCCTTTGACAAAAGAGGGAAAGAAGAGGCTGAAGAAGAGGGAGAGGCAAGAGAAAAGATCCTTATCGAATGCTCTCCACCGGACAATGAATTTTCCCCACCATTCAAATGTATCTGCAGAATGCTTGAGTGATTCATTACAGCAGATTCTGAAGTGTGACAATGGACCTCAGAAATGAGTGATGGTATCTTTTTGCTGATTTCATTTCCCTGATCCTCCTTATCCCCCTGGCCTGTGTACCTCTATTAATTAGAAAGTAGGGATTTCCACTCATCAACTGATGGGTTTCATGCTCTGCTCTGTCACAAATCTCCTGTCCACGCTATCTCTCTCCTTCCAACCCATGGCTGCTTTGGAACGTACATACTCCGCTCCGGCTTCAATCTCAGCTGCGAGTCAGGGTGGCTTTGGCGATTCATAAATATTTATAAACCGATTAAGAAAGAATCATAAAGTTATAAGACAGTGGTTGGTTACCCTTGAACAGTGCTGTGGATGACTTCCTAAGGATGGGGAAATGTGACCATCTTTTCTGCTGCTGTTTTATTAGGAAATCATTCTTCCTCACTGTTTTGAACATAGACACAATTTGTTTATTATTTTATTACTCACTTGACCAGCCTCGTAAAACAATTATTAATATGAAATGTATAACGATTAGCTGCCATATGGTCAGGAGATTCATAAATATGCAGCCAAAGTGCAGCAGCATTGTACAGTAACAGCAGGATGAAGCAAAGTAGAATTAAAATGACAAACTAATGACATTTTAACTCTTGTATTTTGTAGACACTGACCTCATTATTTGGGGTCCCTCAGACCTCACTGCTGAATGTGTAACAATGATAATTGCAGCTATTTTTCCCCCTTTAAATATTTTTTTATTTTCTTTTGACCTTATTAAATACCAATATCTAGAAAAGTATTGAAGTGATGACAGTCCCCTTGCAACAATGAAGGTATGACAATATGGAAATGACCATAAAGATTTGTTATTACACCAAATAAGAAAATATATCATGTTTTACAGTATAGGTTATATGCACTATGCATGCACAAATATATATTCTTTTTCTGTGTTTGTTTGCAAAAAGTCACTCACAGACAAAGAAATGCAGGATGTTACAGTTTGTATGTCATGTCCATAGTGATGTTACTTATTGTATGTTTTGGTTCAGAGAGGTCTAACTCCCTGTATGAACAAACTGTTATAAAACCCTACTGCTTTGTAAAAAGTGCAGTCAACACCAATCGCAGATATAGAGCACATGAAAACCCATTGTATTTAACCATGTTTTACAGCCGAGGTCTCTGACACCCCAAACAGAAGCATTCATTTTCTGTAGCGGACCTGTGAAACATGTCATGTTATTTTTAGAGGCTAACACATTATTGTTTTTTATATGTTAATATATTGGTTATTATAACAGAGATTGCAATCGGTACTGACTTTAATTTGAGTGTGTGTAGCTGATATCTAGAATTATACGTACTCCAGAGTATGATATGCATTTCATTTGAGCTTGTTTTTAAGTTGCGGTGGAGAGTTAATTGGGATTTTAAGAATGTGACAAATCGCCGGGCAGCAGTTATCTCCTACAACAAAACATCTCATAAAATATAAACAGCATTCTTGAGAGAAGAAAAAGCTCAGCAAAGTAAAAAGGCTATATTTCCTATCAGAGCAAATGACACATTGCGTAGTTCCCAAAGCACCTCTTGCTGAGGTTTTTAGGGACAGTCTGACTCTTGAAAGTGCCATTAATTATTAATGATACCCAGCACAGCTGAAATGGCCAATTTCCCTGTTGTCTCTATGACTAGAAGGGTGCTTGAGGGCGAAGACCTGCAATTAGCTGTTATATGTGGGTGGCCATTCTAGACAGCATCAACTCTTGTTAGTAGCATGACTGCAGAGAAAAGGAGACTGAACCCCAAGACTAATTATCCTTTCCCTCTCCCTTAAATATGAAGACATTAAAGTTGATTAGTCTTTCTAATTAGGTTATGCTTTTTGATACCACTTATGTTTTTTGCTTCCGGCCCTTTATGTATGATAATCTCTTTTTTGCATACTTGCCTACAAAGTTATTCCATTGTAGTCATACACACTGGCTTCATGAACGTGGAGACAGGAGCACATTTGGGTAAAATCTGTATTTCCACGTCCATGTGTGTAAGAAGTATTTTGTATGTAGCTGTTTTTTCTTGCAAAATATTTGGCATTTTTGGAATATTTCAGCATGCAAAGTCGTGTGATGTTTCTTTGGAACAAAAGAAACAGTAAGTCGACTTGTACATGTATTGAGTTTACAGAGAAATGAAACCACAAGAGCCACTTAACCCAAGATGCTGCTTTCAAATAACAGCTAAATCTGATATGCCAACCCCTCTCCCCCTTTGCAATGGCACACAAGGACATGACTGGGCAGAAAAAGGAGAGTCCTCATCTGTAAGATTAGGTTTGGCAACTCTACTCCTCTCCTCTGGATGTCAGATCAGCAGAGTAAATTATATTGAGATCCTCTCAGAGATGACAGATGAAATCTGTCTCTTTGGGCTTGATGTGGAGCTGCAGGTGATACATGATATGTGATAAGGCAGTGATGTCACGGCCGCAGGTGG